>JAHXMQ010006307.1:6507952-6527723 GCA_020466415.1 Ammodramus savannarum pratensis | reverse complement strand
GAGTTTCCTGCTCTTGGTGACTCAAAAAGTTCCCAGTCACAAGGTACTGTCTTCTCTTTGGAAAATGTAAACTCATGACCTCAGAACTGCAAGCCTGCTGGGTGTCAGCCTATGGAGTGCTGGCACAGGAGCACTGGGAATTTTGTATTGCTTCACGTAGGTGTTAACACTGACTTGTACTAGTGACTAAAAAAAATCAACTTCCTTAACTGCTTTAATGTTGCTGTAATCCACACAGCTCTTCATACTTACCAAGTTCTATTTTCTTTTGGGATGTCAGGAATACTGACTTGAGAGAGTTCAAAATGCTGTTTGAGCACTTTCCTCCACAATAGTGATCTTACTAAAAACTGCTAATGTTTGAGTTTACTTGCTTAATCAGTTTATGCTTCCTGCAAAGATCTGGGATACTGGGGATTGTAAATGCGTGGCTGTAATGAAAATGAATGCTTGTGTGGTGGCAGCCTTCAACAGATCTCATGGGTATGTGATAGGGAGCTCAGTATTGTAGTGAAATGCATGGAGCAGGGACCTTTCCAGTGGGTTATCACTGCAAAAGAACTGAGTTCTGTCTGTGAGAGTCACTTGATGCCCTTACCTGAACTTCTGTAAGGAGAGTTTGGAGATGCACATGAAAACAGTCTCTTAGCAGGCTCAGTAACTTTAGTGCACATCAGACAATCCATCGTGTGTGCAGAGTTCTGGCAGTGGGTGGCACCATGGTAACAGCCTTGTTAGAGCTCCTGCAGCCTGAAATCGCTGTCGTGGTGCTGCTGCCTCTGGTACCTCGCACACGGTGTAGGTGGCTGTGACGGCTTCATCCCCTCATTAATGGGAAATGGAGGATACGAGTGGGCACCAAGGAATTCAGAGTGCCTTTACCCTGTGGCTACAGGGAGCAGTCCATCAGCCGGGCACTTTTCATCTTCCCTTGTTTAAAAAGAACAGAAATGAGACGCCTGGAGGCAGTTGGTCTCTCAAGGGTTAGCAAAGCCATGAATCTCGAAACTTCCACACAAAACGCATGGCTTCTCCCACACAAAACTTCATAGCTCTTAAAACGGCTAATGTGCCCCAGAACACGCTATTTCTGGTTTATTGCTGCTCGAAGTCCCTGCAGGGTCAGTGTAGCTAAGCAGTCCGGCTGCCCCTTTCCTGGAGCCTTTTTCTCCTCTTGTTAGGAGGGAGTGACCCATAGGTGGCAGGGGGGATGCTGGGGGGATGCTGAGGCCCCGGCAGGCGGCGTTGTGCGGCCGCAGCAGCCGTGACTGCGAGCGGAGCCGCGAGAGGGAGCCCCGGCTGCGGAGGGACCGGGGGCGCGGGGGAGCCTCAGGCCGCCTCGTCCTGGGGGCACAACAATCTGTGTGTAACACGGATCCCAGCGAGAGACAGAGCCCTCCCGGGTGCGGGATGCACAGCCTTGTCTTCCCGCAAGGCAAAGCCTGAGTATTCCTTCATAAGCACAGCTTTCCCTGTCAGCGGGGCCAGGGCGGTGGCTGCCCAGCCACGGAGGGGGCCCTTCCCTGTTTGTTACTTTACTTTTCTCTCCACTGCTGCTCAAATTTCTTCTGACGTCTAAGCAACATGCTGTATTAGTCTCCTGTAAATAGCCATCTGCTGGATGTCAGTGGGTTTTAGGAAAACCCCCGGGGAATGTCCCCTTTTCCCCGAGTGTTTTCCCCGCTGCAGCGTGCATGTGCCCTGGGGACGGTGGGGAGGAGCGGAGCCGGCCCTCAGTGCAGCAGCTCGGGCTGAGCCGGGGGCGGGCAGTGCAAACCTTCCCCTTTGCTCTGCTGGGCTGTCCGCAGAGACACAGCCCAAATGTGCGCCGGGCCCTGCAGCAGGGGCTGATCCTGGGCCTGTTTCGGGGCAATCCCGACCGCAGGGCCCTGGCGGCCTCGGCTCAGCTCGGCAGGGCAAACACGCCGCTCCCGCAGCCTGAGGGGAGGGTGGGTATCACGGCCGGTGTCCCTTCCGAAGGGACAGGCTGTGCTCAGGGCCTGTGATGGGCAGGGACACAGAGCTGGCCCGTGCTGCTGAGCCATCTTGTGTGACAGTGACAGACTGCGCTCAGGGCAGGTCGCAGCAGGCACAGGCACCCTCTGTGCCGGAATGTGCCCATCTGGGAACATCTGGTTCTGAAATAAGGGAGTTTTCTTTGGCTGCTCTTCCAGTGCAGGTTCTTCAACGTCTCTATGACTCAGTTTTGGAATGAGAACAAAAAGTAAAGAAAACCAAGCATGAATCAGCTGTTATTTGGATTCAGTTTTCTGTGAGCCAGGTGACCAAAGTCATTCCAGCTTCAGGAATCAATAAATTAACATCATGTTTGACTCACCTATCATCGGGTTCTTTAATAAAATACAAGGTGCTGCTGGATTTATTAGTTCAGAGGATTTTGCACTTCATTCAGCGTGATAGCAGTTTACTTTTAAAAATACAATTAACCACAATTGGGTTTCTGGTACCTGCTGCTTGTGAAAACTTCAGGCAGCAGAAATAAGTTGTGATTCTCTTTGATGAATTCTGCTTATTTTTAGGGAATGTATCAAGTTCTGTTCACCTAAACATATCCAGTAGCAAACAGTACTTTTCTCTGAACTTCTTCTCAGCTTGAAAGTTTTGTCTGTACTGTTTTCCTCCTGAGGCTGTTTAGGTGTTGTATAGTCCTTGTCCATCATATTCCTTCTTAAATAATGCACAATCTTTGAGAGCTGTTTTTAGCAACTGTGTGTTGCTTTGCTGGGAGTAGAGCTTATTATGTTCTCCTGGATTTTGTGAAGGAGCTTGTAAATTTTTTTAAGGTATTTAAAATTGTCAGTAAGAGTCCCCTTTTACGAAACCAGGAGTTCTAATTCCAAAGCTTACTTAAAAAAACCTTGCTATGTAAAGTAGTTTACAAAACTGCATTTTGTAAATGCAACGCCTCCTGGTTCCAAGAGTCTGCTGACCTCTCAAAGCATGTGTGAGGAAAAAAAGCCAAAATGAAAATGAGAGTGGGAACATTCCTGTGGAAAAATTTATTCCAACAGCACAGCACTTTTCTAGGAATGATTATTGCACTGGAGGATATTCAAAACTTGCAAGTTGCAACTACGTTCTGGATTTTGCTTATTACCTTCTACCCAGTCTTGCTCCAGCCTTATTTTGTTCAGATAACAAGTTCTTAACAGCTTCTTTCAAGGATTAAAAACCTCCTTCTGAAGTTCTTTCTTCTGTGCATAGCCTCCCATGCCTTGGTCTGAGTTTCTTTTGAAACTAGGAAGGATCTGGAAATGCTTTGCATTGAGATCTAGTTGCTTTGAGGGAGTTCATCTTATTCTTCAGATGTGTTTTGGTTCTCCCACTTGGTGTGTGTGACCATGCTGTGATTAAGTCTTTTGCTACAGTGATTTGATGCTTTACAGAAGATTATTATCAGGAAAAGCAGACAGGCAAGGACCTTTTCTAGTGCTGGAGCCCAGCCAATTCTGTCTGTCCTTCTCCAGGATTTTCTTTTTTTTCAGTTGGAATTAGCATCCTAGTTTTCTGATCAATACAGAGAGCAAAACATAATTTGTCCTCCTGATATCTTCAACAACATGTTTGAAACAGAGGACAACACATAGGAACCAGATGCTGTCCAGATGCATGACATGTGGAACAGCTAATTCTTTAAGTATTCCACCTAGTTTTGGAATCTGCAAAAGTTGGTGGGGATTTTTTATCCATGTAGGGTTTCAGTGCTTGTGTGACTGTCCAGGCTTAAGGCCCAAATGTTGTTCCTGGCACTGCATCCAGGAGTGCAGCATTTTTATGTGATGGGAAATGCTGTCCAGTAGATAGAGTTTAATTTTAACTCTGCCTGTGTGACTTCCCTACCTGGGTTCTATTTTTGGATGTAATTTTTGTGCCTGGAGGTTCACCTAAAAAAGGACTGGGGCCTCTTTTGTACCTATCCCCAAAATGCAGCTCCTCAGAACTGCTGCCATAATATGGTGCCAAGCTGGGGTGGCACTGGTGGCTCATGGCTCTGCTGCAGATGAATTCTCTGATGAACATCTGTTTCTAGGCAGGCAGCTAGAGTCCTCTCCACCCCTAAGCTGAGATGCTCCTTGGCCTCCTTATCCTGTGGAGGCTGATGGGACCATTTCCAGAGCAATTTTGTCTCGTGTGAAACGCAGGCAGAGTGGGATGGCAGCTGAGGAGGAAGTGTTGGTGTTTCTATTTCCAACAGAAAGTACCTAAATGAGTGTGTGAGAGGCCAGGATTCAGATTTCTGATGCTCGAGGGGACTTGCAATCCCACTCAGAGCTGAGCTGTTCTGCAGGACTCCCGTAACTGCTCCTGAGCAGGGCTGCCCAGGAGGCCTGGGTGTGCCTGGGAGGGGATGGGCTGGTGGCTTGGTGGTTAGGGCTGCAAGGAGAAGGCAAACTGGTTAGCAGACAGTCCTCTGGATGGATAAAACCTTCCCTCCTTTGGGCTGGAGAACAGGAGTCTCCTTTCCTCTCTGTTCCTGCCCTGCTGATGTGTTCTGCTCTCAGGCTGCTCCCTGGCTCTGGTGCCTGGCTCCCTGGCTGTGCCTGCCTGGCTGTGCTGAAGGGGTTGGGCTGGCTGTGGTGGCAGGGGTTGCTGTTTGCTGTCCCTCCTGCTCAGGGCTGACTCACTTCCTGCCTTAGTAGCTCACTTGAAACCTTCCTGTTTTCTGACTTCTGACTGCAGAGTAAAGCCGTTTCTGAACCTTGTGAGAGAAATTGTACTGGGCTGCCTGGTGCTGCTTTGCATCATTTTCTTTTCCCTTGAGCTGGCTGGCAGGGGAATACTTTACCTGTTGAAATGCTGCATTCATCTCAGGGAGCACTGTTTTTCTCAAAGGCAGGGTGCAGCCAACCTGAGGACTTGTCCCTGGAAGGCAGTATGAGAGGAGATGGGGGCCAGGGTGCAGGTGTGGGAGCAGATCTCTGGGTGCACTGTGGTTTGTGTGGGGTCTGGCTGTGTTGCACTTGCTCTCAGACTCTTGTTTTCACAGATGTAAAGCCAATCACAGGACAATAATTAAGGGAATGACAAACCCGAGTAGAACAACTCTGACAGGTTTTAAGGCATGGGGACAAGCAATCTGGCTGTCATGAGGGACACAGGGCAAAGCTGCAGGGGCTGTGGGCTGTTCTGGCAACACCCCAGCCCTCTGTGCCACTGTGGAGCAGAAATCTTCTCTTAGGATAAGAAATATGTGCATGTACATGCACTCGTGTACACAAACAGGCTCTAGGGGGAAGGTTAATGCCTCTGTATGAATCTCTGCAGGCATTTCCTACTGGGAACATTTCCCAGTTTAGAAAAACATCTCATGGAGGGTGCTGCAGCTCTCCTGTCTTGGCATGTTCCTCCCTCTTTTGTGAGCCCTGTGTGTGAGCAGAGCTCTGGCTTCTGGAGGCTGCACAGGTGATGAGGAGCACCCAGAAGAGCCATTCCTGCCATCCCACGCCTGACAGCTCTTCAGTGCTTGCATAAGAGGTAGGAGCACGGTGTCCTAATTTATATGCCTGTCCCAGTGGGTGGTGAAATGGCTAATCAAATCCTACCTGGCTTGTGATATGACCACAGCCTTTGTAAATGTGCCAAGTGCTCCATGAAAGGTGCATGATTTATAAAGCATTTCCTCAGTTTCTCTATCAGCTCAAGCTCTCTTCAATGTATTGGGTGTTAAAGCAATGAGACAGAAATCAGGGGGAGAGCTCATAAAATTTGTAAGTCAATTCAGCTTAAAGAAACCAGACAAGTGGAGGCACAAAAGTAAAGAATAATATATGTATGTGTATAAGGCTCTGTATAGCAAAAGACACACAGCACTAACCTCTCAGGGGAAACAAAGTGAAAGTTGCTTTTAAGAGTATTGAAGGAGAAATTCCAGTTTCTTCAAAAATAATGAGGATTTTGCCGTAGTTTTCAATGGTACTAAGCTTCAGCTCCTGTTGGAATTCATAACTCATACTTCACTGCCAGTCACAAAGAAATACTCTAAGCAGGGATGAAAGATTTATGAAATCATGCATGAAATGACTGTATGTCTACTCTGCTTTCTGAAGGCTGTATTTTTGTGGAAGATATTTTATATACAGGACATGATTTATCTCTGATGTCTGCATGTTTTATTCTTCTGTAGAGATTTTAACTACCCTGGGAGAGATCCTCCCTTCTGGGAGGACCTTCTCTCTCAGTGAAGGAAGGAAGGCAGTTTCTTCTCTTGATAAGGAACACAGTGAGCAGCAGCAAAGAGAGCAGAGAAGCTGGAACTATGAGGTGCTCTGGCACCTGGGCTGTAATTTAGTGTCCTTAAAATGCACTGTATCACCATGCATGTTTCTGAGAGTGCTGCACTCAGGGCTGTAGTGTTACCTTATTTGGTTTAACACAATATTGCCTCAAGAGATTCCAGCCACTCAGGCTGATATCTAGACTTCTTGTCAAAAAAGAAATTAATTTCAAAACTCTCCAGATGGGACGCTGAAGTGATATTAAATGTCCTGACTGATGTCAGCTGTCAGGAGCAGTGCACAACATACTGCCAGTCCCTTCCACTCTGTACTAACTTTCTTTTCCTTGCTGCCATGGTGGTCCCTGCATTTGTTTCACAACCAAAGTGAAGAACCTGTCCTGTCATCCTTGCCCTCTAAAGGCCTCTGTAAATGTTTTGGCTTTACTGTTCACTTTCTTGCTTTTGCTTGGAGGATGTGCTGAGGGCTGAGGAAAGTGCTGCTCTCACCAAGGGACTTGGGTTCTGTTCAGCTGCTCTGTGCTTGAGGTTATCCAGCTGTGACACATGCACACAATGACACCCTCCTTTTGGGACACAGGAAACCTGAATTATCTTTATGTAAAGAACCTGCAAGGACATACTGCTCAGCAGGGAATGTATTCATTTAGTTCAGTGTCTTTTACAAAGAAGTTTTTAAATGCGAGGCTAGAGTGAGGAGGCATTTTCAAAGTTGTATGAGTGAGCACTGCAAACACAGATGAATTCCAGCCTGAGATTTCACTGTTCCTCTCTTCCTGTGCAGTGACTCATTCAGATCCTTTAAAGCATCTTTATTGATAAGTCTTACTAGAGCCTTGGCTTCTCTGTGCACAGTTGTGACCCTGGGAAGCATCTGAGAGCTCAGACAATGATATTTTTTTAGCCCATCAGATCTCTCATGCTGTTGAAAAGCAAAATCCCAGTTTCACATTCTTTTGGGATATCTGTTATATATTTTGATGTGGGTATTAAAATGGTGAGTGGTTTTGTGTCTGAAACCTCTGCTCTAGTGGATTGTAACCTTTGTATTAGCCTAGTTGAAGATCTGTAAACCAGATCTTGGGATGAAACAAAAGATATTTCTACCATGAGTATGGGCAGCCTGAACTTCTGTACTCACTAAGAGGAATGTGGTTATTAACAATAAATATCTTTGAAGCTTTCTTCTTCTCCAAGGTAGCTGCTAAATACATGTGCATGCCTTTGTGGTAACCCTTGGGGCAAGTGCAGCAGAGAACATCAGAGCTGTCATGGAGAGGGTTTGGTACAGGTTTTCTGTCATGGAGAGTGTTTGATACAGGTTTTCTGTCATGGGAGAGGGTTTGGTACAGGTTTTCTGTCATGGAGAGTGTTTGATACAGGTTTTCTGTCATGGAGAGTGTTTGGTACAGGTTTTCTGTCATGGGAGAGGGTTTGGTACAGGTTTTCTGTCATGGAGAGTGTTTGATACAGGTTTTCTGTCATCGAGAGTGTTTGATACAGGTTTTCTGTCATGGAGAGTGTTTGATACAGATTTTCTGTGCAGCTGAGCTCTCTGTGCTTGCAGACATGCAGTACATGGGAAAATGCTCCTAGCTGCTTCCAGACTCATAGATGGAGTGCATTTCTTTGTCTTCAGAAGTTGTGTGTGAAGGAGAACCTCCTGGAATGGATCCTAGAAAAGTCCCCTGGCCTGACTAGGATGAAGACAGCCAGTGGAGAGGGTGTGGTTTCCTGTGGGAGAGTCCTCACAAAATAACCATCTGAACTGGAAAATGGAGGTGTGGAGGTTTACTCTTCCAGGGCTAAATCCACAAGGTTAAATGCTGTCAACCTGTTCTGAGTCTGTGAATGGGGTTTGGAAAAAATCTGTCTAGTGCCTGGCAAACAGGAGTCTACATGGAACAAAGCAAGTCTTGTCACTGGCCAGCTTTGCCAGAAAAACCCATGGGAGGGGTGGGCATTGGAGTTTTAAGCAACTTTTTTCTCTCAGAAACCATCTGCCTCATGTCAATGGTAAACAAAGTTGGAATGGAGTAAGGAATCCGTGCTTCTGCTGTGTTTGTGGATAAATAAAAGTGTTAATTAACCAGACAGCTCATTCCACTCCTTTTTAATAAGCTGAACACACACTCTGGCCATCTTGGTGCAGATATGGAAATGTAATTTGTTTATGCTGGTATCAAACATCAGCCACATTGTTTTGGATCCACAGACGTTAGGCTGCAAGTCTAATGTCTTCTCCTTTAGGGTCTCACTTTTTATTTAGACTTTAAAACTGTATTCAAATGAGGTTTTGACCGAAACTGAATCACTATGTACTTGAAAGCTAAAGAGCTTATCAGGCATCTGATAATGTTTTCAGGATTTCCCCAGATGAGACCGCACAGTGTGCAGACAGGAAGCCGAAGTATCGAGCGCCTGACCAGAGCTTCCTCTGCACAGGAGTGGGGGTTTCTCTGACTCGAGCCCTCAACTCTGCTGCTTGCTCTGAGCCTTGAAACCTAAAGGACAAACAGCACCCAGCTGTCCCAGCTGAGCCCTGTGAGCATGGTGAATGGGGTGCTTCAGTGTGCCCCTCGTGCAAGGTCAGCAAAGCAGGTCTCACCTCTGCTGGGCTGCGTTACCTTCCTGGCTCCTTATCAGCCCGGGAGTCAGAGAGGGACTTTCCACAGCTGTGAACATGTGAGCTGCGGAGATGGAATGAACCCACATGCAAATCAGTTTTGATTCCCTTCCCTTTATAAAGTTAAAATGTTTTTGAGAGAGAATCAGATCCTGCAGAGCGTGGGAGTCCGAGGAGGTTACCTTGGGCTGGCGGTGCCTCTGTCCCTGCTCTCTGTCCGTCTGTCTGCCTTTCCATTGGGGACAACAAAGTGTAAAATAGAAAATGAGAAATGCAAACCTGTGCTGGTTGAAGAGGAGGAAGGAAAATGGAAGAGAAAAAGCTGAAGAGTGGGAAAAAGATAAAATAAAATGAATTTTGGGAATTCCACTGTGAGTAAGAGCCGAAAAAAATGTAAGCTGATTTATTACATGTTTGTCTTCTGCCTGAGTGCCAGTACACTTTGTGTATGTGAAAGGTAATTTGCACATTAAAGATTGAATCAAAATGTCAACTTCTTCCTCAGTTCCTCCAGTTTTGAACGAGGACAGTTCTGTCGGCTTTGATGGGTTTACATTCTGTAAATGCAACATAATGAATATCAAGTCTTTGAAGTGATTTTGAGTTATATTTATGCTAAAGCAATGAGAAATTTTGAATGACTTTTAAATACTGTTGTGTCAGGGAATCTGCACATTTTCTGGTGCTCCTCTTCACCACGCAGGAATTTTTTCTCTTGTCCTTCTAATGCTGTTGTGACTTTATTCCAAATGCAGTGGCATTCAGAAATAAGGGGTGGTGGTATCATTATGTGCATTAATATTTTTATGGAATTATGATTTATATATATTAATTTTTTTCTTTTAACTCTCTATCTTAACCCACTTAATAACAACTCTTTAAACAGGCAGAGGATGTGAGTAAATTGATATATTATTTTTTTCTTTTCATCAAATGCTACTGATTTAGAAACTAAAATGTTTGGTTGTAACAGAAGACCTTGACTAGCTGTCCAGGGTTTTCTTTCACATCAATTCTTTACTTTTTTGAAATGGTTTATTTTTATTTTTGTATGTGCTTCTGGCTTATCTAAGCATCCAAATTTGGTTTGCAGCATGGAAGAAAGGGATGGAGAAATCTCTGATCTTCTGTGGTAGAATTTCCAACAAATTCCTTGTTGGGCGGGTGCAGGGAAGGGTTTCTGGAGTTTGCAGGATAAGGCAGCTCCCCTCCCTTCACTAGAGTGATTAGACACAGGCAGGTGCTCTTTCATTTTTCTGATTACTTTGCTTACTGAAAAATGCAGTTTTGACTGAGCTGAAATTATTTACAAAGCTCACCTGAGTGCAGAAAATAGTCTTGGGTAAATAATCAAAAAGTAAATTTATTTTAAACCTTTTGAGAATTAAACTTTCTTTTTTTTTCTTTAAAAAAACTATTTGCATTTTTAAAATTTCTCACATGCAAAAATAATAATGGCAAAAGAAGAAGAATTTTTTGCGTTAGGCCAAAATATATTATGTAGTGTGTCTCAAATGTATGTATTTTATTTTTAGAACATAATTTTAAAAATTATTCCAGATTTAGCCTAATGACATTTTTCTGATGATTTATTCCTTTTGGCGAGTGGATTAAAAAATATTAATTGCCATAGCTTTGGTTGCATTTCATCTTCATCTGGGAGAATGTTTAAATGAATGTTTTTCTGTGGGAAATAGTGATGAAAATGTGAATTATTTTGATAAAATTTTCTGGTCTTTTTAAAATGTATTTTCATCAGTCAAAATGAACACATTACCCATCTTTCCCCAAAAGAGAGGATGAACGCCAGTTTTCATTATTGAAATAGATTTTATCAATGCTGAATCTGTTCCCCAATTTCATGGGCAAATCCAGCTGCTCTCTCTTCTGCAGCTTTTTGAATACCTGGACTCCATCTAAATGTGCTTTGGGGTCGGGACCTCACAGTTCTTTAAACAGTTGTTGGGTAAGCAGGGCCTGGAATTCTTCAGGAAAGGGAGTTTGAGGATTGTCAGCCTAGCAGGACAAGGGCCCGGGGTTCCAGGGGGGATCTCTTTTGCAAGACAGAGGTTTCAAATATATCAGTTACTACCTGGGATGGTCGTGGAGGATGCATCAAGGAGAAGCCGGAAAAAATTGATTCAAAGTTGTATTTAAACCTTTAATATACACTGGGTATCCAGGTCCGTGTTGGCAACTCTAGTGATCTGAAGATATTAATGGAATCATTAGTTGTAGACAACATACTTGCCTAAATATTTTGGATGTGATCATGTTGAATCTAAATAATACCTAAGTTATTTTCTTTAAAATGAGATCTGATGAGTTCAGGGAACAAGATGTAAAATTTTGACCAGGATGTGAGTGTATCTGGTTGGCTATAGGGGAGCATTCCTCAGCCTTTGCTAATGGATGCAAACGAAACAAAAATCTTGGACCATTTCTCGTGCCCCAAAAGGAGCCATCTGCCCCTGCAGGCAGTCCCTGGAAGCTTCCAGAATTTCATGTTCATGGGTCAGGGCCTGGTTTGGGGTCTGGCAGCAGAGCTCACAGCCCCTGGGCTGAGCCATCCATCCCATGGCAGTGGAGCAGGGCTGAGGGCACAGCTCCGGGAGGGCACAGCTCCGGGAGGGCACAGCTTCACGAGGGCACAGCTTCACGAGGGCACAGCTCCGGGAGGGCACAGCTCCGGGAGGGCACAGCTCGAGGAGGGCACAGCTCATTGCTCTCAGACTGGCAGGTGCCTCTGAGCTGAGGGCAGCTGCACTCTGCTCGAGCTCTTCCATTATTCTGATGTTAAGCTCCTTTATTTCAGTGCATTATTGCAACCACGCAGGTATTGAAGGGTTGTTTGCTCTCTAGAATACTTTATTTTCAATAACTACAGTATAGTTACAATATAAATGCAGCAACTTATTGTATTTTAAGTGTTTATATAAAAAACCTGTTTGAAGAAATCTCTGGCTTCTAATGGATTACTGGCTTTAGAGCTGTTTATTGCACTGTGCTTCTCCAAGTAAATTCCTTGCTAGGTGATGATGACATTACTTTTTTTAAATAATGGGAGGGTTACAAAAATGTGTTTAATTGATGTTTGCCTGTTTGTTTTTTAACTGCTTACTGAGAGTGTAACCATTTTTCTATTAGTAATATGGTCTAGTAGTTATGTAGTGATAAATTCTGTAAGTACCTGCATACTTTCAAGAGAAGAAACATTGCCAGTATTCTTGAGTTATTAAAAATATGTAAATTGGGAAGGAATAAGAAATGGTCGTCCACTCTCTCCTGTTTGTTGTTTTTTATATCTTCCTATTTTGGGTGTTTATATTATTTCTGAAACATACTGATTGACCAGTCATTTTGAGCTTGTGCTTTTCCACTCCATTTATCAGGAATTAGCTCAGCTGAGCAGTTCCCACCCTGCTGGAGACAGCACATCTGCCACCTCCAGCATCAGATATCCTGACCAAGGAAAGAAGGGTCACTGGGTTTGGGACAGCTCTTTGATGAGTTAGGACTTCTCCTTTGTCCTCAGTCAGCTGGTGTGAAACTTCTTGTTTGTTTACAGTAAAATTTTACTGCTGAAATTAGAAAGAATAAATAGAGATTGAGCAGTTGCAAGGCTTTCAACATCTCAGTTCTCACTGCCCTTGTTAGCACACTGAAAATTGGCTTTCCAGTTCCTTACATCTGGGCACTGTCAGTACAGCTGTTACTGCAGTTGTGTCAATGTGCAGAGTTTGTGCTTCAGACTCCTGCATTCTTCTACATAAGTTTCATCCTGCCGTCTGAAAGCATATATAAAAAGCCAGAACATGGAGCCCACAAAAGTTTCTATTTTTCAGTACATAAAGCTCGCTGAAATTGTCTCCAGGGTGTGACTTATTAAGGCTGAGTATAAATGAAACTATGCTGTACTGTAACTAGACTGTAAGTAAATGGTATAGTGATTACTAAAAATAATACTTAGTGTTAGAAGTCTTTATTATTGCTTCTAGCTAGAACTTTTTAAAAATAGGAAATAACTTTTCATCATGCACTTTTGATACTAGTGTTTTTACTAGGTGTAATGTATATAGATGGCTGATAGTGTAAATGTTGTTTTTTCTTAGTGATTTATGCCTAGTGGGTGTGTATTTTGCCAAGTATTCTTTCTTCAATTTAGTGAAAAAATGCAGAAAAAATCAGTAAGTTCTAGGTAAAAAAATAACATTCATTTAATTTAAAAAATGAAAAGGAATATGCAATCATTTTTATCTTCCATGAAGGAAAATGGTTTGTTGCACAAAATACTGCGTTGGAAAGTCTGATTAAAATAGAAACAAGAGAATTGAACCTAAAGATAAGCAGAGTGAGATAATTCTACAGCAGAAGAAATTGAATGTTTGTTATTTGAGGAATAGACATTGGCAATAGAAATGTTGCTATCTCTTAAAATTAAAAATGCAGCCAGAAAATAACTGGAAGTTCCAGAAAGCATTTTGGTAACAAATGCACTTTTTTCTGGACAACCCAAAATATGTACTTGGGCTAATCTGATTCATCATGAGACGAGATTTTTTTTATATATATATATAAATAATTAAATATTTATTTATATATTTATATTTATAGATAAATATATATTTATAATATAAGAATTAACCAGTCCAGATTATTATTTTTTTTTTTCCTGTGGTGTGGGAATAATGAAAGTGTCTGTGTACTTGCAGGGCCAGAGGTGTTATGGACCTGTTCTATTTTACATCCTGAAGGGTTCAGGGGAAAGAATATCTGCAGTTGCTCACCTGGCATTGTCTGTGGTCTGCACTGATCTGGGGAGGGCCTGGGAGCAGGGTGTGCTTGGCACCAGTGCCTGTGTCTGATGGGAGCTGCTTGATGCTGGCAGAGCTCAAGGGCAGAGCTTAGGTGAGGCTTTTCTTTAAGCCTGAGCTGAAACTTCGGCCTTGGGTTTTTGTGGGCGACCATGATCTTTATAGAGCACAGAAAAATCTTCTGTGTGTGAGCACTCTGCCTGTAAACTTGCAGATGAGCTGTACTGAGAGGGATTTACAATATTAAAAATTAGGATATGGGCAGTGTCTGCCTTGTACTTAAGCACCAGAGTAAAGATTTTCTTTAATCCCTAATCTGTGGCAGAGCTGCTTTGCTGGGAAAAGGAACGATGGAAGGAGACCTGCTCAGTGCAGAAAGGGTGGGGTTGTTTTTGTGGGAGGTAGCCCTTGTTTTTGGTGTGAGGTAGCCCTGGTTTTTGGTGGGAGGTAACCCTGGTTTTTGGTGTGAGGTAGCCCTGGTTTTTGGTGTGAGGTAACCCTTGGTGAGAGCTCCCCCCAGCCCAGCACCCCAGGCAGCTCCTACAGGAACTGGAATTGCTGTGAGAGCAGATGAGGCTGCCTGTCCTGGGCTGAGTGGGAAAAGGGTGAAATCAAAGGAATGGGTAATTTTTAAATGGAGAGCACCAAGTGTTTGGGTTTTAAAGGTTGAGCTCTGGGTTCGTGACACCAGCAGAGGTTTTCACAGTGTGAGGCTGGGCTGGGCTCGAGTGTTTGCCTGCCTCTGGTGCCACTGTGCTCCTTTCTAGCTGCGAGTTTTCTGCTTTAAAAAAAAATACAAAAATTCCAGAATAACTTAATCTTCTATTTCACCCTCTTGTTTCAACTCCCCAGCTGTCAGTGTAGCTGTGAGATATTTATTTTCCTGCTAGCTGTGGGGAAAATGTATTTAATGAAATAAGGGTGAAAAAGATGCTTTATGTTCTCAATGAAATGGGACCTTATTCATATTTTATTTCAAGTTCCCTATCTGTGTTAATTAATTACCACCCATGATGAGCTCATTTGGGTAGTGTCTGGATTTCATGTGAAGCTGCAGTAGATAATTGACTGGTTAAAAAGCATTAAAATCTCACTCTTTGGTTATATGTTTGGACAAATGCAGATGTTTTACTAAAAAGAAAGGTTTTAATGGCAGCATAGAGAATAAAAATAGGGAATGGTAAGGAAAATGCAGCGAATTTACACATTGCAGTAACTTGATGGCTTTAAGATCTTTATGTTCTTTTCCTGTTAAAACATTTAATTAAGAAGAAAGCTTATGGAAGAATAGTCTTCAGGCTGTTAACATTATTCAATCACTCTAAAAAGGTTTGCCTTTTGGTATAGCAGTAAAACTTTATGGGATTATTGTCTATTAAGTATCTGTCCTGTAGGAATTGTTAAATCTGGTGTAATAAGATCTCCAAGCTGTGAGGTGCTAAGGGACCTTGCTGGAATAGAACAAAATAGTGTTTTTCTAAGAAGTAAATTTATGGCCCATTGGAAAGACTTGCCTCCTCACTGCTTTGAAAGGCAGAACAATATAATTTTATGGGCTGTCTTCTTGTTTGGAAATGCATGAATTTAATCCTGAAGTGAGTGGGTTCTTAGAGGGAGGGAGTTATTCCTGGAAGGACAGTGAAAGGATAGAGAATGTCACATATGAAATTCATGAAGGGTCAAACAGAAACTGGCATCATGTTTTTGAAGATGTGAGATAATTAATGCACTGCAATGATGTTAAACTCTGCAGGCAAACTGAAAGAGAAAATGTCACCTCTTGTCCTACTTAGTTAAAAAAACCTGTAAAGCCAACTTACCTGGAAAATGGCTGTGGAATTATGAGGATGTGCCCTTCTGCACCTTTCCTTAGGGATTTTGCTGAACCATCAGGTGTGGCTGGGCTGTTCTGTGCTCCCTGGGGACACCTGTGGGACAGATCCATGCCAGGGCTCTGGGAGGGAGGGGAGCAATCCTAGAGCATCTGTACCCACAGGCATCTGTATCTGAGGGCATGTTCCCCTGCCTCGGGGCTGTCTCTGTGCATTCCCATCTCCCTGGGGACAGGCAGCTCTGCAGGAGCTCACCCGGGCAGGGGACAGGGACAACAGGCTTGGGAGCACCCCAGAGCTCAGCTCTGCTGCTCTGGGCAGCTCAGAGCTGCTGCAGAAATTTAACTGGCTCTCATGGAGGGGCATTTCATGTTTTCTCTTTCATTTTGTGCCGTGATGGGTGCCAAAGCTGTGTGTACCCAGCTGGGGTGTGACCCCACCAGTGCCTCTATGGAGGTGCCATCCACTTTCCTGTCACAGACATCTTTTCATTAAAATCCTTTCATTGGGATTTTTCCTGCTGAAGCTGAGAAGTTTCAGCAACAAAGTGTAAACAATGGTTATCTGCTGCTGTGGAATGCAACAGGTGGATCCGTGATTGGTCTCCTGTGGATGTTTGGATTTCCTGACCACTCACGGCAGAGCTGGGTCTCTCTCTCTGCTGGGACACAGATCTTTGTATTGATTCCTTTTCTATTCTTAGCTTAGCTAGCCTTCTAAGAACTTTCCATTTCTTTTTAGTATAGTTAAAATGTAATATATATATATCATAAAATAATAAATCAAGCCTTCTGAACATGAGGTCAACATTCTTGCCTATCTCTTCATCCTGCAACCCTTGTGACCACCGTCACACTTTCCATACATAGCATGGGCACACTGTCCTCAGGGATGGACACTTCCACCCTTCCTTCTTCCTGACCTTTTCTCTGCTTTAAGATATGTTAAAGATGTTTTATTGATGACCATGAGATGTTTTTCCTGCTTGGCATTGGAAGAGGGATTGCCACAGAAGGGCAACACTGCTTGTGAGGGTCTTGCTTAATTAACTCAGCAGTGATCTTAGCAAGCAGTATTCCAGTGACAAATTAGAAATATCAGAAAAGCAAAATTTATTGCTACAGTACCTTATTTTAAAGTTGCAGATGAAGTTTTGTCCTATTTGAGGGCCTTAGCAAGATGTTACTTTTGTTAATTTGATTTTTCTTTCCTGTCTCACAGAGTCAAGTGACAGATGGGTAGGACTGAGCTGGGCTGTGGGTACCACATGGCAGTTGTAGAGGAAATATGTTTGTTCAGAGGTTTCCCTCCCAGCAAGAGAAACAGTTAAAGAAGTATATTTTTAATTTCTGTTGTTTGGTTGACTGGTTCAGCAGCCTGAAAAGACAATTAGAGCTGTAAAAACATGGGCACACTGCTGCCTTTCCTGCCAACACTGCTGGGGCTGCATGTACTGGGAAAGTGGCATTGGGTGTTAGCAATGAAAAAACACTTACTTATAACTTAATAAAATCAATGCTAAGCCAAAATAATTCTATTTGAACCATTCTGTTCAGTAAATTTCCTTAAATTTAGTTTTTAAAGCTAAAAGATTTAATCTGAAATCCCCTTGACATCCAAATATTTTATTTCAGACCAGATATTCTTTTCACTGAAACCTCTCAGAAATTTTTTTCTGAGACCTCATCTCACTGAAACAAAAAGAAGTATCTTTAAAATGTTCCAAATAAATCTGAATTTTTTAAAATAACTTACCCAACACTGTTTATATATAGTCCTATATGCATCTGACATCTCTTTTGCCTCGAAAATTCCCCATTCGGGGTATGTGGTTTAATGAAACTTGTGACTTCTCTTAGATTTTTCAGATGTGATGTTTCCCTGTGGGAGATGTCACTTTGACCTCCAGCATGTTTTACATGTTTTTCTGTGGTCCAGAATGCCTTTGGGTGGGATTGTCAAAGTTGTGTCAGTACACAGCCATGCAGCTGTTGTGCTGAGGGCTCCCACTTGCCTTTTTGCCACACAGGCTCTGATGACTCTGCAGGGCTGCACATGTGCCAGATTTCCTTCTTTTCAGCTTCTGGTTGGGTTATTTTGTTAACAAGATTGCTGAGTGACTCTGGAAGATTTTACCTCTGTGTTTGTGTTGTTGTATTTAAAGAAAACAAAATAAAAGAAGGAAATTTATAACTCGCCTCTTTGAAATCCCCAAAGGCTTCCAGAAAAGTGCAAAATGTTTTAGTGTTATATTCCTTGGCTGTACTTTTTTTTTTTTTTTGTTACTAGGAATTCTGTAACACATTAGGGCACATTGTGCCTGTGTGTGTGGCCACTTCTGGTGTCAAAGGAATATATAAAATAGCTCATTTTTCACAATATATATCCTGGAGCCATTATTCTGCTTCTGCCCTACAGTCTGGGAACAGCTGATTTGGCTGCAGTGAAGTTTTCACTCTTGTTTTACAGCTCCTGGAAGAAGGCCAGGCACTGGAGAGAGCCAGCAGGAGAATGAGCTACTGGGGCAGCCTGAAAATGAATGTCATTTATTCTCAGCTTTGAGAACTGAATTCCATGGGTTGTAATTGAATCTGCTGTCAGACCCATGGGGCTCAGTTCTTCAGCTTGGATATTTCTGTCTTCACATACACAGGAGATCAAAGAAGCACTTGATCATTCTCTGCCTCTTGTGGTGATAGCAGCAAGCAGGAGAGGAAGCACGAGTGATGTGAATCATTTCAGCAGGGAGGGGTCACTGCAAAGGCCTGGCTCTCTCAGGATAAATAGCTGTGCAGTGATTGAATCTCCTCTGAACTCATGGGCTCTGTGGTGCTACCCACTGTTTGATTAGCTTCATTCTTTCCCCTCATTGTTATCAAGGTTACATCTGAATCCCTGAGATGATGATGATGATGGATGATGGTTCCCAGGCCCTGCTGAGTGGGGCATTCTCCTGTGGCCAGCTCTGGTGAGCTCCTTCAGGCTGTGGAACACCTGGACCTCCCTTGGGCTGAGCACTAAATAACTGATAATCCTCTGTACCCTGCTCTCTTGGTACCACTGCTGTGCACTTACTGCCTCATTTGCTTTGTCGTGCCAAATACCATTTTTGACAGAAGCTGTGTCCATAAAGATAATTCATTTGCACCAGCCAACCAGCCCACTTATATAAACACAGATTTCCTTTCCTGGGGTTAGTGATGTGCTCCCAAAGTGTTTGGTTTAGGGAGTTTCCAGAGTAATTAGTGATGGCAATCTAAGGGCTGTTTGAAGGCTTGGTAGCACAAACATCCCTCTGTGGGGGAATTCATTCAAGTCACAGGCTGATGTTTTTTCTTGGAGGACTTATGTTAAAATTTTTCATTTTTCATTCCAGGGATCAGGAAAAGTAATTGTCATCTTTAAGCATGTGAAGAGTTACAATTAGCAACGAGCTTTCCACCTCTTTCCTGCAATAATAACACCTAAATTACATTTTTCCAACTCAGTAAAGTGGATCATAACTGATCTTATCCCTGTGTTACAAAGCTCTTAAAAGCATAGAAATGCTGAAATCCCACAGGTGCAGGAAGAGCATGTTCAGCTAAGTAGCTTAAAACTGCTGTGTGCCTTTCATTCTGAATATGTATTTGCACACAAAAAAAATCAGATATTAATCACTGTTGCCTGTGGATACAGATGTACCTTCATACTGATATACTTTTCATATAAATTTTTATCCTAGGAGTTGAAGACTTTCAATTGCAGCTGTGTGAGATGTATTTTGCTCACCAGTTTAGAGATTACAGTTCCTGAAAGAGCCCCCTGGTTCCACAGCTCCTGCTGTGGGAATATCCATTAACCAGGATGGAGAAACTGAGCAAAGGATGATATTGAAATTTTCACTTTTTATTTTCCTCTATCATCCCGTGCAGAAAGAGGAAATGAAATTTGAGGTCAGAGTTGGCAAAACCTTCAAAAGAAGAGAGATCAATGGAACAATTGACAATTGACAGTGTGCCTGATGCAGGCAGTGTGCTGGATATTGGATGCTGCAGGGCTTCATCCTCTTCCTTCACTGTGCAGCCCAGCCTCGGGGCAGTGATGCAGCACAGAAGGTGATGTGTGCATGAGGGTAATGATAGTATAGGGATAAAATGTTTCTAAAATCAAGGGACATTCAGGGGAGTTGGAAAAAGGTTGGGTCTGGTAGGCCTTGGGAAAATGTTAGGGTAGGCCCATGGAAAATGTTAGGCTTTACTGG
>JAHXMQ010006307.1:6448784-6495103 GCA_020466415.1 Ammodramus savannarum pratensis | reverse complement strand
TGCTGCCCATGCTGCTCTCTGGGTAAGATGGAGCCATAAAGTGGGAGCTATCACATGAAATTTGCAGTGGTTGCAAGCATCAGTAACTGGGCTGTGAGCCTTGAGCAAATCACCTTTGCCTGTGCTTCTGCTTTCCCAAAATACAGTTTGGTTTCTGGAAGACCTACTCTGCTGACTGTGAAGAGGCAGAGGTGGATTTTCCTAAAGTTTTTTGGTACTTCTGTGCTTTGCAGGTGAATCAGGGTACTGATGGAATTCTCATGCACCTGTCCAGCTTGTCTGGGGGAAGCAGGGCAAAGGGCTGAGATTGCTCAGCCTGTGGTCAAAGGGAAGAGCAGAGAGAGAACATTTCAGTTGCACCCAAACCCTGCTCCCTGCTGGTTCCTGGTTTTCCTTGCTGGATTGTTCACAGCATGGCAGGAGCCCTGAGCTTGTCCAGTGAGCTCCTCATCCTGCTGTGTAAATGTGGAAGGGACCAAGCCCTACCAAACCCTACAGCCCTGCTGGGTTTCCCAAGAGGTGGCTCTGTCTCCAGCCACCCTCCTGGTTCTCCTTCTTACTTTCTTTGAGTTTTGGGGGTGTAGAGGTCTCTGCTCACTCTTCCCATCTCAATGTATGTACAATAAGGCAGTTTTGTGGTGGAAGCAATTCAAGACCTGATAGAAACCATTGGGAGCAGGATTTGACACTTGGGAACTGGGGCTCATCTGCAGCTCCAGCCAGCCTGGAGCTCAGCACAGCTGGGACTGCAGGAGCAGGAACAAACACCCGGGGAAATGATTTATTTGACTTTGTTTTCTGCACAAATCTCGCCCTAAAAAGGGCACAGCTGTCACTCTGTCAACATCAGCAAGTAACTATGTCAAGAAAAACATCATTGTGCTTCTGACTTGGTGCTTGCTCTGTCGAGCAGAGCCCAATAGGTGGACCACTTGGATCGTGTGAGGAATGGCACAGTGAGATGTGCAAGGCTGAAAGGGCTCCTCCAGCTCCAGCTAAGCTTGTTATTTTTCCCCCAATAATAGAGTGAGAATTGAGAAAAAGACAGAAAATCAGCAGTAGAAAAATCAGCTCCTCCTTGTTGAATAGAAAATTGAATTTTTTCCTAAGCACAATATACCTGAAGAACGATAAGAAACAACTTTGATATCAAGCTAAATAAATAAAAAAGATGTTATATAACCTAATTTTCTATGGGCCTTTCAAAAGTCTCTAATTTATCAGCTTTCATTTTGCCAGAGCAAAATTAATAAGATGAGAAAAGTAGAGCGAACTGCAATACTACAAGATTTCTTAAAAAGAAAAATAAAACGTCTGTGAGCTAATTATTAGCTGTGTGGAATTCAGAAGGGCTGACCTTCAGGAGAAGCTGAAGATGGGAGAATGGCGCTGAAGGCAGGGGCCCATGGTCCCCAGGCTGGTGTTGGCTGGCAGAGAATTGGCTCCACAAGTGGGAATTTGCAGCATTGGCTCCACAAATGGGAATTTGGGGCTGTTTGGGCTTGGCACACAGCTCTCTGGAGGTAGGATGCAGGGGGAGAGGGATGTCCATGTGGGGATTGCAGCCTCCTGGGAGGTGCAGTGCTCCACAAAGGGGCAGGAAGGTGCAGGGACAGGGGACATGGTCATCCTTGGTGTCTGCAAGAGCTCAGGGCACCCACAGTGTGACTCACATGCTCAGGGACTGATGAAACACAGGAACACCACTGCACATCACTGTCAGACAGTGACCGTGGGTGTCACTGGCAGATAAAAGCAGCCTGTGTGCCTTTGCCCAGGGATGGGTGACACAGGATAGTGTGTAAGAGCCAGAACAGCTGTGAGGAAAAGCTCCTGCTCTGGGGAATTTCACCAGGGACTCTGTCTCTGTCTCTGTGTGCCCTGAGAACAGCTCCAGCCCTGCATGGAAGCTCTGGATGGAAATGCAGTGTCAGCACCTTGGCAGACCCTCTCAATCAGCAGTGGAGTAGAGGGGAGTGGCCTTTTCCATCACTGAAGATAAATTTATCAGGAATTGTGATTTGATCTAATGCCTACAATTTCTGCCCTGCCTTTAGGAGCAGAACTGGGGACATATCAATAGGAGGTTTCTTTTGGAAAGACCCATTAACCCCCTGCCACTGTTATTCTGTGGATACTCCATGGGAGATTGTTCTGTCTCAGCGCCTTTAACCTCAGCTGGGAGCTCTTTCTTCAGCTCTGAGATCTGATTGCATTCCCAGTCCCACTTAAACTGGCAGAGTATCATTCTACAGCCCATTACAGCTGCCAGTCATCTGAATTACATGATTTGCATTTATTTGATAAACACAAAGAGTTTTTTTAACCATTGAGAACAGAAACTGATTTTCTGTTGCAGTTGCACACAGTGCACACAAAGGTGTGCTGGGTTTCTGTGCCTCCCCTGCCACCCTGCAGCTGGTGCACATCAGCTCACAGGCACCCCCCTGTGCTCTCAGCCAGGCACTTTTCAGGGTGTTCTGCCTTGGATCCCACCCACCAGCAATCTTTTTATCAATGCTGAATTTTCTGTGAACTCTTACCACCTTCCTTCTATCAATGAGAAGTGCAAGTGGCTGTTGCTATAACATAACAGGAGAAAGCATTAAACTGAAGCTGACTTCATCAGCTCATGGGTTGTGAGGTATTTGTTCAACTAATTAAACTTTTTTCCATCTGTCTCCTAAATGGGAACTTAGTTCTGAAGAAGTCCAAACTTCTTCTGGGGTTTCAGCTTTGCTTCACTTTTCTCCAGCAGCTGTAGAGCAAAGTAATAATGAAAGAAGTAGAATGAGGTTGTTTATTTGTTAGTGAAAGTAGTGGTGAAGTAAAAGGGGAAGCTTTAAAAAATGAAAAGGCAGAAACAGTTTTTACTGCAGATGGAAGGAATGGCTGTTGACCTCACTTTAGAGAGATGAGACTCACTCTTGTTCAGAAAGAAAAAAGGTAAAGGTTTATTCCCACCTCCCATTATACAGAGTTTTACAAACATATCATGCCTATTTCTAATTGATCAGTAACAAGTTGTTACCTGTAACAATTGGTCAGTTCACCAGAGATGCCTACATGCTGGCAAGCATCTGTTTTTAGATGTTGTTTGCATTTTTCTCTTGGATGGTTTAGAATAGCTTATACAGGTGCAAGAAACAGTCCCAATCTCAGAACCCTTTCTCAGGGAAACAAGCTGTTTTTCACTGTTCCAGGATTCTATTCTTGGCAAAGGCTGGTGGCTTTCTCACAGCTGTGTCTGGTTGAGCCAAAGTCCAGTCTGTGAAGCTTTACAGGCCTGCTGTTCAGCCACCACAGGAAGGTAGAACCAAAACCTCTGGAAAGGCACATAATATATTGATAGATTGCCCCAGAGATTAATTAATCAGAAAAAAACCCCATCACATAAAGGTTTTTACTCTTGCTTTTGCTGGATCCTGTGTTATGTTCTTGCTGATCCCAAGGGGAGCCCCTTGTTTTGGAAAGCCTTTTGCCCTGGTGCCCTCTGCTTGGTTCCAGGCTGCTCCCCAAGGGCACGGAAGGACAGCAGGACACCCTGTGAGCTGTGGGAGCAGCTCTTGCTGAGAGGTGTCACTTCACTTTTTATCACACTTGGTTTCCAGGCAGCAAGGCTTTTTGTCTGTTCTTTGCAGGACAGTCTGCATTGCTCAGTGACTTCAGGAGAAAACAAGTTGCTTATGTTCTCTCACAGAAAATATCAGTCTTGGAAGGGAGCTGAGGGAAGGACAGGGAGAGAAGAAGCATTGTTATGATTAAAAATTGTCTCACTGATCTGGTGTGGTTTCATCTTAGCCCATGGAGTAGAAAATGCTCTGACTGGAGGCAGCAAGGCCAGATTTAGTTTCTAATTACCATCATTCACTATATATAATTGTTTTATATATATATAGGTGGTGTAAGAGAAATACTGCTCAATAAAAACTATGTTTTGTGAGGCCATGGGGATAATGCAGCATAAATAAATGTGTGGGTTGAAGTCATATGAATGTGTAGGTTGAGGTAGGTTGCAACATCTGTGTTATTAAGGGATAATAACTCAGTGTGTGACCACTGCAGTACTAACAATGCTTTTATTTTGTACTAACACCCCCAGACACTGCCAGCCCACCCCACTTTGCAGGCCTGGCAGGCAGGAGAGGCTGCAGGGCTCTGGGTACCTCAGCTCTGCCCATGGCTCAGCCACCGTGAGAGAGGTTGATGCAGGTCAAAATGAGAATTACAGAGGGCTCAAGGAATAATCAGTGTCCTCAATTATGTTTGCCATGTGAAATCTGCTGCCCTCAAATGTGATCCTGCCAGCCCTGCCTGCATGGGGAGGGACCTGGGAATACAGATAGTCTCAAAGCCAGGTGGCCCCCACAGAGCCTGTGCAGGTGTTTGAGAGGAGGTTAAGCCCAAGAGTCACCGGAGATGGGAGGAAAGCAACAGAGGAAAAGTTTTGGAGTAAAGCTCTTTAAGAATTATTGAAAAAATATTTTTCCACTCTTGCTTCCAGTTAAGTTTTTTTTTTTTTTATTTTTCCCCCTACACTCAAACTTCTTCTCCTTTTCAGGCTCAGATTTGACTTAAACCATTGCAGATGTGTTCTGGAGCAGCCTGCTCAGACGAGCCTGCAGGCAGATCCCATTGGCACCTGCTCTTCCCCCAGCCTGGAGCAGCCCCTCTGTGTGACCTGCAGGGTGAGGAGTGGCTGCAGGTGCAAACTCAGAGAGCCAGAGAGCAGGGGTGAGCTGAGGGAGCAGCTGATTCACCTGCAGGCTCTGTGGGGGTGAAGGGAGATCACCAACAGCCAGACAATGCAATGTGATGTGCACCCACTCCTGCTTTCTCTAGACTTTCTCTTCCCCTTACTGTTAGAAAATGCCCTGGTGCATTGCAAGTCTGAAAATTCTTAGCAAATTTATCTTTTTTTCTTCTCTGAAAGCTTTTAATAATTAAAATAAAACCTAGAAAATCAGTGCAAGGGTCACTATTTATTTTCAGCTGTACAGAAGAACGCCTAAACCTGCCTCATGTAGAACCACTCAAAATACCCTATTAAAATACCCTATTAAAATTAATTATAAGCCTAAATTAACTTCTATAATTCTGTTTTTTTTTTTTTTTTTTTTTTTTTTTTTTTTTTTTTTTTTTTTTTTTTTTTTTCAGTTTAAGCTCACAGACTGTAGGCTGAGTGGTTGACTTGATCCTCACCAGAGCTGATCCATCAGCCAAAATCAGCCCAGTTTTCTGACCAGCATTCCTGTTCATTCTGGCTGAACTCTTGCACACAGATTTATCTTCTCCATTAGTCCTGGCAGTGCCAATGCCATGGGAAGTGGCTGGATTTTCACAGTACAGCCCACCAAGATGCTCCATGCCTTGATCTTCATGAGAGCTGAGAGCAGCTCAGTGTGGACTCACTGAAGAATAAGGAATTGTACATACAAGGATGTATTAAATACTTTGGACAAAACTTAACAAATTTAATCTTTCCTCTTTGTTAATACAAGTACCTGGAAAAACATGGAAGTTAGCTAAAGTAATGTGCATGGATACATGCATACAAACATGTCTACGAATCTTCTGGGTGTGCATGCACACCTGTCAGAGGAGAGATTTTGGAAATGCACACCTTTATTTCCCAGGGTTACAGCATTTAGTAGTTTTACTCCTCCCTCTGCATTACTGCCAGCATGACAATTATTCTTTGATTCCTTTCCTCCTGTACAGTGTTAATTTTTTAATAGCAATTGTGATGCTTTTGATAAATTAATAGAAAGTATTGGTTTGTAAATTGATGTACACAGGTTTTCCTGTGCAGTTCAGCCTGGCCAAGTCTGAATGCCCTTCAGAAGTTGCTAGGTGACACTGGCACACCTCAGTCTGCTGAACAAATGAGAGCTTGTAATGTTGATGCAGTGTGTTCAACCAAACATCGTGCTTTCATTTTGACAGAGGCTTTTTCCTTTCTGCAAACCGTTGTATAATTTTATGAACAGTAAGCAAGTTCAGATTACATTTTTTGCCAGTTGTTATTTAGTTCATGAAGCCAATGCAAGTTTTTCCATGTTGCTTTCATGGAAGTCAGAGCAAATTCATATATTTGCATGGGCAACAACATAGAGTGATCCAGGAAATTTAACAAATTTCACAGCTTTGAACCTGAACTGCATTTATTCTTGTTTTACTGCCTGCACTGAAATGCAGAACAGCTGAGCTGAAGTGCATCTTTGCAGCCTCCTCCAGACTCACTCAGAGCACTTGTAAACCCACAGGAGCCCAATCTGTGTAACACAAACATGGGCATGTGCATTGTGTGCTTGGGCACCTAGGACAGTCAATGCTGAAAATATATATCCTTAACCTTATCCTTATCCTTAACCAGAACAAGAACAGTTTTTTTCTGGCTCCTTCCCAGTGGCTGGTTCCATAACTGGTAATAGCAAAATTTTATGACAGTGAAAAGGAGGAAAAGAGCAAAAGTCCTTTACATTTTTCTCTTTATTTTCCTTTTTTTCTTAAGACAAATATTTCCTGATTTGTTTCTTCCCTGTTTTGAAGCAGTAATCATGCTGCGCTGACTCAGACTGTTCACAAGGTGATTTCACTTACCTGGAATTGATGAGAAATGTATTTCTAAAAATTTTCCTCCAGGCAGGGACCTGTGGAGCCAGGAAATGTCTCTCAGTGGACTCCTCTGAAGCAAAATGGTGAATTTGAAAAGAGAGGGTGGGTGGGCTTTCAAGGCATTGCCTGTCTCTTCCAGCATCATTTTTGTGATCCAAACTGGCATTGATTTAAGATGTGTTCCTGTGCAAGGTAAATAACAGCTTAAAGCAGCTGTTAATTAGCTCAGCTCTGTTCCATTCTTGCTTTTCATGTTTATAGATCTCCTTGAGAAATAAGAAGCAGAAGGAAAACATCCGAGAAGAAGAAGCAAGAAGGCAAAGGAGAAGAAGTGGATGGGGATTGCAAATGGAAACTCATTTCATAAAGCTTTATATAAGTCTGGGCTGCATTTGTTCAAGGAACAGTGACTAGAAAGAGGAACCTGTTGGTCTCTGGAGCAAGGTGCAAAGCCTGGCAGCCTCTTTGCCTGCCCATGGCCATTGTGTGCTCACCTCTGCAGTCTCTGCCTCATCTTTCCTCCCTGGCCTTGGCCAGGCACTCCCAGCCCCACTTGTGGCTGGGTGTGAGCCCAGAGGAAACACACTGAGGGCTCAGCAGGCCTTATCTCACATTTTTCTGGGGATAGCAAGCTGCCATGCCCAGCCATTATTATATTTTGATCCATTTTTCATATATAAATATGTATCCATCATATATATACACAAATATAAAGCATTCAGCTTCTGGCCAAGAGGGAGCTTTTTGTAGCTCTGTTGCCCACTTGACTGCCTGGTGAGGATTGTCTTTCTGGGAATCTTGGATCATTCCCAGAATAAGTGAGCAGATAAAAATTTGTGTTTGCAAGTGCAGCAGGTGTCTGCAGAAAGTCATTGCTGCTGGAAAAAATAAAATGAAAAATGCTGCCCGTATAGTACAAAACCCAGTGGGGAATATTTCTTGTTATTTTGCAATGCAGACTTTCAATTACTGAGTATCACTTTTCATAGACATTCTTAGAAGAAAAAAAAAAATCTTTGGTACCTTGCATGACTGGGCTGAGATTCTCATCCTGAGGGCTCAGTACTTAATGAAAAACCTGAAACACAAGACTCTTCCCAGTCTCCCTGGAGGAGTGCGTGCTGGATCAGTATGCCAGTGTGAATGCCACCCCTTGCTTACCTGCCTGCTGCCCTGAGTGGAATCTCAGAATTCCCCAAAATGAAAACTTTCTTTTCTCTGTTGAGACCATCTCAGTGACACTGAGCAGCTCACGCTCTGCTGTTAATTGGTCTCCAGGTATTAACACAGTGCTTATCTCTCCTTTTTTACTTCTCCAGCCACTCTTCCCCTTAATGTTCACATAAAGGTTATTCCAGCACAGAAGCTTTCTCATGTAGCATCACCTCTTAGCAGTCTCCTTGGAATGTTTCCAAACCAGAGAGGGCAGCATCAGCTGCCTCCCAGGATGGATGCAAAGGCTGTAATCCAGAAATCTTCTCTGTTAACCCAAGCTCTTGCTTATCACTCTTCAAAAGACTATGAAAACAATAAACTAGTCAATTTAGTCTAATGGACAGGTGTTCATTAGGGTCTTGTTAATATTGTCTGGAAAGACTTGAAGAAATTTGAATGTTATGGGTGTCAGCTGCTGGAGTGGCAGGACATGAAGCAGTGCTGATGAATGTTTGTACTTGCACAAGAGGCAATTCCAGTTTGTTGTTCAAGGTGTTAACTGTTGACATTAGTGCTGCTTAAAATTTCCCTTTTGTGAATCTATTGAGATTTCCCTCTGAAATTTAGCTCTCATAAGTTAAAGACATTAGTAGGGATTTCTCCTGATAAATCTGATCTGTATTCTCTCCATATATGCACAAATATTTTCTGCCCAGCATCCCCCACTTCTGCCAGCATTCCAGCCCCTACAGCTTAAAGCCTGCTTGTTCTCCTATCACCTGTTCCATGTAGAAGAAAGGATTATTATTTCCTCTTACAGTCTGGGAGGGAAGCATGGAGAGTTGGCTCCCATTTCCTGGCAGGCATTTTCCTCTGTCAGAATCCCTGAGTGGCACCTGTGGCTGCTGAAACCCACAGCAGATCATTTATTTACCTGTGGGAGAGCTCCCCACTGGGGGATGTGACCCTGCAAGGCAGCCTGGCTAGGTGGCTTTAAGGTATTTATGCATAATAAGGTATTTATTAAGGTTTAATGTATGTATGCATTTTGGTTTTGTTTGAGTGCTGTTGCAGAGGGCGAAACTTTTAAAGCATTTGTTGCACAGATAGCTCTGGAAAAAAGACATTTGCCTTGTTTTGTTTCTGTTTTAGCAGCACAATTATCCATTTTGCTGCTGGCTCCTGCATCTTTCTGACCTGGGAGCCCTGTGCTGAGGGAAGCCCATCCTCAGGGGCTGGCCAGGAACAGCCCAGGGAGCGAGGAAGCGACTCCTTGACCCCAAAATACTAATTAAAAATTGCCCTTGAGCCAGCTCCAAGTCAGGTAGCCAGACAAAAGGCCCTGGAGAGGGATGAATTTACAGTAAATAGCAAGACCTGTAAGACCTTACTGTTGGTAACAGAGAGTTTCAATACAAAGAGCTTCAGTCTTAGAGAAACAATACTAAAACTACTTATGTACAGTTTCTTTATCAGAAATTCAGTAAAATAATTTATTTTCCTCTTCCCAAAAGTCTGATTATTTAGCACAGCTGAGCCATTAGTAGCTTAACAAAGAAAGACCTATACACAAGCCAATAAAAATGTTTTTACAATAAATTATCTGCTTGCCTTTTGAGAGCTGAAACAATCTGTTCGATTGTGACAGTATTGATTAGAGCAAGATAAAGACAATTAAGACAATATATTTCTTGAAGGTGAGCATTTAGGGAATTCTGGATAATTCCCTATTTCTTGTCAATCTTTAGAAAGATTTTCATTTATCACTCTACAGCAAACAGGTCTGAATAAATTGTAAAACAGAGGTTTGCCCACAAAATGACTTTGGATATCTAAAACAAAACTAGCTTTCACTTTAAGCTATTTTCTACTTTTCCTTAGGTAATTGGAACTTTCCAGTATGAGAATCAAACAGGATTATATGTAAAAAATGGAACATATTTAAGGACATACTTTCAAAGAAATAGTTTTCAAATTTTAATGTTTGTGGTCATTATCATGAAGGTTAAAATGATAGAAATAACATCAGGCAATAGGTGCTGAAACTCCTACAATCAAAGAGCAACAAAGTGAATATGAAACTTTAATGTATTGGCATTTATGTGCATCAACTATTCTAATATTTGACTAACTCTCCAAGTTCCATGTTCCTTCAAGATTTCTGTACTTTTATACCAAAAGCACTGAATAGAAATTTGATGTTTTGAAAACAGACTGATGTCATATTAATTCTGCATTGTGATAAAATTTTGCCATAAGCCCCTTGACTGCTATGAAACAAATGTCTTTACTTCAGATTATTAAAAAAAAAAAAAAATGTGTAATTTTCTATATATTTGGGTTACAAAAAATCCTGAAAATCTAGACTGTAGATACAGTGATGAAACCACTGTAATCAGAAAAAAAGGTGAAGTTATCACATAAAAAGGAAGATATCACATAAAAACTGTCCTGATTGTCAGGACGTGCAGGCATTGTCCCTTTGCCATTGGAGGAGCAGAGGCTTTGCCACTGACCCCACAGGGCACAGCACCAGCCCCTCCTTTCCCTGCTGTCTCTTCTTCTCTGCCCTCAAGGCAGGCACACGCTGATGAAACTGCTCTAATAAATCAGTAATTACTGATCCAAATATAAAAATGTATCTTCCCTCAGCAGAAACCGAAGATGATGAAGTCCTCCAATAAAAAATATTTTCAAATACTGTGAGTAAAAAGCCAGTTTCAGAAACACATAACAAATGTAAACCAGAGAGAGGCCTTAAAATGGGCTGTAGCTGATTTTCCTGTACAGCTTTTCCTGAAGTTTCACTGGTTGCTAAGATACTACCAGTATTATCTTCCACTGTGCCTTTAGTATTTGAAATTTTATATTTTTAACCCCTGTACAAGTGTGCTCTATGCCTTTACCTGGAGCTTTCCTTTTGGAATGAGCAGGTGGGGAGTGTAGGTGAGATTCTCACACATGAAAAACCCAGACTTCAGTTACTCTAGCAGAGCACTCCTACCTTCTAACCACTTACATTCTGCCTGGCAAATACAATTGCTTTATTTAGAAATCAACAGTTTTTAGGCTGTGTCCTGCCAGATAATGTATACTCTTCTATAAATGCAGAAAATTTCACTACCTAGAGGTGCCAGAAAATCAGAGGTCTGATTTTCAAAGTTTATTTACAAATTATATGCTCAAATACCTGATTTCCTCAATCAAAGCAATGTTTATTCTAAATGGTTTGTGTTTTAGTGCTCTCAGGCTGAGGAAGTTTTTTCAGGATCCTGTAAATGATTTTCAGGACTGAAGATGGAGTGATTGGAAGGAAACTCATTCCTTAAAGTTCATCACTCTGACCAAGCATGATTAAACACTATATAATTTACCATTATTTGCTGATAGAAAATCAAAGCACTTGCCCCCAGCATGCTGACATTTACAGCAGTGGGGAACATTTGCACATTTTATGCTTACAATAACAAATGAGATATGAAACAGATTCTGATAATGCTTTGTTCACCATGGAAGTCTTCACAGCATACGAGCTTGTTCCAGATCCCTGCCATTATTGTGATCTATTTCTACAAACTGGAAGTAAAGAAAAACTATTTTGATGGCAGATAGTGGATAAATCTTCAAAACTCTAGTAGCATATTCTCCTCAAGCATGCTCCACTGTAGGGCTAATCCCCTTTCTCACAGGGTTTGAGTTTGTTTTTTTGGTTAATAAAGACTTGCAGAGACGAATAGGTGACATGGATTGTCTTTCTCTCCTGAGACACTGGACTCTTGTTTGATTCTGTAAAAATATATCACAAATAAGGAGTTAAGTAATCTCAAGAAACTGTAAATAATTTTAAATGTTAAAGAATGCAAGACAAATGTGGTGCCAGAATATTCCTTTTAAATAAGCTGCCTTCAAAAATCAGTATTAGGACTTAAAATGTTTATTTGGTGTGGTGCTTGGACTGCATTATTGAAGAGTGTTGGAGAGTTAGACTCCTATTAGCTCTAAATTTTAGGTTTGGGTTTTTTATGTAAGAACTAATAGCTGCAAGCACAATTCTGTCTCTTTGATGTCTGTGTGCTATATTCCTTCCCTACTGTGATATTGAAGATTATGAAATTGAGCAGAGGATCCTAAGAACAGATTCCCAGTATTTGTATGCTAAAAATTTTTGGGAAATCCAATTTGAGTCTTTACAGCATTACCTCCTCTAAAAACATGATTAAAACTATGCTCATTTTAGCTAATTTACTCATTAAAACTGTGCTTATTTTAGCTACTGCAAGAGAGTGGCAATTCTTCACAGTCCTCTGCAGTTAACCAAGAACATGCATGAATGCACACATTGCTTGTTTTATTCATAAAATATGTTAGATTGACACTTAAAGCCTTTAATGATGTGTGAACAGTGATGGAAAGCTGTTCCAGAATTTGTTTGGAAGGCTCTAGAAGGTCTTGGACTTGCTCATGCTGTTCCTTTATCATTACTCCTGATCTTGATACTGATAGTTCACTCCCATTCCATCCCATGTACGCAGGAACAGGATGAAAGTCTCCTCTGCTCTTCAGACCTTGACTCAGACCATGAAATCACTGGCCACAAGCTGCCTAAGCATTGTGAAAGAGGATCCATTCAGACTGAGCTTTGACATATTTGTCCTTCCTGGCAAAAGTCCTTAGAATTAAAGTATTAACAAAATGAGATAGGCACTAATAAAACTCCAGTGGAAGCCAGCTGATTTCAAATGCACTCAACTGACCTGCCTGCAGTCTATTGATTTCTGTTTGTCCTTTTTTGAATAAAACCAATAAATGTCTGGAAGTTCCCTAAGTGATTTGTTTGATGTTAAATAGAAAAATGTTAGCAAAATAAAGTGGAATACAAAAGGCAGGAACCATCTCTGTTTAGACTCTTCCACTGGATTGTCTACTTATTTCAAATATTTTTACTGCTTCCCCTCCCAGTTCCATTAAATTTTTGTCTCAGCTTTATGGTGTTGTACAGCAATGGGTACAAGAAAGCAGCAGCATGATGTGGTTTCTGTGAAGGTCAAAATTTTGTCTCTGTGAGCCAGAACTTAACCCTTTTGTAATTTCTGTTGATAATTTATAGAGCAGTGCTCTCCTGTTGCAGAACACAATGAGCACACCAGTTCTCTGGGCACTACCAGGGAAAGTGTGGCTGGATGTGGAAGCATCCTTCAGTAGCTGCACTGTGAATGGGAGGGAATAACTTTTGCCTTCTGTGCCTTCAGACAACAGATCCTCAGATCTTATTTGAAAAATAATGATGCAGACTCTATTCAGTCTCAACTTTTTTCATGTAAGTGAGCAGAAGTTGGTGTTATATTAAAGAGCCAGACAGAAAGTTCTGTTTGCAGTTGTCTCATGCACTGATAATTGCAGCAAGTTCCAGTCCCTGGCAATGTCAAAAGTACTTTACAGCTCTTCAGTATTATTGGGTCTTCTCTTTAAATCCCCCCCTCTGTGATCATTATCTCCAAGAGCCTCTTGTCTCCACGTTTATATTTTTACTCATCAGTGCTGCTTACAAGTATCTAATCATGCCACATCCTGCCTGCAGTCACCTTACCCCTAAAGTTAATAGCTCTGTACTCATACCTCAAACTACAGCCAAACAAATGAATTAAACATTTCAGCATCAGCCAACAAAGTGGGAAAGTAAATGCAATTCATCTTTGGGAAAAATAGCTGCTCACTGTGCTTCAGCAGAGAACCCATCTCACAGAGTATTAAAAGTGAGATATGTAAGGAGAGAGCAAGCTGGAATCGTTCCTCTCTCACACCTGAATTGCTCTGGGTTTTACACTGCAGTTACTGCTGACTTGCAGCAGATAATCAGAGTAATGCCAGAGACCTCTCCAGCTGGCTGTATTGGGACAGACATGAACAAGGTGTGTTTGTGCTTGCACTGCCTGCGTCTCCTGCTAAAAGAGCCCAGAATTTGCCTGTTCTGAGAACATGAGGGGTGGCTCTTCACTGACCACTGCAAGCAGCAGGAGACTCCATCTGTGACCTCCAACAGCCCTGGCAGGCCAGTTCTGCCTCACCTCTGTGTGAGATGTCACCTCCTCTTTTTCCTTAGGTAAAGCTATGCATAGCTCACTGCTCCATATGCAGAATCATCAAAATAACGTTATAGACAAGAATAAAAAGAATGCAGTAACTTCACACATTCCCTCCATTAATTTGTTTTATTATCCAAGCATATGAAATATTGAATATCACCAGAGGATACATTAAAAATGAGACACCTGTTCTGTTATGAAGCATCCACATTAGAATTAATGGAACATGGACCTTGACAGTATTATTAAATATGTCTTGAAATAAATAAATAAAGCTACCTTGGAAATCCAGTTAGGTCTAAATAACCCATTTAGTAAATACACTTCCCTTCTTCCAAAGAAATTCCTTAGGAGACTATCTGTCTTGCTGGAGGCTTGTTTTCACTGGAAAAGAAAGTTTTTTCTCTTGATCTTACATCCCCCAAGGAAGGATAGTCTCAGCTAATTTACCTCATGATCAAAGGGTAGTAAGTGCCTGTTCAACATTTTTTTTACCATGAGATAGTTCATGGTGAGTGCATAGCCAGGAGCAGAAGGAAGATCACACTGTTAGCAGTTATTGTGGGTCCAAACTGAGGCAGCATCTGCTTCAGAGCATGGCTGGCAGCCCTGTCACCCAGGAGGGACACACAGAAACCTCTGTGTGCAAGGCAGAGGTCAGGCCTTGCATGGTGCTGCCTTTCTGTCCTGTTTATTTCAGCCTTCTCTCTCCTCAAGGATCAAGGAAAATGAAGGGGTGGTTTTCCTCTATGTTGCAAACTCTCCAGGTAAATTCAGCCATTGGACCATTTGTGGTAATCTACCACACAATAGAATTATCAGTCTGTATGTTTAGCTACAGAATTATTTAAGGCATGCAAAATAGCATCCATGCAAAATTGGATTATTTATTTCTGTCTTTTACCCAACATAACTATTTTTGGTTACAGCTTAGAAAATGACTCTTCTTCCACTTCTTTTATTCCCAGACACAGCAGGATATGCATCACTAAATAGCTTTCAGTGGTTATTTTGTTGGAGTTCCTAATCAATCCTGTTTTCCCTCCCCTCTATGCTATTTCTAACCCTAAGCCAGGGCAAAATCCATGGTAGAACCGTTTTGCAGAGACTGATGAGAAAACATGAGATTAATTCTTGGCTTTCAATTCAGGAAAGGCATACAACTGGCATTCAATTCAGGAAGTCTTACAGAATTGCTTAAACATCTCCTGTGCACATTCAGATACATTTGTGATCCAGCTCTTCTGATAAGGGCTCCTGCTATGCAGAGGAGCAGCCTCTGGAAACAGGAGTTTGCTGCTCAGGGGTGACAGTAGGAAAAGCATTCCTTCACCTCTGTTTTTGTCCTCTCAACAGCACAGCAAGGCATGACCTTATCACACTTATTTCTATAAAACACTTCACATTTTGTAGTACAATTTGTAAGTAATTGACATTTTCTTTAAGCTCAAAGGAAATGGGCCATTTAATGTAAAAAATAAGCTGTGAATGGTAAAGGATTTCTCTTTAGTCTTGCTGCCCCAGGTCTGTTCCCAGCTAGTGAGCAAACATTTGAGCAATCTCATCCTCCATTTACAATAATCTCATCTGTACCTATTTTCCTTCATTTTGCTCATCAAGCAAAAAAAAATCTCTTACTGAATTAATTGCTTGCAATTAATACTCTGACAAAAGGAGTTCTTACATGTGATCTTGCTCTGGCTACCAGAAATCCCAGTGGGAGTTAAGCTGCTCAATTTTGCCTGAGTTGTTTTGAAGTAAGAACTTGAAGACTCTAGCTACAATAATTATTATAACATACAGAAGTTAAATGAGCATTTGCTAAATAGGTTATTAGAAAGATCACATATTGTCATAGGTAGTAAATAGCAAAACACAGCATGTACAAAAAAGGCTAAAAACCTATTAAATCAGAACCAGTGATAGATTCACAAAAATACAGATGGTTTGAATTTTAAACTAGCTAAGATTTCATCCCACATTGTGAAGAAAACCTTGGGAAATGGTCTTACTAGTAAACATTTCTATAAGAAATATCAGTCACCTTTCATTGCATTGCAATGAGTAATTATGATGGTGACATCTTATGGTTTTCTTCTGCATCTTTTTGCCCTGAGATACCAAAAAAGGGATAACATATTATGTATATTTTGGTTATTTTACACCATGTACTTTCTACAATGTGATTAGGGACCTTCATATATGTCTTGTCAAAATCTCCATTATTGAGATCCATCAACTAATGAATGTGACCCACTGTGGGGAGGAGCATGATTCACACTTGATTGAATGCAGCAGCACCACATAACAACATAGGGAACTGAGATAAGAAACTGAATTTCTAGAAGAAAAATCAGGGACAACTTAAGAATTCTAGGACATAAACCCTTGAATGTGACTTGTTATATCTGTCTGCTTCTGTAGGTATGAAGCACCAAGTGCTTGGCAGTTCACTCTTACCACCAAGTTGCTTGGCAGTTCATGTAGTTCAGTATTTGTATTCTCCATCTTTGTAAGCTCATTTGTCCTTTCCTTAACATTATCAGGTCAATCTGCTATCTGCATAAAAATCTTACTCTTCAGGGAACACAGGCTGTAGAGCTGATATTGTTGTATGTGTAAAGTACATATATTAAAATCTGGGACATTCTCTAATGTCTCTCCATTGCTATTATTCTGTAAGTACCTTTAGTATCTGCAGGTAGTAATTTTTCATGGAGAGTTATAATTTTTAAGTTACAAAGCTCCTTTTAAGACTTTGAGAGTAAAAATCTAGAGTGGGATGTGTTGCTTTAAGAGTTGATTTAATAAAGAATGGATTCTCTTTGTATTAACTCAATAGCATAATAATAACAACATTGAAACTTCACAAGTACTCCCTTTTAGTACGATACAAAAATATCTGTTGAAAGAATGTAATTGTGCAATTCTCAGCAATTGCATGATGCTCATGTAATGTTTCTGTGACATGACCAAACCAGGAAGATCAAAAAGCCATGTACTGATAAACCCAGACAATGATGCATTCAGCTAAGGTTGCATTTTGGAGTTGCTATTGCACTACTCCAGCTGCCTCTCTCTCCATTTCCAGTGAAAATAATGGCTGAGCAGAAACATTTTCATTTTCCCTGTTGAGTCCTTCTCCACATGGGCTGTGGGTTCCATTTCTGAACGTTTCCTCAGAGTGTCACTGAGCTCACTGACCGCCGGTGGTAATTAAAGCTTTTGAGATAATCTTCACCATCCTGCCCAGGAGCTGCTTCCCTGCTGCCCACAAGGGGATGATGGCCAGAGGAAGGCCCTGCTGAAGAATCAGCAGCAGATTCTTCCTCTGCCCACCTGTTAAAGAAGTAATAGCCTTCCTCATATGTCCTTCTCCCGAGAGGATTAGGGGCAGAAACTCCCAGATTTTCCGTGTCCCTGGGAGACAGGGCTGCTGCTGGATGAAGAAATGGTGACACACATAAGTGGCTGATGCTTTGGTCAAGGTCATCATTGGATGCAGGTGAGGCCACAGGTGCACTTGAAGCAGCTTCTTTTCTTGATCTTAGTTTCTGGATTTCAAGGTCCTGTTGCTCCTTAGGAAGTTTTTCTACTTGCTGTGCTCTCAGAACAAGAGATGCTCCAAGGGTTCCTCGTAGGGCAAAAATAAAGAACCTGATGAAGGAGGAAGGGAATGGATTATTTTATCAGTGGGCTCATTCCATAATCTACATCACATATCCCAAATACAGATACTAATTTTCCATTGCTTTACAGACATCTGGTGGACACCTTATACCTGGCAGATGAAAGTTGACTCCTGGATCTTAACACAACATGTTACTATATATTTAGCTTGACCTGTATAGAGTCAACTATATGTCTATATATTTTTCATTTTTTAGTATTTATAACTACTTGTTTGCTGAACAGTGAAGAAAAATTAGAAAAAATCTCGAGCAATGCAGTATTTGAAAATATGGAAGTTGCATTTATACTGGTAAAATAGGCTAAAGAAGAGATCTTAATTGGTTAGATAAGAGAAAAACTGAAGTTAAAAGCCTCAGCTTTTGGATTTTTTCAGAAAGCAGCAACAGAAATGTCCTCTCTGCCCTTTGCAGGACAGAGAACTTATGTAACTAAATATAGTGTGCTGTGAGATTGCATATATCCTCTCTCCATGTCATGTCAGCTTTGTGTGAAAATCCAAGTCTCTTTCAAAGCATCTTTTTATGAGGATGTGACCTTTACATAGGTGGCTTCAACATGTATTTTATAACAAACATGGGTACTCTGTGAAATTGCATTTTGAAAGGTGCCATCCTCATATCCTGCTACTCAATGTCTCTATAAACAAGATTTATAAGATTAAAAACGCTAACAAGCAGCAGTACAGAAAGGGCTTTTAAGGCAATGGATTTCTTGGGCTTGCACATGCAGGAGTGAATAAAGTTTATCAGGCTGGTCAATCCCAACAGAATCTCAGGTCTGCTCAGGAAGTGCAGAGCATGGGAGAGCCCAAGACACTCTGTGTAGATTTGCTGTGGGTCACAATGTCCTGTGTCTTTCCCCTCAGCTCATTTTCTGTATCTTTTGTGCAAGTTCCAGGTAAATCAGACAGGATGAGGAGAAGGAATGGGAAACTGTCTCCTGTCAGAGAAGGAATGGGAAACTGTGTCTCCCATGCTGGAAACTGCTCTCACCTGCTCCTGCCCTCCCTCAGCCCTGCAGGGTGTGAGGCCAGGCCAGGCACAGGCTGAGGCTGCCCCTGAGTGCTGCGGCCCAGACCAAAGGCAGCACTCAGGGGAAGAACCCAGGAGAGCAATTATTTAAAAAAAAACCTGTTAGAAGGAACCCAGAACCTCCAGACACCAAGTGAGGAGATAAGGAGCCAGGTAGAACAGTGCAATGGACCATGGAATGGAGTGGAAGTTAAAATTTAGTGTATTTCAGCAAAGGGTGGTTTCACCACTGCTATCATCTGCTGGCACAGCTCAGTTGGAGTAGAAACAGGTCCTGGATATTCTGCAGGTGAAGGAGTGTGCAGAAAATAATCTGGGGTACCAATACAAAGGAACAGCACTTGTCCAGATTTGAAGATATGAATGTATAACCCTTAACCTCAGTAACCTGCTGAGGCAGCAAGGATCTTTAGTGTGCTAAACTCCCAAGATGGAGACACGAGCTCTCTAACCACGTGCTTGATGCAGCTCTCAGCAGAAAGCTCAGGGTCAAAAATGTCACTGTGAATGAGGGCTGATAGGAAAACAAAAGTCATGCAGGAGCAAAGCAGACTGGAAAAGGATGCCCTGCCTAGAAGACATGAGACCTTACTGAATTGTGTTGTTTATTCTGATCTGAACTTATATTATATAACATAAAAATCACAAGAGCATCTCAACTCAAATGGGAAAATAAGAATAGTTTGAAGAAAAACACCATCTATTGTTGAAAAGTTCCTTTTCAGTCAAAGTTAAGGCTCAGATTCTAATGCCTTAAAGCACTTACAAAACCAGATACTAAAAATATTGTCCTGAATTTTCTAATACCAGTGCGCTGCATTACTTCATGGGAATTAGGATGAGAAGGAAACTACCAAGATAGTCAAACCAACCCATTTCTTTCAATGCCCAAGCAAATAACAAATAAATATTTGAAACAAAGGGTGCAACTCAAAACATACCTGTTTTGAGAATTGCTAATGTACTGAACACCAAAAGTAGTAATGTTCCCATATATATATGGGAACAGAATAAGTCTGTTTTTTAAACCATTTTTTCAGCAACATATCACAATAACTATCCCTCTCCAAATATTATACAGTCTCAATTAAACTTATCTTTAAAATATCTGATTTTTTGCAATACAAAGTTAAACTAAAATTCTGGATGCAATGAATATTTTTCATAAATAAATGCTCTTAAATTCAGCTTAGTAATGCATCATAATGTACTTGAAACCAAGAATATATTTAGTAACTCTCAAACATACAGGAATAATTCAAGGATTTGCTTATAATCTTGATCTGCTCAACAACATTGTGGTTATGACAATAATAATTAGGTAGCAGATCTGTACTGGTGAATTTTGATGCACCCCAAGAAGAAAGGTTTCCCTGATGGGAAAAGTAGAAGATATACAGTGACTGATCTAGGGTTATATAACTGAATAAATGAATGGTTCATGAACTGGAAGGTTGAACTCAGGCATCTGACTTCCACTCTGATCAATTATCCTGTGCAGCACGTGTCTGACACATCACATGTCTGTACACATCCCTGTTGTTTCTCCACTCCCATGTCTGCAAACCCACAAAAGGGAAACATTCAAACATGCAAACCTTGGTAAGAGCGCGATGACGGGGGTGATGAGGCACAATAAATAGAAGCTGGGGTCCTTGAGCTGCCTCTCCATGATCCAGTAGGGGTTGGTGGGGGGGTTGCAGAGCAGGCAGGCAGCGTTGTAGGTGACAGAGAAGATGAGGTACAAAGCCACACTGCAGAGCATTGTCACCAGCTGCAGCACGGTCTGCAAGCACAAGGGATGCCAGTGAGACCCTGGCTGGGTGTGAGACAGGAGGGGACAAAGGCACCTGGGAAGAGTGCTCCTAACAGTGCATTTTACTGAAATCTGCAGTAGGAGAAATAGCCAGAAAGCAATTTAAAGAACAGCAGTGAATACAGTTCTCCAAGTAACATTTCTCATATATTAAGGTATGCAAGTATTTGGTACTGTCCAAAGCAGGATAGAAACAAATTCTGTCACTGAAGGTATTAACCTGGGGCTACTAAAAATTCTGGCACTTTGTGAAATCTTAGTGTACCTGTTACTTACCTTTTGTGACCCAGAATTCAGGTAAATGACTCTGAAAGAGAATTCTATGCCTACACAAGATGCAACATTCACAAAAAAAACCCCAAACAAAACAGTGCTGTGAACAGAACAGGTCAAACACATACCCATGTTTTCATTTCTAGAGCCTGGTGCAAGAGAATGGTCAGAAGGGAGATGGTGTTGATGGGGTTTCCAAAGGAAAACACATCTATGTCAGAGTCTTTGTATGTCTGCAAAACAGGCAGAGAGACCCTGACTATTCAGAACTGAATTTACTACTTCTAAGGAGGACAGGAGAGTGAGAATATTAATAATCCTGTTACTTACCAAATAGGGGACAAAGAAGCAAATGAGGCTTTGATAGAAGGCATCCAACATTATAATAATAAAAGCTGACAAGTTGTATATCTGCAGGAGTTTACAGATAACAGTCATTATGATGGGATATATGTCTCTAGCCTGTCCTGCAAACATAATTGCTGTTTGTCTTCCATTCACACTATTAATAATTGCTAACTGGTCTCCTTCTATGAATAAATACCTCCTGAGCAGCTGATTAAACCAAAAGCTTATCTCTAAACAGGCATTTTATCTGTGTTAAGTAAAGAAGGACCTTAGGAATATTACCAAGTCTACCAAGAGTATTAAAAGCTGAATTTTGCCAATGTCACGTCCCTTCACAATTGATGTTATTCCTCAAATTCTTTCTCCAGGCTCCTTCTAGAGTTATAAAATTGATCAAAAATCCTTTCTTCTAATGCAACACTTATTTTGTGCCATTTTAATTTGACTATTTGCCATATTTAAACTTATCTAGTGACCTATGGTGTCACAGCTCCCATGGAGCAGAATGCGTTACTGGGGAGACAGAAGATTGGGCCCTGTTGTTTCAACATTCCAAGTAAGTCTAAACTCTTTTCTTCCTTCCCTCATTCCTCAACAAAAAGACCCTGTGATCCTTTGGGTTGTCAAGCAGTTCTTTCAGCAGTCATGACATACCTCTGAATTCTGTCCATTCTTGTACAGCTCAGGCAGACGTAGGAGCGTTTCTGCAGAAACATCTTTGTCAAGGACTCCAAAGAGGAGAGGGGGCACCGAGGTGAAGAAGAGGTTGAAAAAGATCATCTGCCAGTAGTCTAGCATGGTGCTGCCTGAGAAGCCACAGAAGAACTGGTACCAGAAGAGCAGGTTGACGTAGCACTGGGAGAAGCACAGACAAGCAAACACATAGTTACACCTGTGGTGTTTATTGAGACACTGGATATCAACAGAGCCTCCTCTGAGGACAGGATTTTGGCTAAAGGCACTGCACTTCATTCCATAAAGCAATATACCCTAAGGGTCTCTTTCACAGTGATCCACTGTGATACAGCTTTTTAAAAGCCATTTTGGCTCTTTAAGAACATATCAGAGAATTAATTAAGTGAACTGTTCACAGCCTGAGCACTAGATTTTAGAATCCTTTTGGAATCTCATTGTCCATGTGGAATCAAAGGCGTGCTGCTCCCTAATGCTATGGGGGAGATTAAAGAACAGTGGCATCCTAGTCTGGAGAGCTGACTCACATTGCAAATAAATAGCCTTTGAACTCTTAAAGGATGTCCAGTCAAAAAAAGCAAAGTTTTCATTTCCACTACAAATTTTAACAGTAATAAGAAGTAATCCTTATTGAAAATTATTAAAAACTTCACAAAAAAACAGGTAAAAAGCCTTTCATGCTCAGAGTGCATTTCATGGCAAATGGACTTGTATTCCCAGTCTTGTAGAAACTGAATTACTTCATTTTTTCCACTTTATATCATACTTCAATGCATAGATCATTTGCATATACATTAAATTTTTAATAAAAGTGACAGATATGAAGGCATCATTACTTGCAAGTGGTTCCTATAAAAATTCAGAGGTTTCAAGGCAGGCAGTTCTTAATACACACTCATCTACATTTGAGTGCTAATAATCTGATCTCCCTCATGCAAATTTTATTTTGAGGCTCATGGGTATTATTAATAAAGTTTCTTGTGCTAGCATATAAAGTTACTAAGCCTAGAGTCCTTTTTCCCTCTGGAATAATGCTATTTCAAAATATATTTAGAGCCTGTATTTTTCTCAATGCTCTATGCATCAGCTTGCTAAGAAGGAAGGGGCATACTATAAACTTGCAAAGTGAAGAAACACAACTGTAGCTTCATAAAAAGTAAGAGTATAATCTGAAAAAACCAAAACCAAGCAACCAAGAAATTAACCTTTGCTAGCATGAAAACATAATAATTTTAATCATCTTACCACATTTTTGTAGAAAAAGTAAATCACCATCTTTGCCAGGCGAGCATAGCACCAATGTCCATGGACAAGAAGGAGCTTTTTGAGATGCTTAAATCGGGATATTGCAAAGTCACTGGCCATCACAGCCTTGGGGAAAAGGAACAGAAGATAATTTACAATAGAAGGTTATTTACAATACATCCTTTTCACACACTATGTAGTGAAATTTGAACATGGACATTGAACTTCCTACTATTAAATATTGTAGAAGACACAAACCAAAAAATCTCAAGAACATAGTTGGAGCTTTCTATCTCTGCAGAGCTCTCCATTTAAGGAGAATAAGGAAGGGGGATGTGTGGGAAAGGATACAGGGCAGAAGATTATGGAAGAGAATCCACAAAACCTGGAAACCTGGAATTGCAGCAGCTGAGAAAATTCAGAAACCAGATGCTCACCTAACACTGGGCAGACATCTGCTAATTTTCCAGTCTCATGAGCAAACACAGGTTTGTCCTCACATGACAATTTTTTGGCTCAAAATGCTCTTTTTTTTTTGTGGCTGGGCCCTTAATTACAAACTGCATATTAATTTATGATGCCAACTTACATTTTTAAGATGACACTTGAGAGTGTAGGGCTGCTATGAAACTTATTAAGCCTTTAGGGACTACCTGACAAAAGAGGAAAGAAACTGAGGGGTTACCTGCATGCCTTCTTGGCCAGATATTCCAATTCCAACATCAGCTGCTTGAATCATGCTCACGTCGTTTGCACCATCCCCTAGAGTGGGAAGAGAGGAGGGAACAATAACAATGCAAGAAAGGCTGCCTCCATCAGAAGAAGGAAATAATTTCAGCTAGGCTGATTATTTCAAATATTCTGTTATACCATTCAGCTTGATCAGGAGAACTGATGTGTGGCATCAAGCATGACATCAAGGCTCTGGTCTTGGTCTCCTTCCCTGGCTCCACCAGAGCAAAATCCAGCATTGGGACCAGCTGGGTGGTGACACAGCAACCCCAACCCCATTTACATCAGCATCATTTTGTGTTTCTGCTTTGCCAAATCCATATGCTCAGGAACATGTTTTGCAACACCCTATTTCCCTGAATTATCTATGACAAATTTGATTGCAGATGACAACGTAACAAGACAGTTTCAAGAATTATTTTGCTCATTTCAACTCACAGCAATATGTTAAGTATGTAACCAAATTTCCAGGGAAAGAACAGCCATGCTTATTGCTTGCAATATGGAGATGGCAAATTAGGTTAGTTGGTAAAGTAAATGAAGCAGAAGGCTGAAAACTTATGGTTTGAACTGTAAGGCAAAGTAATATTTAAAAAATACAATAGATTTTCCTTTTGTCCACAGAGGTGTATTTGTTTAGTTTGGAGTCATCTAAATCAATTCATCAAGGATTTTAGTGGCATCACTTATCAAAAGTGTGGAAGGAAACTCAAAGCATTTCACAATATTTGGAGGTAAGAGGCAAATGAGTCAGTAATTAATACCACTCAGGAGATAATTCTGTTTTCACCAGGGAAAATCTGACCAGAAAAGGGCTTTATGAAAAGATAAAATAGTGACTAACGATGAGTGATTTCCAGGCCCAAAACAAGGACGTTTTGGAGGCAATACGTGCATGTGTTTGTACTGATGTGCATGAAAGGGACTGCTGGGAGATTCTGAATTTGTAGTATCTTCAGCCTGTTTAGAGGGGGTAGATTTGCTTTGTGAAAGCTGAAGCAGAGCTTTTATATGGGCTTTGATCAGGACAGATTAATCTGTGCTGTTTCCTGACTGCCTCTACCTGAGGCACAAAAATCTGCCCCGTACAATACATCCCCCACATTTCTCTCCAAGACAGAACCTGCTTCCCATGTCCCTCAGATGCAGAGTAGGCAGGCAGGATGCAGGGGCTACCTATGGAGAGGGTCATGGCTTTCAGCTGCCTCCGGACCAGCTTGACCACCATGCTCTTCTGCAGGGGCGTGGAGCGGCAGCAGAGCACACAGCGGCAGTGCCGCGCCAGCTCCAGCAGCTTCTCCTCCAAACCTCCCTGGAAGATGATGCTCAGCGTCCTCCCGTCCAGCACCAGCCCAAACTCGGGGCTGGGGGCCTCAGGGGATGGCAGAGATGTTGGGATGATGCCAAAAAACTTCCTCCGTGGTTTGGCGCACTCGTAATTCTTCTTCACCTCTTCCAGGGTTAAATTCAAGAGAGATTCGCAAGTTTCCTGTGAGAAAACAGACGTGGGTCTAGAAATAGTTATCTTCATCTACAGCACAGCACCTTGCAAAATGTATGTTTGTATAATCATGCCAGTGGGTTTAAGCCTATCAGATAAACATGAGGGGAAATTTACTGAGAAATGCACTGATTCATCTGACTGGAGATTATTTCAACAGGACACCATCCAATCCCTCAGTGAACACACTGCACATTTTATCAGTCAGTTCACTGAGGTAAGGAATTATCCTGAAAGAAAATATAATAATCTTTACATCAGGAAGGCATGTGTGCATTTATGCTGAGAGCTCAGAAATTAAAAGAAAATATTTTCTTTTAAGGAGATTGAAAAATCTAGTTCTGATATGAATGATGTGAGCTATTGCAGCATTGGCTTCCACAAAAAATAAACTGTGGTAAGAGAAACAAGAGGTCCACATTTTCAAAATTACCTAGTAACTTTGAGAGTTAGGCCTTTTCTAAGTCACATATCAGGCGTGTGTCACAATTAGAAACAGAAGTAAAACTTCATCTTTTCAAGCATGTGCCTCAAACACAAAGTCCTTCTGTCTCAGCAAATCTGCTTCATGTTGGATCAAGTCTCCTTTTAGATGCCAACACCTGGAATTGACTTAGTACCAGGTAGAAACAGATTTAAGGGGAAAACTCTCACCTCTCCCATACAGATCTCCTAAACTGGCACATCACTATCAGAGAAGATCCAAAATGATATCAAAGTTATTTTGCTCCCTCTTAGTACCCAAAGTCCTCCTTCTGTGGCCCTGAATATCTGAGGAGCTAATCACTCCTCTTTCTGCCTTTTCTGTCAGCTTTATTGAGTGATGATTCAGTTCTATAATGTTATTTTCACTTTATGTAGCATAAGGTACATGTGTAGGATGTTTGCAAGATTTAAATTACTCTTAAGTGGGAGGTTCTGGAATCAAATGTACCTCTGACATCTAATAAAAACCTGCATCTAGCATGAGCACCTAAAACCCCTAAAAATATTGATGAAACGTCATCTTTGTGTGAACAAACCAAAAACAGCAATGGAAATTCCTGGTTTGCCTTGACTTGCCTTTTGAAACAAAATCTGCCAAGCTACCTAATTATGTTGCATCTTCTTGGAAGATATCTCATTTCCAGTGTTTGAATAATCTGCTGGGCTCAGGGGTAAGGAGAGGCCCTTCCCACTGACACTACTTCAACACCTAAGTTTGGCAAAATTAACAGGTTAAATGTAAATATTACAGTGTCCCTCACTGCTGCTATTGGGAACCTCTTTCAGAATTTGTCTTTGGTTTAATTTTGAAAGTGAGGGAACTAAATCTTATTGTGGAGAAACTCCAGTGTCCCCTGAACCAAGGGGATTCCCCAAGTCCCCATGTGCATGCAGGTTGTTTCTGAGCCTGGATCTGGGTAAATGCCCACGCTGGCATTTGTGGGAGCCAGGGTGGTCCTGCCTGCAGCATCTCTGCTCTGGCACCAGCCCTGTCTAATTTCCTTCCCAAATGTATTCATTCTGCTTCCTGTTAAAGCAGATCTGTGTTTCAAATGGAATTACACCTTGGAATGTTTTCTGTGCCACATTCCACATCATCTTTGCCTGTTTCTCTATTTCCATGACTTTAAAAGAGACAGATATTTGCACAGGGTTTTTTCTCGTTTGGAGAGGTGCTAGCTGCAGACAAAAACAGTTAGAAACCAGGCCATGCAACTGCAACCATAAGGAAAAAAGTCAGTATTTGAGCAGTATTTACTTAATCCTCACAATAGCTTTATTGAGAAAAGCAAGCTTGTCTTGGTAACCCTGGTTCTCAGGGGAGGAAAGCTGAGACAGCCCAGGTGGGTGACTTGTCTGGTCACACAGGGAAGCTCTGCCTGCCCTTCACAGCCTTGGAAGAGCTGAGCTCACTGTGCCCCCTGCTCCTAATGCTATTTGGGGCTTTTTGACTGTTCTTTGTTCAGTGAGGTCTAAAGCAACGGAATGCCAAACTGCAAGATGCAAAGAAAGGGTAAGACAGCAAATTCTGTGCATTTTGTCTTTCTTTACTCACCTTATTTTCAGTGTTAATGGTGAAGACAGTGTCCCTTTGGTTCAGAAGCTTGCAGGAATATGCAATATTAACTGCTGTCTCCTGTTTGTCTCCTGTTAACACCCAAATTTTTATCCCAGCTTCTCGGAGAGACACAATAGTGTCAGGTACTCCCTCTTGCAGGCGATCTTCAATCCCTGTTGCTCCTGGGCAAATAGGAAAAGAAGAGAAATAATTATCTTTTTATTAAAAAATCAAGTTGCTATTTTCTGGTTTAAAAAAAGCTCTTTGCTTTCCAATCACGCTGCTGAACTTATTGAGAATTGAACCAAGGTTTTTTCCAACAAACAAACATGCAGGCACATGATCTGCATTTGGATTAAGGTCTGAATGTGTCAACAATCAAGCTCTGTCTCTTCATTTTGCTCATTGCAAGAACAATGCATTTAATTTCTTCCTAATAATCCAAAATGACAATGTGCTGGCAGAAGAAACACAGCATATGAATTTTAAAAATGCTGCATTAAGTCCCATCAAAGAACCAGAAAAGATGAACTTTGACTGTTTAAATGGATGCTGTCCCTGTTGTCAAGTCAGATGCTTCAGCCATCAAAGGCAGAAGAAACAGTACAGTACATTTTCTTTTTGAACATGCACAAACTTATAAGCAGATGCCAACATTCATCCTGATGATGTTGGGAAATGACCATCTGAATGTTACAATACTCCTTATCCCTTCCACTAGAGGTCAGTTTGAAGATGCTGTAACTGTGGTACATTAAAGATAGACATTGATTTAGGCTAAGGGAACGCTTTTTGCAAATTAAAGTGTGAAAGCACAGAGAGCCTTAGTAATTGGCAAAGGTAACAGACTCTGACAAGATCTACATTACCTCTTATGTGGTCTGCTTATGGCATTTAGCATTATTACACTAATTTTTTAAATCACTGCAGAGATTATGAGAAGCCATAATATAAGCTATTACTTGCAATCACAGAAATTCAACAAAGTATGGGCACAAATTGCAGTCAAATAAAAATAAATGACAACTCCAAAAATCAAAGTCATAAAGAACAAAATGTTTGCAAACAAAATAGAAGAGAAAGGACTGAAGTGCTCCATAATGTAACAGAATGATATTGTTAGATATGACGGTGATGAATAATGCAGAAATGTCAATCAATGTAAGTTTCAATGCTAAACATCCTTTTACAAAGAGCACAAAGCAAGCACAACAATGCAACAACAGCAGGAACTCAGCAGCAGAACACCTACATGTTGAATATACTGGATTTTATAATACAGTTCAATTACCAAATTTCCCTCAGAATTTGTGCCCAAAACTGAAGTTAATTTATGGCATTTTATAGGTTTATCTAAGGATATGTATGCATGACTGAACTGTGGGAACTTCATTATCTACTGTGTCAGCTGAGCCACAGTAACAGCTGATGTGCATGTTCTTTGCTCAGGGCACACAATACCTGCAAGTAACTTTTTCAAAGTTACTGCTGCCCAAAATGCACAAGAACTTGTATAGACACTGTCATTGGATTTTATCTCCCTAGCCTGGAGATTTCCAAACCACAGAGGAAGTATTTTAGATATAAATTAACTATAAGCTGTTGTCTGCCATACTGCCAAGACTATCACAGGAGAGCGAGTGATACTTCATGCAATGACAGTTCTTATTTTTAGTTACCCAGCAGGGTGAGTTTGGTCTCCAGATGCTGTGCTGTCTCTATTAACAGCTCCTCTCTGTTGTCAATTGCAGCTTCTGCCTCCTGACGAAAATTGGCCCATTTTTGAAAGTCGTCTTCATTCAAGACCTGCATAACACAATTTAAACAGTGTTTATTTGAAATTTAAATAAGAGAGGAATGCCAACATTCTGGATCACAGAGACTTAACTCGTATCCAAACTGGTAAAGTACTGTGTCATCTTTAAAATAACACAGATTTTCCAAGAGAAAACTGCAAGAACATGTAGTTAGTACAGCTGACCTAGAGCTGAGACTCAACAATATGACATAGGGGAACTCTTGCTCACACAACTCTAGCTTAGCTGAGAACAAACAGTTTCTGAGGCCTGATCTGCATTTCTCCAGAGCTTGAATACGATCTATTTGATGCAGTGACAACGTCAGTATGAATATATGACACTAAAATTCACTAATTCAGGCTGAGAGCAAGATTTTTGAAAGTTGAGTGATAAAGCAAAAGAGAAAAAGGTTGGCTGCTCTGCAGACTCTGTTTCTTGCTTGGAAGCACTGTAGAGTAGGTCAGCTGAGTTACTGTAGGAGAAATAGAGATAAATGTTTTGAGACTGGCTAAAAATGCCTCATTGGGTCACATTGAAGAAAAAGAGGAAAAAAACACTCCAGACAAGGCAAATAGAGGGACAAAGAGATGGATATATCTGGCTGGTTGTCTGAAGCAGAGTTACAACCACTATATTTTTCTAGCAATTCTATTGACATGTATGGATCCTGGTGCTCTCCCACCTTCTTAGCTATGCACAGGGTTCTCAGTCCATCATGGGCATAGTAGTCCAGATGCTTCTGTGTTCTTTCTTTTATTCTTTTCATTCTCTTGTCTGAGCTAATGTCACCTGTGAAACACAAGGAAAAGATTCCATATTTTAAGTACAGATAATTTTCAGTCTAATGGCCTAAGATTAAAAAGAGTGGGCATTGGAGAAAAGTGGATTCCATTACAATACCAAGTTCTTGACAAGCTCAAAAGTATTGGCTGTGCAGAAGCTGAAATCTTGCTAAAAATTCACATTTCCTTTAAGATAACATTACTTGTGGTTTTTTAAATTAATATTGCAGTACTCTTGCTGACAACCTGAAAAACAATGGTCGGGCCCTTGTGACAGTATTATTGCAGAGTACACAATCCCCATGGGTTGGCATTATCAGTGAATTTTAATTATCCCATTCCATATTCTAAGCACTTCTGAAGTTGAATGAATAACTTAGTTCTGATCTCCAAGGATAATAGCAGACAAAGCTTGTTCTTTCTCATACTCCTAATATCTAGATCTAGTATTTCATGCAGAAAAGACCACAGCACACTTCTTGTTAGGAGACACAACAGAAAATCTCGCTGGCTCATTACCTTTGGTGGAGCTGTCCAGCAGGTCCATTATTACAGAGTCAGCGCCTTTCGTGTAGACCACAATCTCCCTGGTTAGAGGGTGCCTTACCACCACAGACATCCTTTTCCTGACTGAGTCAAAGCCCAGGGTGTAGAGGATGTCGAAGGTGAGCAGGGTGCCCTGGGGCAGCTGCACCGTCACCTGCTCGGGCGTGCGCGACACGAGCACGAAGCCGTAGGCCTGGGCGGCGTAGACCAGAGCGGCCTCGTCCGGGCTCTCAGCCTCGTAACAAAAGGCTGCTGGCAGAGAAGCGCTGGTTGCAGACCTGAAAACCTCATCCAAGGAAGCAGTGCCGATCTCTGTGCTGTCCTTGTCCTGCAGTTCCTGGCCCCCACTGCTGGCAGAGCCGCCGTTGTCATTGTCACAGCTCTCCAGCACAGCAAGAGGCTCCTCGGTGCTCTTTGCGCTAAAACTGGCACCAAGTTGTGAGCTAGACTGAGACGATGAAAAAGATTGACTAAGGCTTGCTAATTTTAGCCTTTGAAATATCTGATGAATCTTCTCCAGGGTGATTCCTGAAGGTTTTATTGGTGGTGGGATTGTGACCTAGAAATAGGAGAAAAACGAACGTTAAAAATAAATAAATGTGAACTTCAAGAGCCTTCTCAATACCTCTCTCTACTTTTTTGCACCTCAATGACAATAGTAATAACTATTACTGTAATAACTGCAACTTCCCCTTTTCCCATCTCCTGCCATTTAACTGTGGTGGAAGGATTTAATGGAGAGCTCATATGAGAGATGGCATCCAAATTTGATGGTGATTTGTATCTCTGCTTCTGAAGCAAAGATGCAATGAAGCTCTTGTAGTTCTGTCAATTGCCTGGCAGATCAGAGAAAACCCAGCGTGTTCAACAAACTTCTTACAGCATATATAATACAAAATCTAAGAGAAAAAGTGCAGATCCTGTGGTAGCATTAGGTATCATCAAACATAAGAAGACAAGCTAGGAAGGGATACAGGCATGGAAGCAGTAGATATTACAGAATATGTAAAGGAGCTAGAGGACAACTCTCAAACAAACCAGTTTTCACCACTTCAGTTTTCACTGGACACTACGTTGTTAAATGGAAGCATGACCCATTTTCCTCATGTATTTAAAGTTAGATTACCCTTTGTCTTGGCTCAGTAGCTGTGGAGACCAGAACTGTGTTGCAAATGGCAAGAGCCAGAAAAAAGTCAGTAAAGGATGTGGAAGTCTTCATGTGTAAAAAGGGAGAAAAGTTCTCGGTCTGGAGGGCAGCCTCGCGCACTCGCCGCAGCAGCCTGCTGTCAGGAGTCACGTCCTTTTCCTGGAAGAGAAATTGCTCAGGATTATCTTCATTCACTCTTGTCCTCAAGGAATAACTGGCAACTTCATAGACTTCTTGAATTTAGACCTAGAAAATGCCTTTTGTACTTAACATCTATGGAAAGATGATGTCTTTCAAAAAGCTGTATAACTAGATAATTAGAAGGAAATGCATCTTCAAAATGAAGATGATCTCAGAATTGTATTTCTTTTGAGATCTACTAAAAATCAGAAAATGCGTTACTGGGTATTTCATTTCAGCAACAAATTTCTGAACTCAAAAGTTTTCTCTGGAAAAACTGAAAATTGACAGGATAATTGTGGCATCAGAGACAGGTTTTAAAAACAAAACAATAAAAAAAAAAATCAATATTTATCAGAACAATTTTTCTCATCTTCTTTTTCACATTAAATGAAAATAGTGCTGATCTGAATTTTCAGCCTGAACATATATTAAAAACCCTAACCAAGCAAAAAAGAAAACTGAATAAAACAGCACTAATGATGATAATCATTTAAATTTGCCACCTTTTCAATGTTAACAATTATGTTAGTGAAAATGCCAATATAAAATGGCTAGTGCCAATCAGTTTTAAGATTTCCTCATTAACTTGATAGCATTTCTTCTACTTGATGGCATGAAAACCTGATGACCATGGGACAATGAAAATCTTTGTTAAATGTTTCTAATAGCAAGGCACTACTTATTGGAACTGTTAAATCTAGAAGGAAATCTACTGTCACTCCCTTAATTCATAAGAACTCCTAAAGGTAGAGAGTAAATGTTAATTTTCTATCACGTTCCAGTGTTGAAAAAGGGATTTCTCTTACAAACTTCTGTCTGCTGACATACACACAGGTCTGCAAACACATTCTGCATACCAAGAGTGCTCAGGATGCTGCAGATTTGTAGCAGAGTAAAAATGCATCAGATGAGAGGATGCAAGTTCCAAAGGGCAGGAACTATAGAGACACCAAAAAATTTATTATTCCCATTTTATTAATAGGGAATTGGCTCAGGTGGCAAAGGATAGTACTATGTCTCATTTAAAGGTCATACAGGGCAGGTGCTGTGCAATATATAAATGTCTCTATTTTCACAATTGTCATAGGGCATTAAAACAAGTTATCCACATACGAGTGACACCTTTGAGCAACTAAGACTGGTTATTTCCATAACAGCAGCTTAATGTTCTTCTAAAAAAGAGGTATTTGATCCTAGTTCCTCAGATATTGCTTTACAGTGAATTAAAAAAAAATGTTTATTTCTAGAAGAAAAAGAAATGGCCTGGCAGTAAAAAATGTAATTGGAAAATATCCTGGCAAGAAATTTCTTTATCATCCTTCAGTAGTCACGACCTATAAGAATTTCTCAGAAGTCATGGCTCATGGGTTCTCAAGAATCCACAGAGATGGATCCACAGCAACTCATAAGGTTTGAGCTGGAAAATACTGGGATAACAATTTCCAGAACTCGCATATTCCAAGAACAGTAGGAGTTCTGAATGGTACTTATACATGACAGCAGAACTGAATGAGGTAAGTAGGTTCTTATAACAACTGCAGCAAAGAGAGTTCTGAGAATTCTGCATTTATTAGACTATTTTTTTTTTTTAATAAAACTATTTGGATGGGTTTTCCAGGCCTTTAACTTTAATTGGAATTCTAATTTTGAAAGTGTATGACCTTTTAGTACTCACAAAAGCCTTGTCTGAAATGTCTGTTAAAAAACTTTCAAGAAGAGCAGAACATTCTGACTTTAATTAGGCTGTGGGTGAATTTGGGAAGCTCAGACCTAAATTGCAACAGATCCTGCTGCCCTCTGACTGCAGCCAGCATGCTCCAATTGAGGACTCATTCTTTGTCTCCCCCTTCCCTCTCTTAGCTCCAGGAAGGTTTGGATTTCTCCTCCCTACCTGTTGTCTCTCTGTGGCTGTTGTCACATTAATCGAAGGGACAGGACCACAATCAGACTAAGAATGATTTATTGATTAGATAACATCAGTCTCAAAGGCCATGAGATTTATAAGACAGCAATCAGTCAGCCTTGGTCACAAGTTCTCTGTTGCAGACAGGATATAACTTTCTAATCCAATGGACAGTTGCCACGGAGTGTTTTCCTTTTCTAACCTGCCACCTTTACTTCTTTCTACTGCAATGTGGATACTTTTGTCCAATAAGGTCTTGTTAGATGTACACTTATATGTTTCTATTATAACATCTAGCTCTATTATAACTCTTAGCTTATTCTATTCAAATCACAATACTGAGACAGAGTGGAAATTTTCCAGAGTAGAAATCCATTTTGATTTAGGTGAAATGTACATCTTTGAATTAAGTCTGTAGCTTGCAAACATAACTGTTTAGTCTGACTCCTGACCCAGGAATTCTTTCTGATAAAGAGGAATTAGCAGCAAATGTCACTCAAAATGAGTAGAATGAATATGTATGAACCTGTTGTCAAATTGCATGCATATGTATTTGAGAGGGAGATAAAAAAGGATCTGGAGTTCCCACAGGTACAAATGTCATTTTAGGGGAACAATTCCCACATGCATCCAGTGCTGCAATAAACATACTGGCTTTACAACTTGCACAGAAGTTGTGGGGTTTGTTTGTTCCACAAATCAATACTACACTATAAACCCCTTCATCATCTTATCTAGTACAGTTTCTTACTTAAGACATATTCTATAGGAACATAAGTTGGTGATTTCTCTGTTCAATGTGTGTATCTTCCTTTCACACCAATCTAGACTTCTCTAAGGCTGTGAATCAAACCCTCTTGAGTCGGTGAAGATTTATCTTTCTGATTCCCACAGCTCTCCATCCCAAAAGCAGCAGAAGGGGTAAGTCAGAGGGTGCTGGCCCAGGCTGCTGTACTCACGATGGGGCTGCTGAAGGCCACCTGGGACTGGCCGCTGTCCCTCCGGCCCATGGACCTGCTCCTGGTGTGGCCCTTGCAATGCGCCCGGTCACTCTGGCACCGCCTCAGAGGCCGCGCCGTGCTGGCCTTGTAGGTGCCTGGTCTCTCCAGGCTCATGGGAGGAAGAGTGAAGTGCTGAAGCTTTGCAAAATCCTCTAAATCCAACTCTCTCTGTGTTTTCAGTCGCCTGTCTGTAAAAGAAAAATGAACCTCTGATTCTTCACTGATTTTTTTTTTTTTCATAGTTTGAGAGGAATTCCTTGATCACTTAAAAAACCTGAAACAAACTAAACCAAAGCCAAAACATTACAAAAGCCATAACCAGAAAAATTTCACGGCCCACTGTCCAGCAGTTTCTGGCAATTGCCACTGTCATTATGGCAAGAAAATAAAAAATGTGTTTTCAAAGTGATCAGTCACTTTTATGGGCTTCTCTTAATGTTTCGTCTCTTCAGCTGCTTTTTGCAGTTGGAATGGGAGAGTGAAATATGGTAATTCACAAATCTGCTAATGTTTTCAGTCACAGAACACAAACATCTTTTTGGCAGCTGCTTGCCAGCTTAACAGGATCCTTTCCACTGCACAGAGCATGAAAGTGATGACGAGGAAGGAGCCTGAGTCAACACCATGAATTCCGAGCACCGGGTGCCAGGATCCTCCAGACCCGGACTGCAGCCAGGATCCACTCCAGGAAATGAGTGCCTTATTTTTCATATCACACAGAAGTGTACATTTACATAGTCACAGAAATAATTACTTTTGAACCCATTGAGCTTAAATATTAACTAGCATCAGTTTATGAGCTTTTAAAAAAGGTTGTCCGGTGTTCATTTAGAAATGAAAGAGAAAGCTTTCTCTTTGAGTGCAGGGCAAATCCTGGAGGTGCCTGCAGAGGGATCTGGCAAACCTTTCCCATCTGCCTTCTGAATCGTTTAAAACACCTTCACTTTTGTGAATCTCTGTAACAGCAGTCTCACAAAAAAGTGACTATTCCACAAAACTCTACATTCCATCAGAGGGCTCAGTATGTTTAGGTATTAAAACTTAAATTAAATTTAATTGCTCAGATAAAAAAAGCAAGTATAAAAAACTGTCTCTCACCATTTTCCTGATGGGAAAACTCAATTCCATCAACAGTACAGCGTCGGAATACCATTTTGTTTTCTGTCAGTGTCCCAGTTTTGTCTGAGAAGATGTACTGGATCTGTCCAAGGTCTTCAGTAATAGTGAGGGCGCGGCACTGGATGGGCAAATCTGCTTCTTCATCATACAGGTCAATGTCATTGTGAATTAAGAAGACTTGGCCCAGTTTGACCAATTCAATTGACACATAAAGAGATATGGGGATTAAAATCTGAAAGAGAGTTTAAATTCTCAGTGAGGGGTGAGATAAATTTCACTGCTTTCTATCAGCAATATCTTGGCACAGGCATACTAGTGATTTCCAAAGAAACAGCTCTTCCTAGAGACATATTAGGGCTGATGAATTCAGGGGTGAAAAAAAAATCCTTCACACAATTGCAATAGAGAAACAGAGATAAGTGGCAAATATAAGACTAAATTCCTAGAGTACTAAATTCAAAGGTGGGTCTTTCATATGATGCCCTTACAAAGCAGATTTTCTAGACATAGGGTCATTCTCTCTCTTACCCTTCTGAAACTCTGAAAGGATGGACTAGCACAGACTCTTAGTGCAGAGTTTTACAAACCATTTCTTTGCACACAACACTTCCCACCCACAAGCTTCCTTGCCCTGAAAGAATAATGAATTCTTAAGATGCACAAATATTCTGTTTCAATAATGAAGAATAATCCCCCAAGGAATCTCTGAGCAGCTCTGAAAGTTAAATTCAAATTTTGTTAATATTAAAGAAATTCTGTCCACTTAAATCTCAGCACTGACATCAAGAAATCTGAAAAGTAAATGTAATTTTTTCCCTCACCCAATAAAATATTCTTTCTCAATTAGGCTTAATCACACTCAGATATACAAGTATCCTACTTCTAATTTAGCTTCTTTCCTAGACCAGATGAACCATACCTAGTTATTATTCCCCACAGGCAAATTGGCAATTTTTGTTTCACTGTTTTTCTGAGCTGCTAAGTGGCCTTCTTATTTTGGAATTCTGGATATAGGCAGAAAAAAAAAAAGCTGGCATTTGGATGTAAATATCTTTTTTGCTTCTGCTAGATATTCTGAGTTAAAGATATTATATATGTATTTCCTATCTATATCCTTGTGGTGTTTCAAGGATAGCAAGAAAAAAAATGAAGTTAGAAAGAAAAAAAAGAAAAAAAGAAACATTAAATTCACACTTGGCTGATTTGAAACACTCCTAGCAATATTTTCAAATAGGATTAAGAAGGCACTGCACAGCTATTAATTGATATTAATTGTTCATTAGTGATTGTACTCAATTTTGAGTAGCTTATTCCTTGGAGGTAACACAAAGGTTTTTGTCTTTTACCTGCAACAGGATTATCATTGTCAGGAACATGTAGAAACCAGCAAGAACTGGAGCCACAAAATTGCCATTCCAGTCTGGGACATCGTAAGGTGGATGCTCCCAAAATTTTCCTGTCCAGATGCCATGCCCTGTAGGAATGAGACACAGAGTGAAATTGGCTGAGCAGTGGAGTGAGGGACAAAGCTGCTGAAATGTGCAGATGTGGACTGCTCTGCTAACAAAACAGAGAGAGCATTTCCAAAACTGTGCTCCCCAAACAATGCTGCAAATCTGTTGGAGAATGCAGAGCACCTGCAGAGCTCTGTAGCACATCCACACAAATTATATGTTAGTGAGAACTGAGTATTCAGGGATTTTCATTCACCTCTGCTTCATCAGGTGTTTCCCACAGCTCTTAGCTCTGCACAGATCTTTTCTCACTCTGTTTCCCTGCTGGAGGACTCCATCTCTATCACCCATCCATGAAAATCCTCAGAGCTGAAGACTCTTTCACAGAAGGAAACCTTAGAATCTTTGTATATAGACAAACTAAAATATTTCTTATTCTCCCTGACCATTCTTCATTTCAACCTGTCTTTGCTAAGAGTTGACAAATCCACTAAATTCAGTGTGGGCAACACATCTTTACATTCCTTCACTTAAATCATATCTCAAACTGCTTCTTCCTCTGTGTTTTAAATACCAGTAGTAGATATCATTGCACTGCTACAACAAAGCCCCTGTTCCAGGACTTAACAACATCCCATGACAACTGTTTTACCACTTTCCATATAAAATAAATTTTGTCAAGGAGTTACTAAATTTACAGCATCTGAAGCTTCCCACAGATCTAAGGCAAACATCTTGTCTTCCCTCATTGCATAATTTGTCCAGATGCCAAAAACCTCTATCAGTCCAGCTCAAATAAAACTTCCATTAACAGCAGTTAACCAAGCAGTTGTTTTGCAGCATCTGCCTACTGAAATGCTGCCAAAAATATTCAAATTATTTCAGCAATGCTCTTTGGCTGCTTCAGACCACAATCACATCTGAGCAAGGAGATCTCCGCTCTACAAGCCACTTCTTACCCCAATTGATACAATTTCCTGTATGCAAGAACAATCCTGATAATTGATCCACCAGTGATACTTTTTCTTAGAACCCTACATTCAGTCAAGGCTGCAAAGCAAATGCTCATGGCAGAGACTCTGGATTTTGGATGGCTGAAAGGTAATGGACTTTTTATGCTTTTATATGTTTAACTTAGATGATGAATTTTTTTTTTAACCTGACTAGATAAATTATTTTTCAAATGCTGATTTTTTTCATCTGAGACTTCTTTTAACCTTAAATTGAAGGACTTTATTATTCAAGAGCCCCTACACACCAGACAAGACAAGTCTCTAAATCCAGATGACAGCAGCCAGGGAACAAGGGAAATAAAATCTCTCCCTCACACAGAGCTCAGTTGTGAAACTGAAATCCCATTTTGGTGCCAAAAGTCCCACTGTAACATGAAGCAGTAATACTAAAGAAGTGATCAAGTCAGTTCAGTTGCTCATCTGTTTTGGATGGTCCTTACTTCCCATGGTATCACACCTGATGAGTGACTGGTGCCACATCACATTCCTCCAGGGCAGGCACAGGAAAACTTGATTTGGCTGTTGCTAAATCAGAGCAGTAGCACTGATTAAATTGGCATTGAAACAAAATCCATTAAAAAAAAAAAAAAAGGGCTGATGGGAGCCCCTGCTATCTCCTTAAAGCATTGCCCCATTCAAAGTCAGTACACTTAAAATTTGGTCCTTTGCTCTGAATGATGAGATCCTGTTGATTCTGGCCTGCCTGGGACAGATTTCCATCAGAGCTGGAAGGCAAGCAGGTGCTCACACACAGTGAAGATAATCTTTGTGAGATTACCAATCCAGCAAACTCCAGTCAGTTACCAAACCCCAGTTAATAAATTCACATGTGCTCACCTGCAAGGACCCCAGAAAAATGCAGGCTATTCCAAGCAATTAATCCATTTCACAGCCTGATGTAAAGGGGCTTTTGAGAAGGAAGGAAGCCGTGGAGGATGTAAACTGAATGAATTAGTTATGAGCAGCTCATGGGTTCTAAATTGTGTGTCTCTGTTTAATACCACTCCCAAACATATTAGAGGAAGACACTACTGAAATGAAAGTAAAGCAAAATCGTTTCACTTTTGCTGTTATGCACAAGCAACAAACACCCCCTCAGGAAGGAAGGAAGATCTCAGCTGACAAACATTGATTCCTGCAATGATTCCTACAATTCCTACAGGATGGCTTTCTCCTGCTTTACATGTATGGTACCATGGTGGGGATGAATCTTATCTGAAACATTCATAGCAATGTTTTCTTCACCTGAATTGCTGAGATTTGCCATTTTAACTCGTTGGAAAGACCAAGGAGCCTAAAGACCCCAAGAGCATTGAGCTGTAGATCTCACTCATGTCTATAACAACAATTTTAATCACCATTTAGGAAATAGGTTTCTGTCAGTGCTCCATACCTACAGCTCCAACAAGGCACATGACAAACAGGAGTCCCACACATGAGAAAATGTCCCTGTTCATCCTCTGCTCGATCCTGCTGCGCTTGTAGCGAGGACCGCTGTTGTTCAGCATGGCCTTCGTCTCATGACCTTCAAAACACACATTAATATTATCATGGTTATGTAATAGTTTGCATTTTGGTTTGGTTTTTAAAAAAGCATTCTCCCCCCAGCTGACAGCAGGCTGACTAATGTTGACATTCAGAACTTTCCTTGTCCATCTTCCTACATGACTGACTACATCAGTCTAAATCTTGAAGTTTACCAAAAACCTCCATTATATCACAGGTTTCAGCTGTCATGTACATTTTTCTGTCCCAATGACAGCAGATTAAGTAGGATCATAAGGTTTATATAAAATATCAAAGCCAAATATCCACAAGAAGAACAAGAAAATGAACGATAGTATTATATTCTTGCATTTTATGAACAAATTGTTTAGCTGCTATACAGATTCCTGAAACCTACATTTGAATATTTTTCAGCAACAATTCAAAAGCCACTAGATGCATTTTGTCTATTAAACAAAATTCAACAAGTCAATGAAAACCAATAATATATAGCTTTTCATTATTTGATTGTAAAGTGCTGACAAAACAGTCATATGAGAAATAAATAATCCCCAATTCTTAAACTTAGTGAGATATAAGTGAGCTGCTATAATAATAATAATGAAAAAAAGGAGTGCTGCAAGAAGTCAAGAAGCAGAAATTACTTTTTCAATTCTGTTAATGTTATCTAAACTGTGGCTCCACAACTGGGATATCTGGACACCATCTGTTGTTATATGGATTTGTATCTTTTATGTTTATTTCTGCAGTCCTTTTCCCTGAAAACACAGACCCTGCAGGCTTGTATTTAGTTTTAATTTGTATGTGCATGATGTGTGTGACAAGGACTGTTTTCCAAGCTGCCTTTCAGCTTTCTCTAGGGAAGTGATTTAACCCAAGAACTGGAAGTTAGGTGCAGTTCAATCACACCTGCTGGATTCATTCCAGCTTTACATCAGTGGTTATTAATTAAGAAGAGAGCTAGAGAGAAAATTAGTCTCCAGCCTTATGTTCAGGACATTCACTCAAGAGCTGGGGATCCTGGCTTACTATTCCAATGAATATGTAATTATTTACAAAACCTGGAGCTGTGTCAGTGGGACCAGTTTATGCTAGCAGTGCTCCAGTCCTTCCAACTCAGACATAAGCACAAACCCTCTTGTTCCACTTAGGCAGGTATTCAGTGAACAGGCAGGAGATTTGTGTTCACTGCCATACAGACAGAACTCAGAACAAACCCTAAGCCTTCCCTTTGGTGAGCAAAATTCTCTTAACCACAGAGCTACACTGAAGGGGAGAGCGCTGCTGCTTGAATTTCTGTCCCTCTGGCAGCTGTGTGAATCTTGTTCCTCGCTTTTCTTTTATGTCAGGCGTAATGGAATGCTTTGTATTGAAATCAAAACAAGCCAAAGCCCTCTAATCCCTCCCAGAAAACCCTCAAAGAAGTGTTGATGAATTCATTTCAGGAAGAAATTGTGATGAGTTTATTTCCAAATATCAGTTCTACTATTCCTTTCCACTTCAGGTGATCATCAGGAAAAGGACACTTTTCTGACACAGTTATCACCTTCTAAGGAACAGAAAATCAGAAATATGAGAAATAAAATGCCTTGTTCTCCTCTAATCCTCACCCTTTGCTATGCTGTGAAGCACAGCACCTCACCTACCACCCCAATGGTACTTTGTCTATTTCTAGATGCTGATGGGCTCATCCAAAACTTTCTGCTACTTTAGTATATGAAAAGCATATAATTCTTACTGCTGTCCCAATCAGCATGAGAAAACTACATTGGCTGTCACTCTGTAATGAGGTTTTTGTGTTTTATGCTATTGCTTTGTGCAGAACAATTTGGGTAGCCATGAAAAGTAGGACTGTCCTCAGGTCAGATGGGAACTGCACAGACCAAGCAATTGCACTAAGTGATGGCTGCACTCCTCACAAAGGCTCCCATTAGAAAGAAAGTTTGAGGAGTAATAGAGTCATAAAAATGGAAAGTGTGCCATCTTATTATGTGACTGATCTTGATTGTTCAGAAAAGGTCAAGGACCATGATTAAAAGCCAGAGTATAATCAATGTCAAAGAACCCTAGAAATGGAGCTGATATTGACTGAAGCCAGTCCAATTTTAGGAAAAAAGCCCCAAAACTTTTATGCTGACATTAACAATAAGAACTCAGTTGGAAATTGATTTGAAAACCTACTCATATGAAAACCATCATGTCTTGGAAAAAACTTTAAAACTCCAACCTTTTCTACTGGCAGCTTAAGCATCATAAATGGAGATCCACATTAGGATCTGTGCTGGTGGTGAAGGGAACATGCTGGAAATCTGAGCTAAACAGGAGAAAATGAGGAACTGCAACAGGGAAGGGAAGATAAATTACTCCAATTATATCAGGAATTATACCCACTGTGATTTTATTACTTTGGAAAAGAAAGGATTGCAGAGTTTGGCTCTGTTTCTCCTCCTCTGCCTGGTGGGCACCACCCTTGTGTGTGGTGTTCACAGAGACACAGTGAGAGACCTGCAAAGGCAAAGCTGCCTTGGAAACACGTGGGGGCTGCAGACATTCAGAGTCCACTTGTGTAGCAGTGAAATAGACAGTCTGTTGTCAGGAAAATTGTGCTAGGCTGTGGAGATGAATCTCAGCTAAATGGCTCTTGTAAAGGTGTGACTTCTCTTTTCTCTTAGGTGGCTCAGCCCTGAACCCCTTGCTGCTGATTAGGCATAAAATAGTTAATATAACTCTACTGGAAAGATAATAATAGCCAATGGGATTAATTGTTGTGTTTGAATTGACTTTTATTTAATCAGCAAAGAAGAGGGAAGCTGATACACACTATCTGATGCAGAAGAGGGCACAGCTGGCAAAGCCAATGATAAATTGTCCTCACTGAGTAAAAGCAGTGGTAACACTCCAAAGGTAAAAGATGCTGAGGAGCAGATGAAGTGATCCACTGCTGAACCTGGCACTGCTGCACTGATCTGGGCACCAGCACTGTCTCTCTCTGTCCATGTGCCTCCTGCCTGAGGTTCATGGTTGCACAGACACACTCTGTCTGTGTCAGCACAAACCTGAGCTGCTGCTGCTGCTGCCTTTGCTGTCACCTCCAGCTGCTGCCTCACTGCCTCCCGCGTGCTGGCACTGGCACAGATTGAATGGATGAATGAAATTCACAGATGACTTTTTTTTTTTCCTAATTAGCTCTTTAGCTGCTCCAGTTTCTACCCTGAGGAGCCAGTGAGACCTCCCTTAGGGCAGCTGTGTGGATTTTATGACAGATGGAATTAGTAATAGAGCAAGAGCTGAGGGTTAAATACACCTGAGCAATTTTTTACTTGTCTGGATATTTTTACAAGATATTTGACATGCACAAGGATACTGTCACTTGCCAAAGACCCAGTGCAAGACTTGCTGGATTTGGAGATGGATGAGTAATACCTTCACTTAAAAAAGAAGTTCTATACTTTTCCTGTGCACTACCAGTTTTTAAAACAAAACGTCATATTATGTTGCAATATTAGACTATAGTTATTTTTTTAAGGATATTTACAGGGAAATTCTCAGTTTACTTAAATAAAAGTATATCTTACCTGCATATATAACGATTCCTACTGCAGCCTCAGTATTTCTGATTGTACATCCACGAAGCAAGAGGTTTTCAATGTTGAGACCTACCTGTTCATGGTTTGGCTGCTCCCTAGAAGAAATATAATCAAATAGAGCAATCAATTTTTCTGTTCTAATGGAGTGTTAAAAAAAAAAAAATTCATGTGCGTGCCTGTTTCAAGTTGAAATAAAGTAATTTTGTAGACCCTTTTTTGCTTTTATTTCCCTCAGTTTCAAGGATATTTTTCCAGCAAAATGTTGCAGAGAAGTCCAAATCTTTTTTTTAAAGACTGCTTGCACACTGTGTGTCATGATGCCAATACAAAACAAATTTGCCTTTCACTTGGAAACTTGTCTGGCAGATTCAATATCTTATGAAAGAAAACAAGAGTCCTTTTGCAACTCCTTGCTGACAAATTTATTTTAGAAAGATGAGCAGAGGTTCAGATGAATACATTACACCCTGCAAGAGCCTCTGTGACTCCATCAGCCACCCAAGTCTTTGTGAATCTCAGCTCACTGAAGCAGCCTTTGGGCTGAAGGGCTCTTCGTCCCTCTCCTCCTGGACAGAAGAATTTTCATCCTGGCCAGAGGTGCCCCATCACTGACCAGATCCTTCTGCTTGCAGCACAAACTGGTGAAAACCATAATGTCAGTGCCCATCAGGCAGGAAATTTGTTGTTTCCCTCTGAAAATTAATGGCACACACCTACCTCTACCCACAGCTTTTATTTTACACTGGTAGTTCCTCCTGAGATCTTTACCAAAGCTGAGAGCTTCTATTTCAGATGCTTTGTCTTGTTCTGTTGTGTAAAGGTCAGGGTGGGAAAAGACCTTTTTTCCTAGAATAATAATCTCTCTCTACTTTCTATTTGATATTTTGTGTTTCATTTACCAGCAAACAGTCTCATCTCTCAAATGAAGGGCAAGGCTAGGTGTTATATTAGAGCTAAGTGAAGTCCAATGTCTGAGTGCAGCTGCACATGATTACACAACTTAAACTTGCCAAGGTGTCAACAACCTACAGCTGGTGGAACTGCAGAAACATAATGTCAGAAATCTGTTTTTTCTTGGAATCTAAATTCAGCCTTGGGGAACTCATTTAATAGAAGCCTTCTTGCATCCCCTTGAACAGAGTTTTCTGTGATTGGACATGTCAGATGGATGTCACCAAGTTATTTCTTATCATTTTTATCAGAGAGTGCTCCTGCTATTTTATAGCAAGGCAGTAGAGCCTTAATAATTTATTAAGGGTTCATGGACAAGAAGGTAGCCTGCTCCAAATAATTTGTGTTTACAAAATAGCTCAAATCTCAGCAGACCAAAGACAGAAACTTCACTAACTCTCAGCAAGTCATTTTCACCAGCAAATCCTTTCTTCTATTCCTGAAGAGGGGAGAGAAAGGTAGCTAATTCCATGTTCCATCAAGCAAGTGAGATGCTAGGCATTCACCAAAGAGAGTTCTGTTACAGATTTTCAGTTGAGAGTTGAATGTTTTGAAGCCAGTCCTGAGTCCTAAGGGTGTGTATTTGTTTCCTTGTAACATATCTTCTACATTTCTATAATCTCGGTGCTCTTTGCTAATTGGAGGGGTTGCTTCAATTTAGATTGTACCCAGCGGTCCCTGAAGCCAACAGCCACAGCCAGCAATCAATACAAGCTCGACCTCTTTTTCCCCTGTAAGAAATTGCAGCAGAGGAGAATTGGCATTGCTGTTAGAGGCACCATTTTTACAGGGCACAGCCTCAAACCAGATTAGGTATGGTCAGAGCTAATGGGAGATAATCCCTGGTCTGCTCTGTCACAGAGCCGGGCATCTGCAGCTCCTCCAGGTGCAACACTCTCACCGCTTCTTGCAGAGCCATTAACTCCTAGTTTGGTTACTGGTAAATTTAGCAAAGCTGGGGCATGGATGAGGATGGTGGCACATTCTTGCAGTTCAATTATTTGCATAACAATAGGGTGTGCATTTGCTCTGGGGCAGTAGGAATCTTGGACAATCTCTGCTATGGTGTGGGAATAACCTGCTCTGTGTTGGAGGGTAAGAGAATTTTAAGACATGAATCATGACATAGAAATTTTCCTTATAATTCATAAATGGAATTAAATCTGCTGAATTTGCTGTTATGCCTGTACCAGAATTATTTCATGAAGAAAGACAAAGAAGAAAGCTACCCTGCTTTTGAATACTAGTCTGTGCATCAGTTCAATGTATTTTGCATGCATGTTTGACTTTTCTACCTTTCTAATAAGAAGAAACTCTGGATTATTAGATCCTGGACACCTTTTCCCTGTGGCTCTCAATGTGAAGAAACTAGAGCCATGCAGCTGGAGACCTTAAACAATTGGAAGGATTTATCTAAAATCTAGTTTAGTCTAATCATCAGGTCACATGCATATGAGCTTATGTCTAAGTTTTGAAAAGAGCTGAATCTCTGTGAAAATAGTTTGTAGGAAACTGTAAATGCAATGCCAAGCCTTGGTTCTATCTTGCCACAAAACAGAGTCCAAGTCTACATTTTATAATGAGTTATGGATCTGGGAATAGATAATAATGACAACCATCAATTTCCTCAAAATACGTTCCATCCAATTCCTCCAAGAGGACTATCAAAGTACAGATCAAATATGTATTTATGGATAACAAATACTTACATATAACCTTTGAATTTATTGAGATCATTGTTTGGCATTTCACAGATGATGGTGTTTTGGAAAAATTCCGGTTCAAATACAGTATCCTACAAGAGAAAACACACTGAGTGTCAGATCCAATGAGTATTTGAAAGCATAATCACAAAAAAAACTTAATTTAGACCACCAGGGCTGGAACACTTGCCCTAGCAGGAGAGACAAAGACATTTTAACTCATTCAGCCTGAAGCAAAGCTTCAGAAGGGCCGAGTATTTCCTCCTCTTGGAATAACAACTGGTTAAATTAAGCGAAGAAAATGCTGTGTATTGAACAAGACATCACAGATGCCAATTAGGGGAAACACCTGTCTTCATTTTAAGTGAATATAACAAAGATAGTAGATTTAGA
>JAHXMQ010006307.1:6388528-6448684 GCA_020466415.1 Ammodramus savannarum pratensis | reverse complement strand
TTAAGAATTCAAACTGAATCACAAACTGATGTCAAACATTTAACTTTAAAAATAAATTAATTTACTTTGACATCCTATTAAACTGCCAACCCAGAGTGCCTTAGAGCAGCTCCAGCTGAGCTCTCACACCTCCACCTGCCTATGCAGTGAGTGTGGTGTGTCACGACAAGGGAGACACAGAATCCATAAGCAAACCTGTGGATGCTTTGGCAGGGGACCACGAGCTTTCTTCCAGCTGCCATGCAGAAATAACCCCCTCTGTGCAGTGTCTGGAGACAAATGTGCCCATTTGTGGGCTGCACAGCCCCTTTGTGGGCCCTGCCCAGGCTGACCTGGCTGCTGAAGCCCATCACCACGCGGCGCTGCTTGAGGTTGGTCTCCCCGTCCAGGTTGGCGGTCTCCAGGTGGCAGATCCCATTCTGGTCAGAGGAGTGGAGCAGCAGGATGTCTGCTGGGACAATCTCGTTGCACTGCAGCTGCACAAAGTCCCCCACTCTGACATCCTTCCAGCACTTCTCCACGTAAGCGTGCTCCTCCCTGTGGCATTGAAAGCATATTGTGGGTGATGAGGGGCATTAGGAAGGCAGGACTGTTGGGCTGGGGGCTTCAAAAACAGAAAATAGGGCATGGGGGCACACCATTTTTAAAGGACCTTTTCTTAAAGGACACAGCACAGAAGCTAGAAATTAATGATTCAGACACTTCCACAGCACCACTTCACCGTATGTCACATTCAAACCAAATCTTTACAAGGAATAAAACATTTACAGCAGCTCTCTTTCATTCTAGCACTAGTCCTATAATCTGCACATCAAAATATTGCAGGCAGTTCAGACTAACAGAGGTATTTTTGAGTATCTTGTTGAAGAAATTCAGATTATTGTTTTAGACTGTGATGTTTCCTAGACACTTGCCAACATCAGCATATAGCTCCTGAAAAAAGCAAACTGATACCTCAGCCACACTTGCTTCAGGTTTTTCCAGTTTGTAACTCTCAAGAGGTAGTTACAAATTTTTAGCTTAGTGCAGAGAAACAACTTCAAAAGGTGGAAGAGCTGATAAATTGTCCCTTAGTGTTAAGCAAAAAAAAAAAAAATACAACCAGAGTCCAAATTTAATAGAAAAGTTATAGTAAGAAACAAAGAGCTTATAAATTAACAAAAAATTAAAAAAATAAAAGAGCCTATGGGGTTCAAGGAAAAGAAATTACTATTTCATCAATGAACTAAGTTCAGCAAATAGCAGACATTTTTTGACATTGCATTTTCAGTAATTAATCTTTCAACTGCTCTTAACCATCTAAGCAGACCAGAATCAACACAATAAGCTTTAAAATTATCTAATTGGAAAAATGCACTGCAACCAGGGCTTGGCTCCTCTAACTCCTTGAGAGGAAATTATTTTTCTAGGATGAATAACTGAATCATCTTATGCCTTGCTCTCTGAGAGGGAAAATACTCATGATACTTTACCAGACAGACAATTAAAGGCTTTTTGTAATGACTCAGAGTCTCATTTTTGGTTAAGTTTGTAATCATCCTCATCTATTGGATGGGGAATGCTATCTCCCATTGCAGTGTTTGTGCCATGAGAAGGGGAGCAGTGATGGCAGAGATGAAGAGTTTTGCTGCAGTTCAGAGCCCCCATCCAGCCCTGCCCCAGGGCTGCTCCTGCTCACCCATTCTGCTGGCTGGGTGCAGAGCAGAGCCTCAGCCCTGCCAGGCAAACCCTCTCCCTTGGCTTCAGACACAAACAACAACAGGCAGGCACCTCTGCAGCTCATGCAAGAAGTTAAATTCTGTCCATGTCCCAGTGGGACTGAATTTTCATTAAAAAACCAGAACCCCCCAACCTGATAATTTGAATCCCTTTACTGCTGCTTTTGAAGCACTTACTAAACCATGGGTTTGTAGCAATACTTTTTCATCTTACATTGATTTTTCTTTCTTGAATTTTTAATTCTTCTCATTTTGCCTGATTCTGCTTACCTGCATGCCCCTTTTTCTTTTGTGCAACAACAGACATAAAAGACCACACAGAAGAACAGAGGTTTTTGTAAGTTAATTAGGTGCTGCTATGCATTTTTAAAAATTCAAATTAAATTTCTGTTTGAAAAGTATTTTAGCAAGTGTATGCTGAGTATTTAATCCTCTAAAAAGCAGATACTAAGTTAATATAACAAATCAACTATGTAGTACCAATCCTTTCCATGCCAAATACCTTCTGAATAGGACTTCTTAATTTGTTTGTTTAAAACATGAAAGAAAGAGTACAAGATCAGTTTAGAGGAAGCAGATGTCTTGTCTTGCCATCTTAGACATTTGAATGCCATTTATAGTTTGCATATAATGTTTACTGTGGCTTCTCCATGGTAATCCTGCCTCTCTGTACGTCAGCTCTTGCACAATACAGAAGTTTATAGAGCACATTTCTGATTTTGTCCACTCATAAAATGATATAGAAGAGCCCTGTCTAGCTGGCTGCCTTCCACATCAGCTGAAAGAAACCAGATTAGCCCAAATAACCCACAGAAATAATGGATTTGTAATTTTTCTTTTCAATAGCTTGCTGTGAAACCTACATTACATGTGAAGCTTCAGGGTTCTACCCAGTCACTAATTAGAGAGGAGACAGTGAGTCAGAAAAGCCAAATGACCTCTTTCAGATCAGAGGAAAAGCATTCCTAGCACAGGGACTGCAGCTCAGGGATTGCTGGAATCCCAAACCTGCATTCAGGGGAACTAACGAGTATTCAAAGAATGCACATTTTCTGCTCCTGAAGAAAACTTCATCTGAACCTGCACGATTAAAATTTTGATTATATTATAAGATTAATAATTAAAAATACTAAAAATAGTACAAAGCTTTTCTCCAACTTTGTAGGGAATTGCCAGTGGATGAAAGGAAGAAAAGAATGATGAAACTGGTGCACCCCACGGCGCACTGTCCTAGTTGTCTAACAAGATTTTTCAGATGAAGCAGTTTCCTTTCAGCAATCCCTGTAACTGGGAACACTGCCCATTTTCTGTGCACTGATGAAAGTTAACAGCACAAGCTCTGGTTGCTAAATAAACAGAGGAGCTTAATAAACCCAATATGGTCTGATGAGAAGCACACAAAAAGGACAAATGTATTGAACCAATCAAATAAAAGTCACCAGATGTGGGGATTTTCAATCGGTGGGAATCTGGACCTTGGTTCTTACAGCATGTGGTATCAGGGCTGTGGCACACTGAAGACAAGAGGTAAGATCAAAGTTCCTCAGTCCTTGCTCTCTTTTACCAGGCCATATATCAAAAGCACATTCAAAAAGTGTTCCCTTGCTCATAGATACCATGATGATGCCCATCAGAGGATACTGCCAGTGAAAAGAGGCCTTGAACAGTCAAAATGATGTCTGCCAGAACTGTTATTGAACTCATCAAATCTGAACAGAAGGCCTGAACTAAACAGATTTTATAAAGTAATTTCTGGGAAAAAATGATAATAAAAAAGTCCTGCTGCAGTTGGAGATTGTGGGGGAACTTGAATAAATTATTGACTTTGTGTCAACAATTTGATTTCACTTTCTTGGATTCAATAAAGATAAATTTCAAAGAAAAACTGGATTAAAATGGATGATGAATGGAGGGAAATAAAAATTATTGTTCAGCTATACAGAAAAGATTAAATAAAAGTAATTCTTCACATGCACTCCACAGCATGGGCGTCTCCTAGATTGTCTCAGAGAAAGATCTTCAAAAATTTCTCAATGCTAATAGCAGATCCTATCTTCTCATTTGCTTAAACTGCCTATAGCATTATAACAAGTAACTTATTTTCTCAATGGTACAAGCCCATGCTCAACTTCCATAACCAACTGAAGCTTATGTAAACTTTAAGTAAGTACCAGAACTTTATAAATGTATTATTTGTTCATACAAATGGTTTTGGATTTATTTTAACTCGCCTTTGAAGAAATAAAATAGAACAGACGTAAGCAGCATGTTACTTAGACTTTACTAGGTTAATTTTGTAAATTGTAGATTTTTGTATTTAGGAAAATGTATTTTTTTTTTAACTGCCTTGAACAAAATACTATTGTTACAATTCTTCCTAGTACCAACTGGAAGGAACAGATAATTTCAAGGTGACTCAACTGATGTCTCCTAATCATTAGTATTAGTTTCTATGGACTCTCATTAACTGGTAAAGTTTCTGGAAAGCACAGCCCACATCAGCTTTTTTGATAGTCATATCTTTATATGAACATGTGGCTCTTGAGGTCACATGGTAGAAACCCTCCACTCTCCAGGTTTTAATATTATTTTAAAAGTTCAGACAATTAGGTTGAATTTAATGCCATGAGGCCATGATTTTGCAGGTCTCTGAGCCAAAGCCAGAGATTCTTATTTATTTGGTCTTAATGTTTAGTCATTACCTCCTCTGCTAAGCCATTGCACCTTTTCTGTGGAGCAGCTTTAATTGTCTTGGCAGGTAATAGATCTTGAAGAAAGCTCTGATCAAGCAATACACAAAGCAGTGGCAGCTTTAGTAATGCATTTTATGGATTTTCTTCCACAGAGGCTGAGGCTCCTCCTGTAGCAATACACCCTGACTGACAACTACTGCAGCTCACTGCTCTGCCACTCCAGGGGCTGCTGCCTGGACCAGCTGGAAGCTGGTTTGCATTTAGTCAGTTCAGCTTGTCCATAATTCCTCACAATGCATTATCACATCCCACACAAGGTGTTTTAATTTCTTCACGATTTTGGTAGCACTTGTTTCAAGCACAGTGACACAACACACCTGAGTGTTCTGTTGGGTAAGGACATTTTCTCAGCTCCCTGCAAGGCTGAAGAATGCCTCAAGCAGAAAGCACTGTTTGTGTCAAACTTGCTGCTAATTCAGGTATCCACAGCTAAACCAGGGACAAAATTTCCACAGTACATGAAGAGCAGACAAAAATGAAGGGATGGCAGAGCAGGGGATGCCCATTGCCAGAGAACAGCACTCATGTTTAACATTAGGCAGCTAATCCAAGCGCATCCTTTGTGGCTGTCACAGGAATTCACCTATTCAGGAGGTCTTCAGCCTCCAGCTGATGAGATACACTGTCCAGAAAAGGTAACACTGAAGCTTTGGTATTGCTATGCCCAAGAAAACTGACTGCAATTTCACCAGTGGTGAGGTTTCAAGTGGGACACAGGCTTTAGCCCTTTTTTTGTGTATAAAATGAAGCCACTAAAGCCTCCAGCAGGCTCCTAGTCTTTAAAGTTATGCTTTGTCAGAAAGCAAAAACAACAAAGCAGAGAGGAAAGGCTCTTTAACAAGTGAAAACTCAGTGCTGCTGACCAACACTTTAAATTAAGTGTTGGCAAGAAATCTTTCAGCTCTTGTGCCCTTGTCAGAATGAGATTTCCCTCTTATCCTGCTTTCTACTTTACAAACTTTCAGGTTCACCTTGGGTTGAATGAGTTGCATGTGATATTTCCAAGTCTAGAGAAAAACTGTTTTCCTTTAAACTCTGAGTTTTGACAGTAGCTCAATCCCTGTTTCCCAGCATGTTCCCTTTTCTCTGCTCTTTTCCAGATGCCCCATATCTCTGTTGGTCAGTGCCAGCACCATCCCAGACAGGAGGAGCACCCACAGGAGGTAGAGTCTGCCCTCTGTTCAGAATTCCAGCTGCACAGAGCAGGTGAAGGAGGTTCAAACAGAAGGGTGGCCTTTGCTGCCCAGCTTCCTGTGAAGTGTGGATGGTCACCTGCAGGCAAGCAAATCTCCATTGCTGCCAGAGAGAAAATTGCAGCACACAATCACAATACTTCAGTCGACTGAAAAACTTTAATTCTCTTTCAAAACAGTGGGTCCAGATTAAGCCACTTTCAGTTTTTCTGCTGTTGGCAGTTCTCATTTCATGCGCCACAGTAATGAGCACTTTGTTTTTTCCCTCTTTCTATACCTCTGCTCCAGGGCTAACCCAGAGTTAGTGCTGATGCAAAAATCTTTAAATGTTCTAAAACCTTACACTAAGTAGACAAAAAGTCAGAGTGAAGGCTAGCCTAAACTTTTTGTGCCACAGGCATCACTGGACTGAGAGAGGAGGAGATTGATGCTTGTAGGAACTATCTGAAAATGACAGGCTCTGAAAGTATTACAGAGGAACTTTCCATGGGAAGAGTAATGAGGCTACCTCATTTAGGATGCCTGTTGGCTTACCTGCTTCTCCAAAAGGGCCACAGGATGATTCAAGGCACATAAACAAAGTTTCTCTGAGTCACTGTCTCAGATACCTGAATTTAGGTTCTTACAATTAAGAAATATTAATAGCTTAAATAATGTTAATGTTTTTGTGGCTGCTGCTGTGCCATACTGAACTGTGCATAGCCTTTGCATTTGTATCTTTGTGTCTACTAAAACACAGGAAAAAAATAGGTTTAATCTTCTAGAAATGTACAATTGATGCAAAACCCTGTCTGGATGCTATACAGAGCTTGATATAACCTTTGGGGTATATCACAGCCAAGTTATATAATAATTACACATCAATTAGTTCCTTGAACATTATAGAACTTCAAGAAGATGGAATATATATAATACCTTTGGCAACTATTGCATTGACACTCACTTTCATGTTTGTGTGCCACATGCAGTGCTGGTCCCTGTTAGCAAGTTAATGACAAACTGAAGAGAGTTTAGAGTAAAATAACCATGGGAGCTTTGGAGGGACTGATGGACTAGAAAGATGAAAAGAGCAATCTGTGCCAGTCTTAACTAAAATGTCTCTGGGTGTTGCATATAGGTACAGCCTTATAAAATAAGGGCCTTACCCATGTAAAACCATGGCTCAGTTACTTTGGCTAAGAAGAAAAGGACTGTGGGAAAGAGACTCAGCTGAATTAGGGGCAGGAAAACAAGTTATAAACCATTGTGTGTTCACATCGTGGTGTATGGTGGTTGGTTGAATTATGTTTGTTATGCTTTAAAACTATGTAACTGATAATGGGCAAACTGCTCAAAAAGGCCTGGTTTTTGCAATTAAACAGCTCTCCTTTGCATCTACCTGGGGACTCTGTGTCACTATGGACCCTCACCCACACCCGGGTGCAACAAAATGAATATGATAAAATCACATATATTTGAAGATTATAATTAACTGTTATGGATGTAGTCTAACTAAATAGGGTTTCATGAAATCAGGTGACCTGAGAAATTTAAATGCAATTAAAGAGGGATAATAAAGTATAGCATCATAGAAAATGCTTTGGTGCTTTGTAGTAATGGAAATCTGCCTTGCTTGGAAAATGTTACAGTAGACAAAGTGTATCTTAAAGAACACCATGAGAAAGCAGGCCTTTAAACATAGGCCTGTACCCTCTGCAATTCAGTTTTTTGTTCTCTCCTTTTGGTGTGTGATTCATTCCAACAGCAGATTGTCTACAGAGTATGATCCCAAAAGTTTTGGTTCCATAAGTACAAACTCCTCAATCACAGATCTGGGTTATTGCATCTCCCCAGGACACTTTAATGCCTATTAATTGTTTCTCATTTTTTCAATTAAACATTCTTTAAATACACTACTGGGGGTGTATTTTCTTTCATTTGACCAGCAGACCAGATTTCCCATTTCAGCTGATCTCTGTGAAAAGAAAATTAGAATAAATATGTTTGCAGGCCAGCCTATTTAATTTTAATTTCCCTTGCTCTGTGTGGAAGGAAGGCAATTTACTGCATTTCCCCTGTTCTTCAAGAAAGTTTTGGAGAACATTCAGTATCTGGAAAAGTTTGGTTTGCCTTTGTATTTCTTTTGGAACAGGTGCCAGAGTCCTTATTAAAATCTGAAATAAAGACAACATACACTCCAAGATTATCTCTTAGAATCTAAGTAATATTTCAGGATGGAAGATCAGTTGTTCTATTAGAAATAACTTTTTGCTGCCACAATATTAACAAAATTTGCAGTGTCCCAAAAAGACTTTCACCTACGTTAAAACAATTACTTATTTTCATGATTCATATGGAATAAAATAAATTAGAAGACATCATGCCCTTCCATGACTTTGCAGCTAGCAAGAAGAACAAGAAATATCAGCTTCCCAAAGCACCAGAGAAGCCTGATTGAAATTATTCATAATATAATAAACTGTAGTGACTGATCTGATGGCAAATGTTATTACCCACAATTTTTCCAGAGAGGATGCATGCTGTAGTCTAAAACCCTTCACATTTTCCTTTCCCTTATAACACCTTTTTGGGCCATAAAAACTTTGGTGAAAGACAAGATCCTAGACAAGACTGATTCATAGATCAAAATCTTTTTTATGGGATGGAATAAGCAATTTTAAGGCAGGCCTGTCTCGTGTTTCTGCATAACAATCTTGAATCTGAATTGGAATATATGTTGTAATTCCTTGGTGGATATTTTTCCTTTATACAAAACAAGTTCTACTTTTTTCCCTACTTCTTGTGTTCTCATGGTAAAAGGCTTTCAGATCTAAACTGTCATGGTTTCTGTGTGTAAAGAGGAAATAAATAAGATCCCTTTGCAGATTTATTCATTAGCACCTACTGCCCCACATATTCTGTCCCGTGCTGGTTTTAACAAGTATTAACAGAGAATCCATTGCCTCATAGGCTAATGCAACACTGGAAAAGCTAGACCATTCAGGCACACTGAAATTTCAAAGATAGACAGAAGAGGCAGTTTGCCACCCTACCCAAAGAGCTACAATTATTGACATTCTTCACCTCAGATGAGACCTTAAATCCTCAATATTTAGAAACTTGTGAAATGCCAGCTCTTTATTAAAAGCTGGCAAGGAGAGGAGTGCAGATTTTTAAATGACAAATCATTATCTATATGTGGGCCTGAGTTTAGTCCCTATACAAGCAAACCTATTGCTTTCCTGTTTAACCTGCAAGACATAAAAAATAAAAATCTGCCAAACACATACAGGAGAAACAAACTGAAATGACAGCCCCATGTGATAAAAGCCACAGTTCTGCAAGATCTTGCTCATGAAAGCACATGTTATATAAAGCACTGTTGATTATTTTGGGGGCTGACAGGTACATTCATGGAGATGGAAAGTTTTGCACTTCTGACTCCCAGATATGATATTTTATCAGGGAGAAGTCATTTGCTACTTTGCTGAGAGAACAGTTTTGATCCAATAAAACATAATTTTCAATCTTCTGAATGTCCTAAAAGCAAGAAGTCATGAAGCACTTTGAAGAAGCGAGCACATGTAGTTAATTCATTTAGAGGTGACTAAACAGAGGCATAAATTACTATCTTTCATTCCTAGACTGTGTTTTTACAGGTCCATTTTACATACTGCCTAAGAAAGAAAAAATAACTGAAAGCTAGTTAACAACATAGAGTATAAAATAAAATGTAGTTCAAAGGATCAGGTTTTTAAGTGATTTCTTGGCATCTAAGAATGCAAACAAGTCCCATGACAGATCTTGTTCTGTGCTACCTTAGGTCGAGAGAATTAAACCCTCTTGAAAATGTCTCAGAAATTCAGCTGCTGTAGCTCTTTAAGCACCTGCTTGCAGTGTACTGCATGTCTAAGAGGCTGATAGACACACCAATGCAATGAAACTCAAAGTTAACTTCCCAGTAAAATAATACCTTAAAAAAAACCCCAACCAAACAAATAATACAATTATACTTAAAAAAATAATCTTTCCCTGTATGAGAACAAATACCAGGTGATATATAGTGCCCATGACTTTTCCCTGTTTCACCTAATGACTGATTTTTCAGCAGTTATTTGTTAATTTTTTTAAACAAAAAGCCTCACCATTGATCGAAGATCTTGACCCAATGTTTTTGGCAGTAAAAGCTGCACAAATCTTACCTGCTGTAAATGTAGCATCCCATGTGATTGATTTCTTTGTCCAGTTTATACCTCCTGAAGTCCTCCCAAGCATCTTTAATGGCTGTGATGACCATTATAGCACAAATGGGGATCACAGACACCTCTGGTTGGAAAGCATTCACCACCGGCACAAAATTCAGCAGCGCAATGAACACAAAGTAAATATTGGCGAAGCGGTGAAACTGCTCATAGATATTTTTAGGGAGGAAAGTTATGATGGTATATTTTGTGGTCTTAATTTCATTGGTGTCATAGTATCTGTTTGGATTTTCCTTCCACTTCTTGCTTCCAAATGGCAAATTGGAGACGATCACACGTTTAATTTCATTTTTCTTCTTTCTTTTCCGTACTTTTCCTCTCTTCTCCAGCTCCTCATTTTGGATTTCCGTGTCTGAAGCACCACATTGGCAGCAGGTTTCCTTGAAAAAATGTTTTTTCCATGTCATTGTAGAGAAGCAGCCTGGAGCAATTTTCCTTGACATCTTGTTTTTCTTTCAAAAAGTAGCTCCAAGTTGAAAACCAATGAAGTCAGAAGAGTTCAGTAGCCCAAATGAACTCCCAGATGGTGGAGAGAAGAGTTGAGCTGTCTGAATCCCAGGGCTGCCTCCTCCACGTAGCCAGGGCCAGGGATCATCCTGACTCAGCTCACCAGCTCCTAGATCCTGCTGGGGCAGCTGCACCTCTCCTCTGCCAAAAGCATCCTGAATGTTCTGTTCTTCCTGCCAGCAGATGCCTGGAGGCCCTGCTCAGACCATTTCCCTCCTCTGCCCGTGTGAAGTGTCTGTGCTTTAGCACAGAGCTGTGGCAGAGCTGAACACTCACACTCACACACACACACACACACACATGATGTTCACAGGTCACTCCAGCAGCTCCAGGAGCACTTTATAGCCCTGGGAGTTGCCAGGAAGCTCAAAGGTAATGGGCAGAGCTCCGTGTCCCAGATGTCAACAAAGGATTGCTACCAGCCTCAGAACAGACTGCATTTCTCCTGTATTTCCTCTGTCTTTTGTTTGTTTTCATGACCATAAGATCGATTATTATTAAACAAACAGCCAACCCCATTCCCCCAAGCCAAGTAAACTCTGATTTTGTAGCCAGAGGAATCAGACACAGACAGAAACAAGTAAAGTGCAATGTACCTGGATTGCCCCTCAGCCTGTTCCTTCTCCCCAAGCCTTCCTCTCTCTCCCTAGACACCCCTTTCCCTTGGATCCTTCTTCCTCTGACACGTAAATATGTCAGCACAGATGATGGCTAATTTCCACAAGAGTTAATGACATATATGTAAACCATAGCAATTTTTTTCTCTGTGACTTGGGCTTAAGAGCAGGTGAAAAAAGGAAAGCACACAAATATTTAAGCTTATTTTGAATGAAAACTCCTGTTTGCTTCATGATGTAGCGACAAGGTAATCAGTCTCAAGTTAGTACTTGGACAAGAAACTCTGATGAAATCGAAATGTTGCAACAAGAATTGCAGTGAAATTATTTCTTCCTTCTGAGTCAGTCCTGAGCAAACAGCTTCCCACAGTGTTGCACTAGCTCCAAAGCCAAGCTGGCTTCTATTGATCTCTCTGCTTACTGGAAGTCCTAAAACTTTTTCATCTCCTGATTATTATATGATTTTCCTTCCTGCTTTTTCATCTCTTGATTATTATTATATGATTCACTTTGAATGTAGTTAATCATTAATTTCTGTATTACTGAATTTATAGTAAGAAATCTGAAAGACTTTGTTCCAGTTTCTGTACAGCCCCAGTTTTCTGTTCCAGACTTGAGTAAGTTCCATTTATCCTGCAGATCCTGCTCCTATCAGGAGAGGAATTTGTGTGTGCTGACAAGCTGCTCTGAAAACTTGAAATGAAAACCTGTATGTATCAGCACACACTGTTGTGATATGAAACAAAGCCTCAGTGATATTGAGATGATTTAAGTAAAATAAATAAGGCATTTTTAAAAGTAGAAAAAAAAAATTTGGTAATGGTTCTTCCAAACTTAGAGTATTCTGAAAGGTCAGTGAGGGAGTTAGTGTAAAATCATATGAGCTGTTTCTGTCTCAACAGAAGCAAGGAAACAAATAATTGATTTAGTTTACTTACTTGTCATATACCCTGGTTTTAGTGAAGTTTATTGTCTTGTCATACTGGTATTTTCTGTAGTCTTCAACAGCATCCTTAATCATGCTGAAAAGCAGCACCACGAGCAGAGGCAGCATGGTAATCTCCCTGTGGAAGACTTCCACTTGTGGGAACCAGTTCAGAACCACCAGAAAGAAAAAGTAGAGATTACCCAGCCTGAAAAGGTGTAAAATAAATTAAAAGTAGTCAGAAATTAGAATGTATCCTTTCCTTAATGAACAACTCCCATTCTGTGTCAAAGGAACATTAATAATTTCACTGTTCTACCCTGTTTTTCCTTTCTCCAGAACAAATTAATCAGCTGCTTAACCCAGATGCAAATTTTTTCTTCAGAAGAGCTTGTGACATACATTTTCATACTATTATAGCTAGCTCCAGTTTTCTCACATATTGGAAACAACATTTGTCTGTGGGATCTCCAAGGTCTTTAATGGCCTCTCAGTCTTGAAAATAAGCACAAAATTAAACAAAAGCCAAACAAACCTCAAAAAACTAACCAATGAATTTATAGAAATGTACCTATCAGGAATCCATGAAGGATTCTGCAAATGGTAGGTGGAATTAAAATGGGCCGATCTAGTATACAGAATTAAAATTTCAAAGCTAGAGATGGATGTACAACTTCCATTTCTCTTTATTGTGATGGTGGTTCCCTGGAATCGAGTCCTTTTTGACTAGATTCTTGTGCTGGGGGTGATGGGGGGACTTTAACATAATTTTAAACCAGCACTTGGAAAGAAACCTGACCTTGCACTTGCACATACATATTAACTATTTCTACATTGGTAGACAGTCACTTTGTAACATTAAAAATATATAAAAATTGAGCTGCTGAAATCTACAAAACTTCAGAGGTGTCTCAACACATCCAATAAAATCCTTTTGTGTTCTAAAAAACAGAGGTTTATGCAATGCAAAACCAGAAGGATTTTTAAATAAAAACTTGATTTTTTTACAAAGAGAACTGTTGCAGCATTCAATTAAAAAGTTGATCACAGCAGTGGTTCATCACTCCCTTGCTTGCTTTAATCCACCATTTCAGTGTCAACTGTGTGCCATTTTGTTACAAATTACCATCACCTAAGTTTTGGTACAGCTGCAATTACAAAAGCAGTTCTCCATCACAGTCAAACATCAGAGTTTCAGAGAGAGTTCTTGAATCTCAAGAATCTGAATTATTGCAGTTGAGACAGCAGTAATACACAAAGTATCATGATACAGTTTCAGAACGCTTCAGCCCATACAGAGCACCATCACATCACTTCAGAAGGCTGCAAGCATCTGCCCTACAGAGTAACATGTCAATACAGAAGCCTGCAAATGTTTGCCCTTTCTTGTTCCTCAGCCCAGCCTTTCATCCCCTCCTGTTGCTGCCCTGCCCCTGTGTGCCCTCTGCTCCCTTTGGTGTTGCTCAGTGCCCCTGGGCACTCCATGGCTCATTGCTGTCAGTGCTGCTCACAGCTGTGCCCATGGGGATGGGGCTGGGCCAGCCCCACTCCAATCACCACAAACTCTGTGCCTACATTGAATGAGTTTTTTTTACCTGTGGAACTGTCTCAGAAGATTTCGGGGCAAAAAAGTGAACCATGTGTACTTTGTGGTCTGTATCCTGTTTCTAGGATAAGCTGAAGGAGCTTGTTTCCAGTCCTTGCACTGTGTCCCATTGCCAGGCAGCACAATCCTCCATGTGTTTAGGCAGGGCTTTGGTTTGGCTCTGGCAGAGAGCAGCAGAGGTGCTGATTCTGACAGAGCCTGGCAGGGACCGCCAGCTCCCCGCGGCTGCCAGCGGTGCCGAGCCGAGTCCACAGACAAAGCCATCCTCAGCAGGGAGGGCAGCCTGAAAGACAAATGCAAGGCAAGGGCTGAAATCCAATTCCACTCTGGTAGAAAATTCCCTTCATGTTTTGCAAGCTGAGGTTTAACACAAAGACAATTCTCCTGCTCAGCGCAGTGCATGTTCTTCGATCTCAGAACTTCTGTAGAGAATGCAGAGAATAAAAGACAAAACAAAATCTTCAATAAGAGAAAATCTATTTCTATCTCTGGGGACAAAAAAAAATATCTAAAATCTATTTTCTGTGCCTTAGAACAGCAAATTGACAGAGATAAAGCCAATTTCACAGTGGTGAACATCGACTTTTCCATCATGAATCCTGTATCCTATTTTTCAAATTGTAAAGTGCCACCAAATCTATTCAAGCATTTTTCTTAAAATGTCTGAATTTCTTACAATACTTTTCCTGTTCATTCTTACTTATAGCAGGACTGCTTCAGGTTTTGAATCTTAACAGCTCAGATAATAAAGAGCTGCAGCATCAGCCTAATCACATTCACACACAGGTAACTGTTTTCCAAAGTCTTCAAAGAAATCTGATTTGAAAGGAAAATCCCAGCCAGCACTGAAACAATGGATGTTTTATGGGTTGGAGAGATAAAGGAATTAAATCTCCCAATGCTAATCCTATTATCACTGAAAATTTGTCTGCTGGTTTGCTCACACATTCACAGCTGCAGGTGTGATGCTTGGGCTCCAGCCACACAAGAGTAGCTGCTGCAATGCTCAATCTGAACACAGCAAAATCTCACTCAAACAGTGCAAGTTTGAGAGCTGGAAACTGCCATGCAATGACAAGGCACTAAATGTGCAAAAGCAAACCAAAAATAAAAGTTACTGGCCTTGTGCAGCTTCAAGTTCCACTGAACAAAACATGTGAACTGAATTCACCTAAGTTAGGCTGGTGGAAATACAGAGTATGTGACTTTCTTTAGGAAAATACCAAATCCTTAATCATATTCAAAAATATGTGCATGTTTGAGTCTTGGAAGAAGAGAAAACTATTCTGGCAGTGGGCAAATTAACAAGTATTTGACTGAAATCAAAGTTATATTCAACATATACTGACTTAGAGCCATGTCCACACAGTGTAACCTTTAAACTGTGGTGCTGAAGGATTTTATAATGAAAAGGCAGAAATTCCATCTTTGGTGGTTACCAAAACCATACAGTGAGTACTCAGTGAAAACACTGTAGGGAAATGATGCTGTTTATATTTTCTAGGTTAAAGGATGGACAGCTGGAAAACCTTGCTCTTGTTCTGAGCAATTAACTCCCCAGCTGATTTCAGCTTAAATTAAGGTCTGAACAGTGGATGGAAAAGTGACCCAGATACATACTGTACTACATACATCTTTAACCACATTATACATATATATATCTATATATATCTATATATATATCTTCATCTAAGTTGCAGGTGACAGAGTCACTCACAACCTATCAGAGCACCTCATTCTGTATCTGAGATACACCAAGGTAGGTTGAAATTCCTTAGAATTTATAAATGAAAAAAGTAATAATTTCAGGCATATTGCTAAAAATAAAAGCAGACAAGATTAATTAAGGCAGCTTTACACATAATAGAACCATGTCTTCCACAACTTCCCCTGGGAAACTTTTTCTAAAGCTTCACAAATCACAATTAGGCAAGCCTGCTTGACATTCAAGAGAGGGTCTCTCTGCACTCCATCTTAACAAATTTCTTACTGTACAAATGAATTAATGAAATGACTTAGTTTTATTCAGTTTGGAATTCAGCCCTCCTCCCGACTGCCTTTGAAAGGCAGTGGCCAAACAGTGCCATATCCATGAAGAGAGGCCAATTGCTGCCATCAGGAAACTGAATGTGTTACAGGAAATGTAGAGATTCCTCATAAACCACACAGAACTAAGGAAGTGCTCTGTGGGGGGAATTACACAACTGCATCCATAATCAAAGCAGCAAGATTATGGCTTTCCTGAACTGTGAACTTCAGGGCTGAGAGTGAAAGTAGCAGAAGCAAACAAAACTTTTTATTTCAGATCACTAAAAGCACAAACGATACTAAATGTGTCATCAGTGTAGCAGATCACCTAACAGGAAAGAAGAAAGAACCCAAAGATATGTCCTTCTGTAAAATGACAATTTTCTATAATTCAGACAACTTCTCACAAGAATATTCCATCTTGCCGGAAGTTTGATGTGTTATGCCATCTTCTGTATGGTAGGAAATCTACAAAATATATTGCTCTCCTTTGGCAATACATTTAACGTGTCTGTCCCATCTCTTTATGAAAAAACACCCTGAAATATATTTTCTGCAATTCTAGAATATTTTATACACTTGTTTGATTTATATTTTCACAGAGATAGCATTGAAAGAACCCATGAAGTGTGGATTTTTTCAACATATTTTATAAAAGTCACTGACTTGCTTTCATCTGGTTAGTGAAGCTTCAGCACCACAACACATATCCTGAAAGAGAAACATCAAGGTGATGCAGACTTTTCCAACACTATCTTGTTTGGGATTTGCCATCTATTCCACTTCAGCATAGTGATTACAGCAGGTGCTTTTTCCAGTGCTGGCACATTTAGAGCTATTGCAGCCTTGCCTGAGCTCCCCTTTGTCAGCCACTTCTGAAATATTGCCTTCAAAAGGAACCAGGAAGCTCCTGCTTGATTTCTGGCTGGGATTTTGAGACTTTCCATGGGACAAGGTCAGAAACAGCAGGCAGGGCTGCAGAAGGTTGCACTGTGCTGTCATCCTGTCACCCTGTCCCTGTGCAACAGGATGGAAATACATGGACAAGCCATGGCTGAGCTGCTGCTCAGCACTGCCAGACTTGGCAAAAGGGGGGACAAAAATAACTTATCTATGTTCTTAAATTCTCAAAAGCTAATAAGTAGGAGGCAGCCACTTCAGGTAAGCCATGCAGAGGAATATCCATGACAATTCCCCCTCTATTGCTATATAATCATACAGCAGAAACTTTTAGTGTCTCATTGTTCAGTCTTTTGTAAACTTTCAGTCAATTAATGCGGTTATCATCATTCCCTAATAGAAAACCTAAAAAGTTTCAGTTTCAAGAAACTATTTACCCTCTTTCTTTCTTTCTATTCTATTACTGATGGATGCACTGTGGGCAGTTTTCACCAGGGCAGACACAGTTTTCCCATCTGTGACTCCCACATGATTTTCTAGGAGCAAACAGTGCAATCTAGCCTAGGACATGCTCCCTCCCGCCTTGTGTAGATACCCCTCAACATTTTTAGACACAGAGAGATATATTAATCACATAAAATTAGAATAGATCATTACCTCTTTTATTCCTCCTTTTAGGAAAAGCACTCCTCCCCACAGTCCAATTTTTTGTCACTCTTCTCTGTGCTTCCAGTGGAGGTACTACAGTCTCAAGAGATGGGTAAAAATATAAAATGTATCTAGGCATCTCAATTCCTGAACTTCTGCATTTGGGATGAACCAGACCATCAACACAGAAGTGATTAAACTACTATCTAATTATAGCAAAGGTGACTTCCCATACAGAAATATGTCAGCTAGACACTCAGTTTCACTAAGATGTGAGATGATGAATGTGTAAGATGGTGTCAGTGCAGGAGAGTAGAGGCAGTACTCACATTATTTCACAAGCTACATCAAAATGTCTGAAATATGAAGCAGCAACAAAAGTGTGAAAACCTTTGCACCTTTCCCAAAAAGCTGTGGAAAAAAAGGGTGTCCCAGAAAGTTTTCCAGATTTCTGATATTTGATGGAAGAATGAAGTGAATGATATGCTGTAAATTAAAATGGTAACATTCACAATGTCATCAGGCAGCTATTGAGAAAAGAGAATTTCTTTGCAACAAAAGGAGCACTGGCACACTCTTTCTGTAGATTCTGGAGTGCCATTTGGTAACTTGTGTCATCAGCCAGTTCAGAGGAACAATGTGAGAAAACAATTTTTCTTTGTCACTTGCATGTGGATTAAAATATCCATCTTCTATTAACTAAAAGAGTGCATGTGCTATTTCTGGAAGGGACACTTTTTGCCTAATGCTGCTCTGAAAATGTTCCTGTTTGTGCAAAGCTATTGACAAGGCTGTCTCCTAAAGAGGATTTTGCATATCACATCAGTAAAGTATTCACTGCAATAAGCAGCTGTTAATTCTACCTTATAAAAACCAAGGCCCCCATTCATGTTTTGAAAGCCTCTTTTATTTTCTTCTTCCTGTATTTAATCAATGAATGAAACTTTCATCATTGGAAGGATTGTGCTACATTTCTGTCCTACACATCTGTGAAGTCACTGTGATTTAGCCTGCACTGTGATAAACTTTCACAGAGAGCCCCTGCCTGTATTTATCACATAATGCATCCAGGGCACATGAGCACATTTGGAAAGAGAGAGGAACAGGATAATTATTTTTTCCTTTTGTTGAAAAAGCTGAGAGGCACACTGGGTTGGCAGACACAAAGGAATCACTTTGGCAAGTTGTTTCCAAGTGTGGATTCTGACATGTACAGACAGGTTTGCATATCACAAATGAACTACCTTATACTTACCTGTCTCAAGCCTTCTCAGGTAGGCCATTGTTTATTTTAAAATTATTTTATATATGTCATATGATAATGGGAAACTGTAGGCATTTTTATGCAATTTGTGAACTTTCTTTTTAAGAAATTCACAAGAAAGAAACCAGAGGGAAGATAGCACTGCACACCCTGGCATGTAGTAGACACAATTTGGCATTTTTATCCCCAAATGCTTTATCTTCTAGTTGTGAGTACTGCAATTGGAAACCAGCAAAAAGTATTCAGGAAATACTTCCCTTTATTGGAAAAGGGATGCTGCAACAGAGCACTGATGGTGGTTTCCTTTTGCACCCTTGTGTCGACACTGAAAAATTCTTCTCAATTTTTCATAGCTAACCCATGTAGCATTCTCCCTGTGATTGCTTCATCTCATCCAATGCTAGAGAAACCTTCTCTCTTATATGATAGGAACAGACTGCATTAGAGAGCTATGCTGATGCTATTAGCAAGGAAGGACAGGTTGTGACATATAATTTACGAGCATTTTTTCAAACGCTATCTCTCTTTTGAAGACTCTTGTATAGAAAAAAAAGTATTGTTAACTGTAGGAGAAAGCTCACCAAAAAGTCAGCAATAAGAAAACAATTTTCTCTCTTTTGAGGTTGCCTCATGTCTTCCAAATAACAGGCTCAGCTGCACATCTCTGCATCCCAGACTTAAAAGGCTGCAGAAAGGAGTCCTGCCTCTCCTGCATATGCAAAACAAGTTTTACACAATCATGTCTTGTGCTGTTTATTAAAGGGATCGACATTAAATGAAAAACAACCCTGCTCACAGGGATATGTAAAAACAAATTCAGAAGGTAGAGATACAAAAAGGAGACATCAAAGAAAGACAAGATCTGCACCTTGTTTTAAAAAGCTAGGTTTTGAAACTTCAGGGCAAAATTTCAGACATGGTGAAGCTTATGTTTGAAAATCAGTGAGAAAGTGCAGTGGTAGCACTTGCTTTCAGGAGTGTGCATTATCAAGAATTATAAATAAGTAAATGATTCCACATTTTGACCTGATATTTTCACATCTACATTACCTGTAAATCAAGAAGGTCTCAAATAACACAGGTCCCCTCTAAGGCTTTATTCCATTATTCCAAAATTTTAATTTCATTTCATAATTGAAAGCAACAAGCAACTGTTCTTGTTGCCCCATATGGATGGTGCAGCATCCATTCAAAAGAGCCATTCTGGGGAAGGCTTGGCCAGGGAGATAAACATTACCGAGTGAACTGAGTATTATAGAAATTTCAGCCACAAGCTTCTTTATCTGCTTTGCAACTATCTTCTGGAAAGCTCTTTCATTTTTGGTGATACTGTATAGAAATTCTTCCTCAGTCACAGTTCAGAGACAGAATCATGTAGTTAAGACTAATGGGAAAAGGAAAGAAGACTGGGGAGAATGAAGAATGCAGTTGTATTGATTAGCAGGATACAGACCACAGCCTAAAATTATCCTGTAGCATTTTATAGTAGAGCTATAATACTTGCAGAATTAAAGAAAATTCCTCGAATGATAAAAGAGCTCCAAAAAACGACTTCATTCAAAAATCTTAGTCAGTGCAGACTGTTGTCATTCAACTGACAAGAGAAATATATTATGGATTAACAATTATATAACAATTTTCAGTCCAAGGTTGTGTTTGTGGGGGATAAATAGAAAAGAGCTTTTCATAAATCTAAGACGTCAGACCACAGAGCTTCACTGCTCTATTGTTGTATTAGACTGACACATTTTCCCTGTCTTAGATGCTCTTTCCTTGGGGAATAACCCCAAAAACCTTGCAATAATAGGTTAACTAAAAGGCTCTTTGCTGAGCCCAGATTTCAGTGGTGGATGCAGAACTTTGCTGTAGCTGAGCAGTGCAAGGCATGTTCAGGCAGCTCTCCCTTCTGCAGGGCTGCAGCTGTGTTATTAAGGCTGGTTTCAAAATAGATGTGCTCTCAGCATCTGCTGACATACAGGTCATGCAGACAAGGATGATTATCAAATATTATTCAAGAGGGAAGTTTCCAGCTTGCAAACAGTAATGCTGGATGCTGTGTTAACTTCATTCTGTGAATAAGGAGCTTGCTCAGGTCTCCCACATGATGTGCTCATTTAAATAGAGAGTTAGACTAAAATTATCTGGCTTGCTGCAAGGAATATCACTGCTGCCAGCACGCCCAAGGACTACAGTGGGCTATTATTGCATTTGGGCCCACTGTACTTTTCACAAGTGTGGGCAGAGGCAGTTTCTGCCACCTTTCAAAGCAGGGATTGCATTTGCCCAGCTCACATTTTCAGCTGAGGAGACACTTGAAAATGGCACTTGCATAGAGCCCTTACAAAGCCCAAAATGGCAGGGTGTTACTTGGAGACATCAGATGGAAACAGCAGCCAGGGCTGTGCTTGCCATGACTTTTCCTCTGGCTTTTCTTCCTGCCAGGCTTTAGCAGTGGATTCCTAAAAATATTTTATGTGCATGTATATTTTCAAATAAGTAAACATAGTGGCAGAGAGAAGACTGGAGGCTCAGGCCAGTGCAGAAGTGAGACTGAGAAGTGAGGCCATTTTAAGAAATAGTCAGAACTACACATCTTGGTATGGATATTGTTTTGAGGATAAACATGAAGGACTGCTCTAAATGCAAATGTTTTCTGAAAAACATTTGGATTTAGAGCAGTACCTTCATGTCTATCCTTTCCTATCTTATCTAAGAAACATAAGAGACATGATACAGAATCTCTTATGGTTCACTTTAAATAATATTAAAAAAATTTGTATGCCACATGAACATACATTGGCCTAAATAAAAGTGCATTACAGCCTCTACCACTGACATTTGGAAACTGCCTCCAGACGAAGTTCTAAATACAGGCAAACGTACAATTCTTTCTTTGCTTATAGAAGAAAGGGTAATTCATAGGGGAAAAGTAAAAATATTCCAGACCTAACTCCTTCCTGAGCTCTAGAAAACTTCATCTCCATTCTTTTCATAACTTGGTTATAAAAAAAAAACCCAGATAAGGAAATGAAAAGATGGGTGTGCTACAGTGCCTCTCACTCATTCAGCTCACAGGACACAAATCTGCAGCTCTGGATGCTGCATCATCCATCTGGGGCAACATGAAGAAAAGTTGCTGCTGCTTTCAATTAGGAAATAAAATAAAAATTTTGGAATAATGGAATAAAGCCTTAGAGGGGACTTGTGTTGTTTGAGGCCTTCTTGATCTACAGGTAATGTGGGAGCGAAAATATCTTGATAGTGTTCTGCATGTGGGGAACCTGCCTTATCTATACAAACCAATAATCAGAGAAAACAGCAGCAAACAGCACCCTCAGGGTTCTACAATTCTTACCATCTCTCCATGGCACTGAGGAAAGTCCTTCTTTAAGGATTTTAAAAGTATTAAGAAATTTTGGGCCCAGTACATTCTGGGAGTAGTGACAGACTGCAATAAGCCCTCCCAAGCATCAATTGAGCATTAACTCAACTGCAGCACTGTGAGCAGCCATCTCCACCATCTCCACCCAGATCCTGGGGAAAGGAAGCACAGACACAGACTGGGGAGGCAAGGCAAGATTTTGGTAGGGCAAAGTGAGGCAGCTTTAGACCCACTGTACTGGAAGCCCATTTAATCAGAAAAGGTTTCCCCAGTAAACTGCAAATAAATGCTTCCTGCCCAATCTCCATGTCTGGGAGGGGCTTTTGGCACAGCTGTCTCTTGTTTTTCTAAGGAAATCACATGAGCAGCATTTTCTGGGACTGGGAAATGTTCCCTGTGGTCTCATCTGCCCATTTAGAAGTCCTTTGAGTTTGGTATTAGAAAGGAAACCAGTACCTGTTATCCAATGTATGCCTCTGCCTCCAGCTGAGTGATCCTGCACACTACTTAATTAGAAGACCATGTATTTCAAACTCCAGCAACAGCAGAATTTAGTTGCATTTTAGCCCAGAAATGAGGACACCAAAATTAGAGCAATTGTCTGAATAATAATTTTTTTTTGTTTGTTCCACTTAATATTCAAAATCAAAGTGAAGTGGCCTCTAAAAGACAATCTAATATTTATAGTGTGTATGATTATAAAGCACTTAGGCTGAAAATTATGTTGCAGATGTTCATGTGGGAACTCAGCAATGCTGAAAAATTCCAAAAGGAAGCAGAAAAAAATGAAAATAAACTGGAAACTGACCAGAAGATCCTTTATATGTAAAAACCTTTTATGCATCTATGTTTTTGTCAGAATGTGCTGACTCTAATTTCAGTTCTCCAAATCTGAATATTAAAGTGCCTCAAAGAGAATGGTTACTTATATGAAATGGAAAGAAAAACCAGAAAAGCTAAAAAGACTGCCAATTCACTGGGGCACAGTTGCATGTCAATGAAAGACCAAGGGAAAGCTTAATCAGGACCTAATCCCAGAGCATTGTTGGAGGAATGTCCAGTGACACCTGGGCTGGTGGCACAGGTGTGACAATGGGCACCCAGCATAAACTTGCTCTGGCTCTCTCTGGAACAATTATTTTCAGGCATTTTTGAAAGAATGACATGAAAACCATGTCAGTGCAGAAAAGCCCTGCTGGCTGTTGTGCACACATGGAGAACACCTGGAGACCTGAGAGAGCCATGTCAGCACTGCAGGATGGGCACAGGTGAGCCTGGACACAGGAAACTGATCTCCCTTCTTGCTCACAGGTCTCCTTGGCCTTGAACACTAAAACAAAATTCTGTATAAGATTCTGAGAATAAAAATGCATAATAGTATGTACTTGTGAAATGCTCCTTGGAATCATTCATTCCCTTTTAATAACATTAGTAAAATTCCTTTCAATCCTATCTCTCCTTCTATATTGCCATCCTCTCCCAGGCTAGGTTAATTAGGATACACATTTTTGCATTTAAATAAACTAGATAGATATAACAGGATAATATGACAGAAACTATTTTTTGAGACCACAAAAGAGCATAATACAAAAATTCACTTGTTGGCAGGGTTTTTCTCCCCAAACCCCTATTAATAAAATCTAAAAGGCCAAAATTTACAGTATGCCCAGTCAAGGCTGGTTTTCTTACAAAAACCAGTTTATCCTATCCATATCTCTGATCTTTCTTGCTCCTCCATCTGTCAGGTCACAGAATTACAACATTAACCTTCTTATTCCAGAGAAAATGAGTCAGTTGACAGGCAGCCAGCTCTGATGGGGGAGTGGGAGAGGACAGGGGTGGGAGGCAAACACTGGTGCACTCACACTGCAAATTACTGCAGGTGACTAAAACTAGTCCAGCTATTCTGGCTCTTTCTAAAGCAAGAAATCAGGGAGATGTGCCCTACAGGCAATGTTCCATGGAGACAAAAAGAGCTTATGTTTGTACTGCAAGGTGACTCAAGCCAGACCTTTTGCAAGGAAACAGGGATTATTAAGTAATTTTGGCAAACGTCACATCTCATCCCCATAGAAAAATACATAACTGAAGCAAGAGAAATTAACCCTTTCATCTCAGAAACTGCATCTTTGCAGAATATCAGATGTACTGCCATGAGAGTACATAAGGGAAAGTACATAATTTTTAATGTGCTTTTGGGTCTCCGCATAAGCAGAGACCCAAAAGCACATTAAAAATTTGAGATCTAGAAAAATTCAGAAAAATTATTTTATTTTATTCATGCAGGCTGCATTTAGAGAACACAGTGATGATATGTAAATACCAGAATTAGGAAGCAGAACTGGGTCAGACCTGGTGAAGCACCTCTTTGTTATTCAGTAGTGTAGTTATTTTATAAAATTAGGCAAGGCCAAGAAAAATGGGCTGAAGGAAGCAAGTGCTCCATGCCATAACTGCCTGGGGCCTAACAGAGTTATCCCAACAGAGCTGGGTAGAGATACTGCCTTGCCAGAATCTCTAGCAAGTTCAAACTTCCCCTCCCAATCAATGCTCAAACCCTGCATTTCAAGTGAAGTTTATCACAAAATCTCTGATAAGGAAATGAAGAGCAAACATGGGCAGATTTTTCTTTCTGCTCTGAAATCTCACATGAGACCTTAAGGTAAAAAGCAAATACATGCTTCTGTCCTTCTGAAGGTTCCCTAGGCTTATTTTTTTGTTGCTTTCAACAAATGACTTGTGCAGTCATTTATGTGAATACAAAATAATCATGACAATGAGCAAACAGTTGATTGATCCCAGAAATGAGAGGCAGAACGGAATCCAAGTGATACCAGAACAGCAACTGTTAAGGCTGAACCCAAAATGAATTTAATACATCTAATTCTAAACCTGACCTTCACTTACATTTGGTTGCAACATCTGAGACAATATAATCTTTTTTGTTGTTGTTGTTAATTACTCTTTAACCAATGGAAATGAAGAAATTAGAATTTTGCTTAAGATTGCTCAATTCTGAAATATGTTCTTAAAGCAGAATGATAAGTATCAGACTGAGAAAACATTCTGAAAATTTGCATTAAATGACAAAAACCCAAACAAACCAATCCAAACATCTTTTCTGATATTATTCTCTTAATTCTAAATTTTAAGGCTTTAAATTCTAACTCATGAAAACTTGTTTTGTTCTTCTGTTCTGCGAGATATTTGTTTGGCTGTAGAATATATACTACCATATAGAACTTTATACTATCATAAACACTGGCAAAAAATTCAGGTTTTAATTAGTAGTTATTTAAAGAGTAGAACATGAAGCATACAGTCACTCTGATGATTTGTAGCCAGGGTTTGTTTGAACAAAACCAGCAAATATTTTTTGTTTGCCTTTAAAGTTTGAGGGTGGCTAATTTCTGTTACAAATTAAAAGACTGGTTATTCAAAGTACTCAATTCATTAAATTATAATCAAAACCAGATGACATTCAAAGTCAAACACAACCAAAAGCATTAGTAAGGTAAATGCTCTTTGAGTCTGATGTATAAATGACTTAACTTCCAGGCTGACTTTTTACATACAGTAATTTTACTGGAATCACATTAGGTCATGAGTCTGTTCTTGACTCAAAGCAAAAAGTTCTTATCATCCTCTACTTGCTTATACTGCTGGCACAAGAGAGACTTCCAGACAAGTCTTCCCCTCAAATTCTGAAGTGTTACAACTGGTCCCTGAGTGTGTGAAAGAGCTTCTGTGCCACTGCCAAAGGTGTTTTTGCCAGAGCAGTCTGCTTGTGCATTACCACAGTGATTTCAAACTGACTTTTCTTGCTTTTAAAAGCACTGTATTGCAATTTATGTCTTCACACTGAAGCTGATTACAGCCTGCTGTTACACGTGGCACTCGACTCAGTCATCTTCTCCAGCTATTAAGTGAGCTGGGTTCAGCTACAACCCAGAAGTGGATGGTGGAAACCATAATTTTTTACAGCTTTGCTTTGAGTAGGGAGTGCTATGAACTTGGAAAGCTGTCAGTTTAACTTCCTGGAATTTTACTCATTTGTTATCTTATGTAAGCCCAGCTGACCTGCTGCAAACAGCAGAACTTCTTTTCCTCTAAATGCAGAGACAGATTCAACAATTTTACAAATTTCAACAAATTGTGTTCTTTCTTCTCTTCTATTCCTTAATTATTTTCTCAAACTTGAGTGTTGATCTCTGTGTCCTTTCTCATTATATGAGCACACAGTGCAGTTATAAATACCATGGAGTGCTGGCAGTTCCATTACCTGCAATAAGAGGTGTGACATTTGCAAGTCCTTCCAAGAACAATAACTGTGATCCCTGCTTAGTGGGTGATGGTTATAAGATAACCACAGCAATCTGTAGTTACTATTACACCAGGCTAAACTGGAAGGTTCACAATGGTTTTATTGCTTTTCTTAGCATTAGAAGACAAAGTCTCTTGGCAAAATCATCTATTTCTGTACCCAGTGCACCATCTTTTCATTCATCAGTGCACTGCAGTGCCTCAAGACATGGTTTGTTACTGTACCATGTGAATTCTACAAAGGAAATTATTTTCAGAAGTAAGTTCCCCTTGGACAAAACCCACAGGTCACATTGGTCACCCTTGCCATTACACAACAGTCTGGCACATCTGTAATATCTCAGCAACTTTTTCATGGAACACTGGCACAAAAGGCAATGCATACACTTTAGGAACCTTGTTCACCAGGGATAATTGTTACCAAGGAGCTGTGCTCTCACTGCTAAGAGAAAAGTGAGCTGTTTTTAAAAATATACTCTCAATGTTCCTGCCTTTGTAGCTGAGACATGAGATTGCATAGCCTGATTTCCTGTTAACACTCATTAATACTTTCCCATTGCCACTCTTGCCAGTACTTTTATCAAATTGCTCCTGTATTAAGTATGGCTTGATGGAATTCTTGATTTGACAACAGTAAGAAATAAAGCAGAGATCTCTCCTAAAACAAATTTTCCTTAATCACATAAAACACAGGTTTATATAGACACAGCAGGGTGATTTCCTACAGAAATTTCAAAGGAACAAAACCAATTTCAAGACTATTGTGTAGTAAGTTCCACTTTTTGCTGACATTTGCAAGAGGTGATGATGGTTCTTGGGATTAGTGGTGCTACATGAGGCAGTTTTCCTCAAGGCCTGTCACACAGTGTGCTGCAAATAGGTGGCTACCCAAAGAACAGCAACAAAGATGCTAAGGTTACAAAAATAAATGCCTTTTAGAGATGTTTTCAGTGCAGAGGCAAGACAGGGAGGTTGCACAACCCAGGACACAAGTGAACTGGTGACTTGTGACAGCATGAGAAAACAGGCAGAGGTGTCAAATATTAAATGGTAAATGGTACCATATCAAATGATTCTGGCTCTAATCACTATAAGATGAGGATAAAAAAGAATTTACCAATTGTTTTAAAGTCCTCTGTTTTGCAATCATTAACCAGGTAGTCATTGTAAAGAGTTGGTGATGTAAATGAACCACCCATTTTGCAAACAGAAATATGACTGTTACTGTCACAGGCAAGGACAAAAATTCAGAAACGTCTGTCCCAGTTTTACACTCATCCCAAGAGGATTTCACATCAAACTATTGCTTGTAAAAAGGTAGAACTGTGAAGAATATGTTGGGTTATCCCACATCAGCTGAGTATTTTACAAGTCTCTGAGGTTCACAAATTCACAGCTATAATTTGAACAGCACATTATTTAAAGGAAAACAGAAGGCAGACAATGTGGATTCAGGGTTCTATTTCCTATTTTTTTTCCCTGTGTTTACACGTTTTAGCTTTGCAGGACACTCCCATATTTAGAGAAAGATTAACACACTATTTTGCCCCAATTACACGTGTAACAGCAATAAAGTAGGTCAGTGCCAGTTATTATTAGAAATTAGTGTTTTAGCAAAAACAATATATTTATCTTGTGGCCCTTAGAGGAAAAATATCTACAGATTTAAGTGGAAAAAGGGACACTTTTCTACTAGATTAGATTTTGAACATTAATTTATTAAAAAACTTTCCTTAATGAAATTAGAAGGTGCCCTTCTTGAACCATAGAAACTAAACAAACTTCCTTTCTGAGCTATACGGTGTTAAGAAACAAACTAAAAATAGTAGCAATCTTTCCTTTTATACAGTGTGCAAGGAAAAAGTAGAACTAGATATGTGATTTTACAAGTTTATGAGTTGCTCCCAGCACAGATTCAGGGCTTTTTCCCCTGTGCAGCACAGCAGAGATCACCAGGACAGGCACAGGTGACTGACAGGGCACACTGGAGATGAGCACAAGACTCAGACATTTCTCTACTGAAAATATTTCCTCTCAGTCTGTATCAGCGAGGTACAAACAGAGCACAGACAACTCTTTAAGTAGCCATGCACTTGTTTTACAGCCTGCCCACCCTGGCTGCTCCCTGCATTAGAGCTCTCCTGAAGGCAGTTCCATTTATGAACTGTTTGCTCTCCGCTCGCCTTGCAGCCAGCGCGGCACAGCCATCACTCACTGCAAGGGAGGGGGAACATGGGCAAGAAAAACAGCTCTCCCCCAATGCCCTCGTAAATTCACAGGGAGAAATAACTGTGCAGCACTACCCAAACCCTTTAGTTTTATTAATGGCAGGAAGGCAGTATTTCTTTCCAATAAATCTCCTCAGCTTCACCCACTGGTTGAAATGGAAGATGCTCCATGTTGGACAGTCCTACTCGCCTCGTTATTACAACTCCTGAAATAAATTAAATCATGTAATCTGCTTCATAGGACTGCCTGTGGCAGAAATACACTCTTGGAGAATAAGTAAACAATGTGGAAGTTTGAGCACCAGCAATTTTCCCTGAAAGAAAGGCCACAATGCAAGTGGAGCTGTGATATTCTGCAGTGGCTGATACTCCTGCCCTAAACCAGGCTTTAGAACTTGCTCTGCTCAAGTATTTGTTTGTTTTGTTGGTTTTTTTTTTCAAAGCCTCAGAGAATAAACAGGTTACTGAAACATGGAACATGGTGTTATTAGCAAGAACATGACCCATTCATTTTTTTACAACAGATCTCTAAGTGGGAGGTTCCTTGTGAAGTCTGAGAACAAATTTGCAGGTCTCCAACATGCTGCACGTGTTTTGTCCATGTATGTCCCCACTGTGGAACATACTCTCCTAAAACAAGTCTGCATTTTGTTTTTCCTTTTTAGGGAAGACTGCAGGAGACACGATGGAAATGGCATTAAAACGCAAGAATTATGTGAAGTCTGCCCTGCACAACTTATCATTTTTAATCACTCCCAAGCACATACTTTGTGTGAGGAACAGAGCTAAAATGATGTGTTTACTGAATGGTGGCAAGCCTGAAAAGGACAAACCAGACCAAGGGATACTCAAGTATCTGCTCAATTCCATGTAAAGATAGGAGAACTTGCATAATTTCAGCCTTCAATACCTGCACCTGGCACTACCCACTTCTGAGCTTTGTGTGGTAAGCACTCCAAGATCAGCTTTCAGAGGGCCCTGGAAATGGGAAAATTGAATTCATGGACCCTGTGGATGCCACAGCCCCATGGATGACAATATCTCCTACAATAGAGATGGTGCTGATATTGATCCACCTACTTTTGTAGTACTTCAGCATATCTGATTGAATGGTATGACTAAACATTATGGCCAGATTTTGGATGCATGAAAACTTCTGCAGGGGGTGTCCACATCTGGAATAATCTCTTTCTCATCACTGAATTTCAGGTCACTTTAAATACAAAAGGTACAGGACAGTGATTTTTTTTTTTTGCACATGATGAAAAAAATTATAAAAATCAAGAAAAGATAAAAAAGACTTATTGCAAAAGCAGCAGAAAGTAACTGTGTGATAGAAGAACTTTGAAAAATTAATTTTTAGGTAAACTAGAGGCAACTACTTTACAAGTACATAGTACAAGAAACATATCATTAGGGAGACAGCAGCTGGGATGAAGCATGCAGGAAAAAGTTCAGTTTTTTACTGTGCATTTGCAATTGATGATGTGGGACACTACAATGCATACAAGGTCACCTCACTTGTCACTGAAATGGAGTTGCCTGTAGAGTGGGAGGTAGTTACTGATTAAGAGCAGATAGCAACATGATAAAAAACAACTTTGAGCCATGGATTTCAAAAAGCTGTACGGGGGAATTTGAGGCAGGCAGAATGTAATTATCCATTTGGAGCTCAGCCAGATACACATAGCTCTGAACTCTGTGTTTGCTGCCAATCTAAATAGCACCACATCCCCACCACTTGCAGCGGCAGGACTGCTAGCTAGGCAGCTCCAGATTAAGCACCAGGTACCTCGTGATCTGTGTGCAGGATGGCTATGGCAAACTCTGCTGTCTGGGAAGCAAAAAGCCAGCAAAAAAGCCAGAAATGTATCAGGCAGCATGACAAACACTCTGTTACTTCGAAGTCAAGGGCTGATCCCTTTTCACACATTACAGATGTAAAAAGTTATTTGGCAGATCAACCTTCTTGCAAGAAAGTGCAGCCATCTGGCTTTGCCTCAAAGCTCCCACCCAGCAGCTTCTGTGTGTGGACAGCCCTGGGGAGCCTCACACAGTGCTGACAGCTCCAGCAGATGGGTGCTCCCTGCTCCTATCTGCCCAAATCCCTGCTTTGACTCTCAGCAGCTTTCTGTTTCCAGACATGCTGCTGGAGCTGGAAACAAGTGCCAGCTGAATCAGATCTTTTCAATGAGGCACACTCCCAACGATGTTCTCAGCACTTAACAGGCCATCTTACAATCCTCCTGGCACATGCTCTCAGTCTGTTTTCCTGCAGCTACTGGATTCTCCACACTGTGCTGCTCATTGGAAGAGACAGGCACATTATCCATGTCAGCCACATGGGCTGGAAAGCTGCCCTCAGAGCCCATCCACATCGCTCAGTGCTGCATCCAGCATGCTCTTTTCATCCAGCATATTCAAGCACCATTTCAGAGAGCAGCTGAGTAGACTTGGAGCAAGTAAAACCCTCCCCAGATCCTGAACTGTTTTTCCTCCTCACTTACTAGACAGAGCATAAATGATTTTTGCTGGTTTCTTAGCACTTTGTCTTTCAAGGAATGCTTAGAGCTTGAAGAACAGTAGTAAACCCCAGAAATTCATAAGGGAAAACACATGATACACTGGGAGCATGTTTCTTGTTATCCAAATTAGAATTATAGTTGTATCATTTATAAACATATAAGATTTATGTATTCTCCTTCATTTCCTGCTTCAGGGGATGAACCTGTTCCGAACTGAGAGCTTGAAAGGAAACTCTTGCAAGGTTATGCCCTGAGCTGTTGAATTTAGCGGCACAGAATAATTTACACCAGCCAGGACCCCTGGAGATGCAATGTCCCACCCAAGAGCAGGACAAACTTCAGAGGCAGATCAGGATGCTCTGGGCCTTGCCTGCTCAACTTCTGCATTTCTCCATGGACAGAGGCTCCACAGATACTTCTTAAAGAAATTCAGAGACACACAGACCAGAGGTCTCATGAGGGTCTCACCAATTCTGCTGTGTGATGGTAATAGTTCTAGGGAAATGCTGCCAAAATATCCATATTCATATCCTCATCCTCCTTCAAGTAAAGGGAAAGGTGAGAGACTTGCAAAGGCTGATTTGAGAGAATCTGAGATAATACAAGGAACCTGTCTCTTGTAATTAGGTAAACTGTCTAGGGAAATAAATGTACAAGCTCAATGCTTTAAATTAAGTATCTACCCCTAGGAGATACAAATATCCAAGAAAGGATACACAAAAATTTCTAAAATATCCAGAAAACTTTGGAAAAATAGCACCATCCTATTACTCTATATTATATATTATATATTATATATTATATATTATATATACTATAATACTATATATACTTTATATATTATAAAGTGATATAATACTGTATATCACTCTAGCACTATGGATGCCCAGAGTTTTAACTGCTGAACATATTTAGAAATCTCCCCAGTTTCAGACTGCCCACCTTGTTCCACACTACTGAGCCAGTCAGACACAATATAAAATCCAAGTGTTTTAGAAGAGGTGGGCATGACCTGAAAACTACAGCCTTTTATTCAAGTAACTTTTTTTTTTCTTTTTTTAAGAGCCACTTGAAATTGTACTAGGTAGTAGAAAAAGGGTAGGGGAAGGAATAATGTTCTTTCTTCTCTCTGCATCGTAAAATCCACTCATGCTCCAGCGAGGTGCAGAATAAAGAGCAAACTTTTCTGCAGCCAAATATGTCTCCAGTTTGTTGTGGGTAGTGTGGCCTAATTTTTAATTGCAGTCTAATACATGTTTAGGGCTGTTAACCTAATTAGCTACTGCATCAGAAGTGGGACACCTACATTATTTCCAACACAAAGTAGTTAAGCTATAGTAGAATGATTCAGAGAAGTTTTGTTGGAGTCAAGGATTTAATCAAAGTTAATATTCAGGAAAACATGACAGCTGTTTTCATTCAGAATTTAGCTGCAATGCCTTTAATACAGCTCCTTTGACAACTTTTTCATTTAACTAAACCCAGCCTTTTTGAAATTGACTGCTAAATTTTTAAATGTGAGTTTAATTGGAAGCTCAGTTAATGGACACAACTAATCAGGAATCATATATTCAGATCAGGATATGACCAAAGAAAAGTGGTCAGCAAAATCAAAACTATGAATTTTTCATTAAAACCTTGGCAAATACATGAAAACTCTGTGTGATGGCTTTGAGGTGGATCCATCTTTTATTGCAACTCCTATTTCTGGGGCACTGCAGGGAGGATTGGTGACCCCAGCCTGATGAGAGGAGGCTCTGAGGGATCCAGCCAGACCAACCCTCTGTTTCTAAGCTGCATCAGGGTGGGTGAGCTGTTCCTGCAGGACTGGTAGTGAGGATAAGGATTAGAGGGGAAGCTAACTCCCCACACCCCAATAAGTGCCAAATAAATAGTTCAGGGCTTATAGGCTGTTATTTGACTGTCAGCAAACAAGGGCCACAGCTACACTCAGGCATATTGGATAAATTATTCAAACTACAGCAGTACAACTCTCATCATTTCCTGGCAGAACTCTTTTCCCCTGATCTTGACCAGCCCCAGTTAGTCAAGCAGAAACCAGACATGGCCATCTCGGTGTGTTCTGGGCTTTGCCTCCTCACTGCTCACCAGATCACTGACAGAAATGAACTAATTCTTTTAGAGAGCCCATGTTGAACAACTGAGATGGCAAAGTTAGGCTAATGAGAGCAAGAAGCCATTATGTGGTTATGTTACAGAGTTCATTGGAAGAACTGCTATCAAGTCCACTAAAACTAGCAATGGCCATGCCACTGAAAAACAAACAATAAATACAGAATTCTGTCTCTGTGATTTTCTGCATCAATTATTCCAGTTGCCATTTATGAGTAGATTTGATTTAAAGGATGGCACAGATATTTGAACAGGCTAAGTGGCAAGGAAGCGAAGCCTCATAGAACATTTTAATTTTCAGACTCCTGATTGTAAAGCAATATATCCTTTCAGCAGCCAGCACTGCCAGAGAAGTCAATTTAGTTTTTTATGTGAGCTTACAAATGCAAAGAAAGACTTGTAGCCAAGCAACACATTAGAACAAAAAGCTGCTAGTGGCACTGCAGGAGAGAACTCCCAAAGCCTGCTCACATTTGCCATGCAGAGCCCCAGAAGCTGAAGCTTGCTTGGGTCACTCAGTGAGGGTGGCTGGGCAGGAGCTGTGTTTGAGCACCCAGAACAGGAGTGTCTGTCACAGTGGCAGCAGCACTGGGCACAGCTGTCAGTGAGAGCTGGGGATGAGCTCCAGATGTCACAGGTCAGGCCCAGAGCTGCCTGGGAGCTCACAGGACACCTGCAGGGCTGTCCCTGGCTGTGCACAGGGGGTGCGTTCAGCAGAGCTTACTGCCAGACAATTCAGGAGATCAGCAAACTATAACTGAAGCCTTCTTTTCAAATGATCCTGGCAACGTGTGGCTGTTGCTGGGAAACTCTGAGGCAGATTTGCAACAGAGCCCAGGATGGAGTTTTGAGTTCCTGACAATCTGCCACTTTCCCAAGGAAGATTTTTCTGAAGAAATCTGTCCTCCCTTAGCTATTCACCATCATTCACATCACAGCAGCCCAAGCATGATTAGAAGAAAGTTAGAGGTTGAATTTTCAGCAGTGTTTCTAAGTCACAGGTGGTAGAAAACTCTTAGGGATCCCTCAAAATATCCCCCTGCTGTTTTCCCTAAAGAGAACAGAAAACTGAAGATATAAGAGAAAGTAAGACACAGAATGGCTGCAGCAGCTTTCCTGACTTTTCCCTGCTTTCTCCATGAAACCTGTGCTCCCTAACAGCCCATCCAGTTCCCAAGCTCCCCAGAGGCAGGAGGGCAGAGGAAGGAGATGCTTCTGAGCAATGGAAGTGAACTTGCAAGCAGGCTAATCTCAGGAGCTGCTGGCACTTCATTTCCCTGGGCACCTGCCAATGCATTCATCCCTGCTGCTGTGATGCACAGAACTCCCTTGCTCTGGAATGTGTAACACAAGACTCAGTAATGGTCCATTCAGCAGGAATTCCATTGCACATGGTGTGTAAAGGGAGATGACAACAGTGACACCCATTTGGTTTTCTGACACGAAGATTTGTGTCTCAGTGGATTTATATCATACATGGACTCTGTTCATCATCCTGGGGAAAAAAACCCTATCTTTTCTCATGTTATCCAGCATAACATGACTTTACTCACACTTTCTGATTGAAATAACTCGTAAAACACAACCACTGCTTTACAGATACAGAAGGAAAATGGCACTGAGGAAAAATGCCAGGTGAGAGGGACCAATCTGATTTTTATGTATGCCTCAGCACATGTTCTATTCTCACAGGGGCTGTACATGTGCTGGCAGCCCTGTCCCCTGCAGGTTTCTCCTTGGTCAGGCCAGGTAAAGCCTCCAGGGCCAGAGTGTCAGTGACCCCTCACTTGCCTGGAGGCCGACGAAGAATGCACAGGAAATCAAGGTGTGAGATGTCACCATTGAGTCAGGAATGGATAATAAATGACACAGACCCTAGATCAGAAGGCTAAGAAGCTAGAGACCCTAGTTTATTGGAATCCCTTCTTTTATACCCTGCTCAGGTGGACCTGACTAGTCCTTTAATCAACACATTTCACATGATTGGCTAATTAAGAAGACACCCCTTGGTAAACATCTTATGAGAAAAACAACTTATTCAAAAAACCACCTGCAGGTTATTTACCATTTGTTTACCATTCTTTCTCTCTGCCTCCCTAAAACCTCCCAGACCAGCTCACTTAGCTTTCTCTCTCTCTCTCTGACCAGACCGTCATATCCACAGTTGGAGGAACCTTAGCACATCAAAGCAGCCAAATGTGACACAGAGGAGCCATTTGTGCTTTGGGGTTCTTGGAGGGATCAGGGGCTCTCTTGGAGGGTCATCTTGGCCCTTTTCCCACCCCAGGCCAGGCCCAGCTGCCACCACTGCCGGCCTGCACCCACCAAGCCTGCAGCTCTGGCTGTTGGCAGAGCCAGCAGAACTAGGGATTATTTTTTAGAGAAACAGGGATTTTATTCTTAAGTGGAAAAATTGAAATCTTAAATTAATAGAAAAACATCAGCCTCCTTGCTCAGTTCTCCCACAGTTTAAAAAATAAAGGATTTTTAAATCCACTTCATGTTCTCAGTCCTCATCTGTGAAACCCCCTGTGGGACACACTGCAGCAGAAAGAGGCAGCAATAACTCCAGGGCCTCTGTGTCTATTTGGCAGCCAGTGAACTTGTCAACACAAGGAGATTTTCCATGAAGCTCCAGCAGTATAGCCTATTCTGGCATAATTATTGCATAATGATTTTCTTTGACTATTCCACAGGAAAAAAACCCAGCATGTTTACAGCTAATAATACTCTAGCCTTTATTTCAGTCACAAATGCCAAGTTAGGAACAAGCCATAGTAAAATTTAAATTAATATTTCTTAAAATACTTTTCCATCATCTTCACCTCCTCATAGAAATGGGATTTTTTTGATAATCTCTCCTCTGCATTGTCTCTTCTCTGTAGTAGTAAAAGCCACTTGCACTATAATACATCTCAACATTAAGGATTGGGTTGCCTTTCCCATTTACCACACCTAGGATGTACCAATTCTGTGCCATTTTCACCTTCAAATCTGCCCCCTTTTCCAAGCCTCCAGATCAAACAGCCTTGCAGAATGTCCCAAATCCACTAAACTTGGGTTCCAACAGTTTGTAGCAATAGGAGGAATGTAATCTCCAAGCTTACAAGGACACAAGCAATACAGAAATTTCAAGCAGCTTACTGACTTGCACAGAGGAGATGTGTTCCCTGCAGGAAGCAGCACTGTGGAGACAGACAGACACTGCCTGGACAGACAGATGTCTCAGTGCTCTGCAGGGCCAGCCCTGCCCAGCAGCCCAGGGTCCCACAGGTGAGGGTTCCTGCAGCCCTCCTGGCTGGGGGGATGGAAAACACTTTGAAACCCCCATGTCTGGGGTTCAGAGCTGCTTCTCAAAGCCCAGTCAGACTCAGAGTGGACACCCACGATGCCTCCTTGCTCCTGTCATCACAGGACAGGGTTTGCAATTAGGTGCAGGAGTGAAGGGAACCAACTCCTTTCTATTCCAGTCACACACAGCTCTCCCATGAAACAGATCAAATGCTTGAACAGTGCCTCAGATGCAAGCAGGAAGGGCAGGCTTAAAGATGTTTTTTTGACCTTTCCTATCTCCATAAAATACTTTAGGGTAAAGCCCAAACATCAGAATTAGAGTATATTCTTCCAGTGGTACAAGAAAGACCCAGGTAAAGGTCTCATCTCAGTTACCCAGGCAACTGCAAACAGCAGAGCCTGCTCATGCTCATTAGAAATTTTTTTAAAAAGCATTCAATCCTGGAGTCTGCAATGCTTCCAAGTGATTATATTCATATGGTGCATATATGCTGCAAAAATAGCTTCTTCATTTTCTGCCAGCCAAATTAACCATGAAAATGGACCAGTTTAAGAATGTAATTATTATAGACTAATTTGGCAAACTAGACAGGCACTGTTTCCTCAGCCTGGGCAGCTCTGTCTCCTGGGATTTCACTTGCCTGAGGGTTTTGTCAAAGAGCAAAGGCAGCTGGAAGCAGGCACAGTGCAGGGAGGGCAGGTAGGCAAGGAGAGCTGTGGTGGAAGGGGCTCTTTGAACTTCACATCTGCAAACAGAGTGCTGCAGATCTACAGCAAAAGCCCAGGAAACTGTCATTATTGCAGTGGGGAAGGGATAAAGCTCCCACACAGAGCTGGGATTCAGAGCTTAAACAACCACTGAAATGATGCAGACAGCCCCATCTGAACCAGGCTCTGAGGAGGAGGAATCCACAAATGCTGAGTTGCAGTCAGTGGGTGTGAGGCACCACACTCGAGAAAGGTGAGAGGAAAAAAGTGTCTGGTTCAGAGTAGAGACAGATTTGGACCCCAAATTCTCACCTGAGTTGCAATAGGCTGGACTCAGCTGGGGTACACTCAGTTTAACCACCCAGCTGTTGTGAATAACCCTGCTGAGCATTCCATGAGCAGGACTGGAGCTTAATGTAAAGAAAAATAAGGTTGAATTAGCTTTTATTTCTTTTATTTTTAATTTTTTTTTTGGTCTCTTTGCTAATGGCAGGGATGGAAAGAAGGCCACATTATGCATGCTGCTCAAGTAGTGCAGATGAATTTCTGTAAGAAGTACAGCATTCTGGAAAAGCACAGAGAGACACCCAGGCTCCTGCCCTGGCCAGATAACATCACATACATCTCAGCAAGTAAAAAACCAACCAAGACCCCTCCACCATTGCACCACATCATGGTAGTGATGCACTCTTGAAGACCACCTCTATAACCTGAGGGTGACTGTTATGAAAAGAATGGATGTAATTAGAAAAGATTTTTTTAAAGTTAGATGTTGATAAGACATTTCATTTCCTCTACCCTAAAAAGAAGTAATAAACATTAAGGCACAATGAGATGTAAGAGCATGAATTCATTCTTTAGATGAGGCTTGAAGGATGGCAACATAGAAAGCTTATGAAGACTATTTTTGGATGGCACAAAACCAAGGACAAGTGTGGATTTTTTACTGTTTGGAGGAAAAAAAAGAAGACACCTCAAGAGATAGAGTGGCAATAAGTCAAAGCAGGAAAACAAGAATAGATGAAGCAGACAGAGAAAGTGAATAATAGCTGTGGGGAATGTTAGCCAGGGCACTGCCAACTGATGCCTCACTTTTTGTCTGTCATCTGGAGTGATTGTCACAGAAGTTGGTCACTATTATCTTGACTACAGACATTTTCTCTACAGGAGATTAATCAAGCTAGACATTTTAATGAAATACCTTTGGAAACAAAAAAGTTCTTTTTTATTATTTTTCATAAAGAGATGATAACTTGATGAGGATATTTCAAAGTGTCTGACTGGTTTCTGATGTTAGACATGTTAGCTACAAAATCTTTAATATAAGAACAATTTGTTAAAGAGATTAGTATAAATCTATATGAAAACCTTTGAGATTTTTTAAATTAAAAGAACTTGTCATTTCCTGTCAAATATTCTCTGTTGGCAATTATTGTACCTATATATTTCTTTTTTTTGTTTTTCATGTATTATGAGCTAGGTGGAAAAAAAGCCATATCAAAGTACAAATATAAAAATTGGTTGGAAAAGCCTTACAAAGGGGATGGTTTAGAAAACACACCAGATTACATTCTCATGTCCAAGCAAGGTAGGAGTTATTAAACCTTACATCTGGAGTTAGGAAAGAGTGGCTCACTCTGCAGGGAGAAGATGAAAGCCTCAGCAGCTAACAGAGACATGATAAATAATAAGTACTGCTGTTGCCTGCATGGACACAAAGAGTTACAAGTGAGTGGCTGTAACAGTGATGTGCACTGGCCAGAAATGGCACACTGTGTTGTTTGTCATCTCTCTTCCATCAGCCCTCAGTGCTTTTCCTGTTGGTGTTAATCCCACTGGCTGTTTGCACAGAGCAGCTCTGTGTAAACACTGAGACAGAAACTTCCATGATTCAGAGACTCCTCTGACTTCACTTCTGGGAAAAGCTGATTCACATTGCTGTTGGTGTGCTGGCTGCACCTTCTCCCAGGCCAGCTCCACTCACTCCTGAGGTGGCTTTATCTATACAACTCAATATCCTCAGGATATCCATTTGTTTATACATTTAACTTCTGCAAGCATTGGAGAGATTTCTGCCCATTCAGAATAAGAATAAATCTTTGACATAATTAACACTCTTTTTACTTTTAAATTAAATGTAGATTTTCACTCAAATGAAAATTAGAACTCTAAAATTGATTGGTGGGGTCATCTGAGGAATTATTCCAACAGCAGAAAAAGTTTGTTGTATAAAGACGTTTGTTTCAATTCAAGAACTAATGTACAGACAGATCCTACATTTACAACTGTATACAGCATTACCCATCCTACAAGAAGCTAAACACCTTGTTTTTAATCACATCCAACTACTCCAGCTTCTAGGATTTTCACATTCAAAGTCAAAAGCTGCATTGCACACAGTACCATTAACATTCTTTTCTGTGTGCAAGTCTCAAAGTCAAGCTCTTCAGCCAAAGAAACTGTGCTACAATCTTTATGAAAACTTCTCTTTATTTATTAAACATTTGAATTGATTTAGAACCCCAGAAAATAAGAGCCTACTGAACTTTCCATTTATTCCAGTCTAGATTTGACCCATTGCTTTGTGTGACATAAGCAATGAATCTTGCTGAAACCCTTGTTTAAAGGTTATGACAGTTTGCACAGAACACGAGAGAACTTGCAATGTCATTACTGACAGGGCTGCAACCTTCTCTTGTTGTCATCTTATCAAATCATCTCATTCTTGTTTAAATCTTGGCCTGAGTTACTCAAAATGACACTTTGCCATTGCCAGTGACTGAGTCAGCCAGTAATTGCTGCTCAAAATAATATAAATTCATAACAGTAAATGATAGGAGATAGTTATTTTTAACATGTTTGACTTGGCTCCTGAAATATCACTCAGTGACACAGGATAATAACTCATGGAAGGGTGAACCAGCTGGAAAGCTGGAGAGGATTTACTCATGGGATTGACAGCACTGCAAGTGACAACACAGGAGGCTCTGCTGCTTCCTTCTCCCCGCTGCTGCATCCAGATTTGCACAGAACCTTTCTGTTCACTCACTGTGCAGGTCAGGTAGGTGCCAAAACCTGTTCAAACATCTGGAGACCTCGAATGGCCTTGTGAGGGACACATGAGATGAAACGACAAATTTCTAGGGTTGGTCATGCTAGTTTTCATTTTTCCATCTAATTAGAATTTTAAAACAAGCCTTCAGAGGAGAAAGAGTTGAACATTTCAACTTTGAAGTGTCTTCTCTCTAAAGCACAAGCTTGCAGATACAGAGGCACATCCCTCATAACACTCAGATGTAGCAGAAGAATAAGAGAGACTGAATTTTTTTACTTGCTTTGGAAGAGGCATTCTGCATTTCTAGATCAAAGAACAGGTGTTTCACTTCATTAATCAACTATTTAATCAATAATTATGTGATATGCCAAGAAGGAATTCCAACTGCAAGGGGGACGCAACAGGCACAGTTGGTTCTAAGACACTTTGCTGCTTGTGCCTGTGAGGCTTTTCAGAGCTTGGTTTGGCTGATACTGAGCCCAATTCTGTATTACCAGACAATGAACCAAGGACTGAAGCCAACAGTCAGACATATTTCAGTTTGCACTTGTACATCTACCTCTGCTCCTGACAGATACACAGAGAGTGAGCTGGCTGACCCAGTTAAAATTGCCCAATTAGCTGAGTGAATGACAGAGTCTGAAGAAAGGGAAAAAGAGCGATATTCTAGGGAGGGAACCATCAGGGACTCTGCTGAGAGTAGGGATAATCTCCCTGCTTATGATGAGACCAAGCCCAAGTTTCTAGTTATTTCTACTATTTGCTACAGGAAATGTAACAATGCAAGTGAAAAGACCTGGAGTAAAAGGTGCTCTAATTCCTTGTGTATGAGACAGTTTGTACCTGTCCTCGAAGAACAACACTCCCTAACCAAGCTCATATAGATTTTTTTTTAATATTAAGAAAGAAAATACTAAGTTTTCTGGCCATATGCTTAGAAGTGTATTTACCATATGGTATCACATTCTGTGTTACTTGGAAAACAAATATCTTCTGTTTCCCATTATTATCCTTAAGAACATAAAGGTGTGACTTGAAGACAGCAGAGAAAAAATAGTCAAAATACATAAATACCATTGGTTCAAAATACCAAATACCTTTGGTTCAAGACACTGGACCAAATTTAATTATAGTGATTTGCTTGGACAGAAGCTCTACAAAGGCAGCAAAGCACTGAGGACTTAGCAGAACATATTAAAGCACAGGGTATCTCATTGCATCAGCCAAGTTTCCCTTCTCTGTTGCTGTCACTGCTTTTGTGCTTCTCAAGATTCACAGGCCTCTGAGAAAAAGCCTGAGCATGGCATATTAATTAATACATTCAGAGCAATCTTAGTATCTCATCCTCTTGATGAAATGGCCAGAAACTTATTTACTCTTCAGGATTTGGGCAAAATGACAGAGACTGCAGAGAGGACAAAAAAAACCCCAAAAAACCCAGCTTAAAAAAACCCCAAAACCTGGTGGAGCCCCTCTTTTCTGCTATTAGAATTCTGTAGCCAAAGCAAATCAGAAGCATCAGTGCCATGTCACTCAGTCCTGCCTGGTGCTCAAAGAGCATGGCAGGATTTCCTTATTACCAGACCTTAATGTTGCAGCATTTATGCTTGTGATTAACTATTGTTGTAGTAAAAGGTTGTGCAATATCGTCCCACTGATACTGATGCCAAATAAGCAATTAGGAAGCAAAGGTTAGAGTCATTGCTTTTGACCAGCTGTAAAAGTAAATCCTAGTAGTGGGATGATAATTCTTCAGCAAGGGGCATGCTCTGGTCCCTCCAAGCCTTTCCTTCAGGTTTCCATGGAGGTAATGCTGCTCAAGTAAAGCATTTTCTCGTAGTCTAATAGCTCTTTAAAAATAATTATCTAGCCCATAGAAATTGGTATATGCTGATACCAAGTTCATTGTTTGATTCATCACATTTACCTAGACCAATTATTAATTATTTTAGGACAAACTCACGACACCACTGCAGTGTGTGCTATATGGGTTGGTTTGGGTTTTTTCAAGCAAATAGGAGTCTGTGAGAAGAATGGATTTTTCTGATAGAGATTCTGAAAACAAGAGAACTGGAAATCATAAGCTATAAAATCATAAGCTATAAATTCTTCCAGATGCTACAAACCTATAAAATAGACTATACATCTGATATCCAGGCAGATGCTTTGGTGCCCTACAAGTCCTTATATGAGATGCCCATAGGTGAACAAATAAAAAGATTTTGCATTCCAGACCATATATCAAGACCTAAATAAGCCTCTAAAGCAGCAGAACTTGAGGCTTCTGACTGCTCCCAGCAGCAATGTGTCAGATTTTGCATACCAAAAGGAAAATGCAGTATAAATGACACAGTTCCAGCATTTGATGCAGCTTACAGGGATGAATCCCTTCCTCATGTGCTGCTGAGGTAGCTGAAGGGGTGACATTGGTGACTTCATGCTGCATCCTTGAGATTGGAATGTGCAAAACTGAAGAAATCCCCCGCAAAGACAATCAGGACCTCAAAAGGGATGGATAGTTTAAAAAGCAGAGCATGTAGCATTTCCAGTAATCAGCTTTCCTCCTTCTTCCCTATATATAATTACTCTCTTTTTTTTCCTTGATTTTTTTCCCCAGCCCTTTTCTCAACCTGGAAACAGCAGAAAAATGAGAAAACTAAGAACACCTGTAACTTTAAATGAGAGAAACATCTAACACAAAACATGGGTCTTGTCTCCAGTTCTCATTTCTCCAGAGGAATTTCTGGTAAAGGAGAGCAGAGAATGAGAGTAACCTATACACCCTGGAATGTGCAATTTCAAAATTGCTGTAGAAAATTGTTAATGTGATCCTTAACTTCAAGGTTCTGCAGTGTTGTGTTTGATTCAGTACTTACAGGTAGGAGAAGCCAGTAATTTTACCAAGGTTTAGCAATGTTTCTTAATATGAAGTCTCTGACTAAAACTAAACTCCAGAGCAAACAAGATCATTAAAGTAATTATGAATGTTGAGTGAACTTTACTGTCCTCTGACTGTTTGATGTGAGATTCCTCAAGCACAACTTAGCCCAAATGAGCTTGCTGTGCAATGAATTTTCTTCATGGATATCCACTTCGGTCCCTTGTAAGGGTTACATGTTATTAAAAATCAAAGTGGGTTTCAACTAAACCTTTGCTACTCTCAAAGATTGTAATATTGTCAAGATTATCCCTTTACCTTTGTATCAATTATGAAAATCAACAGAAGGGGCAAATGTTATTTATTAAATGAACAGCTTTTAACTACTTAGAACCTATGTGGCATACAATTTTTACAATACTTATACATCCAATATGTTCTTCACAACTACTATATTAGATTAAAATGCTAAACTCCATCTGCAGAAAAATTAATCAGGTACCTCAGATTTCTTCATATCAAATAGCCTGCAGGTGTGCAAATAAGCATCCACAGTCCATACCAGATGTCCATGTCTAATTAAAATTAAAATTAAAATTTTAAAGGGCATGCTCTTGATGGTATTGTTGATTTTCTGTACAGCACATTGCTGCTCCTCACTGCCTGCATGGAACAAAAAGATGTACTGACAGAAACTGGTGAAACACAGAGTTCAATTAGTACCAGTAAATCAGACTTTACATAGAAGAATTACAAAAGTGTTAAATTAGACCCAAATATTGCCATTACCTTTTCAAGTACCCAAAGGATCTAAAAGTTGATTCTTTGTCTCTTTTCTCTTGTTATAAGAAATGCAAGAACACTTAATACCTAGCCCAGGTACTCAATTAAAAAGATGACTGCTATCACAGACAGCTGCATCAGTCTAGACCTTCCTCTTCTGATGGACCAGTCACACAGAATCTCCTATCAATGATTATTTATGAGAATTACAGTCTTTAAAATAGCAGCACATCCAACATAAATACTTCCAGAGGGAGGAGGCTGCTTTAGTACAGCACCAGTTAGCTAAGAGCAGGAAAATCACTGTTCCTTATTTTCCAGATAAGTAATGAGCAAAGATTGTCAAAGCCAAGGAATAGCATAGCTTAGGAGAAGAGCTCTTCTCTCCATCCTCAACACAGAAAATCTAGTCACATTTCCCCCTAAGGGTTCATTCTAGATTGGAGTCAAAGTTTCTTCTTCATAAAGAGCTTAGAAACATAAAAGTCTCTGAGGAAATGTTGAACACCAAAATGTGTAACATCTTGTGGATACACAAGTAGCAATCTCTTTAAAATTCTAGAAATACCCCTCCTTTTTCACTTTACAGAAAGAAATTCTCACTTATAATACACATTAATGAAAGCTGCATGCAAATACCATGGGGCACCATGGTCTCAAGTGTCAATGTGGATATGAAAGACAGTGTTACATCTAAGATCTTGTCTTTACAACAGAAATAATGGACAAAGACATATGAATGCCTTTCCAAATATAGATCAAGCACTGAGGGTGCTGACTTTATAAAACAATAGAACCTGTGGGGTTGGTTGTTGTACTTTGCCTCCCATCTTTTGCAAGTCTCAGATCAGGAATTTCTACTTATTCTTTGTTTTTAACTAGCTATAGAGATAAGTCAAAACAGGTTAAAAAAAAGAGATGGATAAATTTTACAACTATTTTAGATTTAAACCAATTAAACAGCTTGTATTTCGGAGCTCACTTGTATCCTAGTTTAAGACTCCTGTGTTTCTGAGAGGGGAAGTCATGATTTATATAAAAGCATTACTTTTTTCACCTGTACCAGTGTCTTTTTGTAATCCTTTTCATGTTCCACTTAGCAAAGAGAAATGCTGTTACCATCTCAGAAGTTTGTCTTCAAGTGCAATACCGGGATTGAATATTTTGAAATCATCTCCAATATCTATGCAGTTCCAGGAAAAAAAATCCACAGCAATGATAAATAATTTTCAAAAGAATTTTCACCATTAAAAAAGTGTAAAATTCTGTTCTTGAGGTGAAGGAAGTGGCAAGCACCAAAGCCTGTTCATTTTTCTTACAAGGAGGCCATTTCAAAGTTGGCTCCATCAATATAAAATACCAAAGAGAGAAATTCAATAAAAATGCAGTTATGGTGTTAAGTTTTGTATAGCAGCTGCTCCAATGTGCATTAAACACAATTATGGTATCAAGAGGCATTAATACTGTTTGCAATGTTTTTTGAGACTAAAAGCAATTAATTAAATAGCAATATGGTGGCACATTATGGATTCTGGCTACTCGCCACCATAAGCAATAATGGATTTAATTGAAATAATAGTAATAATTGCATAGATTTTTTTTTTTTTTCACTGAAGTGGAACTTTCCATTCCCTATTTACACATCAAATGGTGGGTCAATGAGCATTTGAGAATCTTTTTTTCGCCTTGGAAAACACACATACAAATACAAAACTAAAGGACAGATTTCACATCAGCCAAAAATGATTACAAATATTTCTGCTCTCCTGTTTATAAGGGTAATAATTCTGGGCATTGTATTTCTAATGCATAAACAAATAAATAGTGACAAATGCTATCAGAAAATGCCACAATGATTTGACTGGCAGAAGGTCTAGGCAGGCAAATCTAGAGTGCTCTACAGACAGCCTTTTAATAAAACTAATTTCTTGTTTATAAATTAGAATCATGGGTCATTAAGCTTTCTGTGATAAAACATAATGCTACCCAACTAGTCAAACAAAGCAATGAGCCATGAAGGATAGGTGGGATTATATATTTTCCTAATTTCAGTTTGGAAAACTAAAAAGAAACTTGTCAATTAGCAGTGATTTTGTCCAGCATAGATCTGTGGTCATGTAATCCAGCCTTGACATTTAAGGTAATGTTGCCTTGGAATCTACTTGAAAAAAACCCTTCCACATTCTCTGTGCAAACCCTTTTATATCTGTTATATATGTTTTTACCTTGTCCTCATTATTTCATAGCACTTATGTGCTTGACTGAAATACTGTACACCTGCCTGAAGGACTGCAAAAAATTCCAGGAAACAGAATGAGTGATGAGAAAAATGAGTCTATAGCTTTATCTGAACCTTTCTGCAACTTTGTCTTTCTTCCCTGTTAGATTACCTTCCACTTTGTTTTGGGTTGCAATGAAAGCTATAACCAAAAATATGTGCTCTATTATCATTTATATAAATGGTTACATTTATCTTCTTCATGATTCAGCTCTGGTAACTCCCTCCAGGGTCTATCTCCTCTAATGGGCCATCAAGTCTTGCTGCATAACTCCCAGAATCACATCTTCCCATTGGGAGGAGCCCCGCCCAGAGGGAGGAATCAAACATTCCTACCTGGATATAATCTGAGGTTGGAACACCATGAGGGCCCTGCCACTGTATGCCCAGAGGACAAGAGCTTGATAACCACTACTGGGTCTCCAGAGAAGGACTAGATCTTTCTGTAGGATCAGAGCTTCAACAGAACCACATCCATCACCCCAACACGACTGCAGCCATCATTTAACTGGACTGCCACCACCATCCTGACCAACAGGGTGTCAGGTTGTACTCTCTTGTCAGTTTAAGCCAGTATTTCTGTACTATTGCCTTCATTTTAATGTTCCTATTAAATTATAGTTTCGACTTGGAATCTCTTGAAAGATATTTGTGTGGAGTTAATTCCTGCCCTCAAACTAGCACACACACAGCTTACAACTTCCCTGAACTTCCCTTCTATGCAACCTTTGTTAAGTCGAGCTTTTCTCACAGCTTTTCAGCAGTTTTTTATCCTTCTAATTGCTTTCCTCGTCTTGACATGATGACCTCATTCCTATTCTCTTACTCAAGGGACTCAGTGTCTTTCAAAAAGACTCAAGCTCTTCTATTGCATATTGTGGTAAAAGTCACTTTACTTTCCAGTGATGCTTAAAATACATTTTGCAATTTTCCAGCATCCCATACCTCTTCTCACTTTCTGTAAATGGAATTTACAAAAGAATTACGAAATGATTTTTAAGGGACAAGCATAATGGTAGATTTTTATTTTGCCCCTGGGTTTCCCAACATTTTTGTGCTTTTAGTTATCAGCATCATTATTTTCCTCTTTCCTGACAATATATTAATCTTTATTTTAAATATAATAGCTTAAAAATATTTTACGTTATTGATATCTTGTTCAAAAATGCCTTTCTGGATACATTCAAAAAAATGCTCCAAGTTCTTCCCAGTCAGATAACTTAAATGAGGACATGTGGACTGAGTATACAAGGCTTATCTATTCTCTTTATTCTTCATCATCTCATGCAAAATTCTTAAAAATCAGCCCAAAACCCCCCTGTGACAAAGGCTTGTGGCAGAAATTCCTTGCTGTGGTAATTCACCTGAACAAGACAAGGACTAGGATTTTTTTTCAGAGAGTGTTTTTATGTACAAGGTGTTCCAAAATGATTTACGAAGTACCAAGTTATAAAGCAGTCTGGCAGAACAGATACTGTGAACTGAAAGAACATTATATGCTTCTAAAGGCTCCAGCATGTTTCAAAAATTGGGTATGGGAAACTATCTGCTAAATTAGAAATGCTTAGGTCTAGTTGGAAAATGAGTAAAAATAACAGAGAACATTACCCAAGGACTGCAGCAAGGTCTGGTGGATGAAGGATCATCCAGATGTCAGAAGAGGAATACCAAAGGAACTCTTATTTTTACTATTGGCCCAATTACCACATTATGGTAAGCTGATAAGGCAAATTCTACTGAACCATCAGGCCTTGAATAAAAACCATTTGGATGATAATGTGAGCCTTTCAGTAATGCCAAGGGGTTCAGCAGTCTCAACATGTCATGGGAGACTGAGAGAGACTCCTCACTCCATCCTGACTGCAGAGAGGTGCTCAGTGACACTGCAGGGACATCTGTGCTAACCCTCAGAGAGCTTGCTCCTGCCAGAGGACACTCAATATAAATAAATAGAGGATATTCAATATAAATTAATAACAGTAATGATAAAATGCATGTTGCCAACCAAAACTGAACTTCCTTAGAACTCTGCTCACAGCTGCCAGAAGAAAAAGCAGTGTGTTGATACATCTTGGTACACACACACACAATCTCTCACACTGGTTTTAATCATGCTTCAAACATTTTTCTCATCTAGACCTTGAAACATGGAAACAAGAGCATGCAGCCACACAGCTGAGATGTGACCATAGTGGGTAGTTCCAGACCAAAAGCCTCTCTTCTCTTTTGAATCACCAGTCACAGAGACCTCTCCATGTCAGAAATCAGCTACTCTCAAGTTTAATCCTTTCTGAAGGTCACACAGGGGCAGGCACAGAGCAAACAGCAGAATGTTCAGCAACCAGACAAGCCCTGGTGACCCCTGGATCCTTGTGAACTCCTCCTCAAGCCCTGGTGACCCCTGGATCCTTGTGAACTCCTCCTCAAGCCCTGGTGACCCCTGGATCTTTGTGAACTCTTCCCCAGACAAGCCCTGGTGACCCCTGGATCTTGGTGAGCTCCTCCCCATGCCCCAGGCTGGCCCAGGCACATCTCAGACTGCTGCCCACAGATCTGGGTGCCAAGGAGCTCTGCCCTCCCAGCCCTCTCCACACTGTGGGAAGTCCCCATGCTAGGAAAGCTGAGGCTGAAAAGCCATTACTAAAATGGGCATCACACAGGTTTAAGAAATTCTGAAAGGGTTTTTTTTTTCAGTTTTTAGATAATCATTCCAAATGCATGCTATGCTATAGAAAAAAATTAGCTAAAATTAAAAAGGAATCAAATAAGGATATGTGATAAAACAGATAAATCCCCATTTACTAAAGTCCATGTTTGTAAAAGAAATTTTTCTCATCTTCCATAAATTTTGACTTTCAGCATTTAAAAAAAACCCCTTTCTTTGCTTGTAATAAAGATGTACAATAAGACTGCAAATGGAAAACTTTTCATAGGAGGGGAAATTTCTGTTTTGATCCAAGTGGTTAAAAAAGTGATTAAAACCTGCAGAGTTCCACAACTGTAGCTGAAACAAACTCTCACATGTGAAGGGTATTTTATGAAGAGTAATGAATAATCTAGGTTGGATGTGCAGGTCTCTCACTTCATCTTTGTAATAAGAAATCAGTAATGAAAAGAGCATCGCTGGTATCTTTTGTTGCAAGGTATTCTTCCCTCCTTGCAATCATTTATCATTCAGATGAAATAAGTGCAGGGGTTTTTATCACATCAAAAAGCAAATAAGTCAATTTGAAAAAAGCATTGCAGCTGTATAAAAAGGAGCTTATTAGAAACAGCCATTGCAACAACTTTTTACTTAACAGGTTATCAGTCCAGAAATGTTTCTTTCATAACATAATTATTTTTCCATTAATATGGTTTTGCTAAGTGCAAATTAAGCATAAAGTAATGGAGATATTTAAAATATATGTTTCTATTTACTGAAACTAAATACCAAATGCAAACTGTATTTTGTTAGAATTCACAATTCACAGTAGTCATCAGTACAAAGGCAAAACCCTGCTGAATTCCCCAGACTGTGTCAAAATTGATTAAAAGAAAATGCTAACTTCTTTTTCCTTGAAAAGCCCAAACTCCCAAACTTTTGAGTGCATTACTCATGGTTGAGCCTACAGAAATAAACAGGATATTGAATGCAGAGTGAAAAAAATAGGGTTTTCTAAGAAAAATGAAAAAGTCAACATTAAGCTTCTAAACAGCGTCTCAGGTTCTCCAGTACTGCAGAAGGGATTAAAAAGATTTCTTAAAAGACAGTAGAAAAGTTTGTATCTTTAGCTTTGCTAGTTGGTATGTTATTACTATGGTCTGAGACAATGATTTTTGGGAACATAAGCTCAGAAAATTTATACTTTCCTTGCTAAACAGCCAATAAGCACCAGGCAGTGTGATATAAGTACTCTTCATGCTGGGAGATACAAAAAACACCTGAAACAGCCACTGCCTTGTGGGTTGGACAGGTGGCAGCACTGAATTATCAGATTATTATGGCAGCCTGGCCCAGTCATTTGGTAATTTATTTTCAGTTTTAGATATGCCTTGTTCATGAGTATAACCTCAGAGGCGTGCTTTCACTTTTAGATATTCCTTGTTCAAGAGTATAACCTCAGAGGCATGCTTTCACTTTTTCTGAGTTCCTGGAGCCAGCAGAGCACCAGGGTCCCAGTGAGGATCCCCACCCCATATGCCAGGGTGGCTCTGGGGCTGGCTGCTCACTTTGCTCCATGCAGAGGGGAGCTCTCCCAGCCTGGCTGCTGAGCTCCAGGATGTGACTGCTCTCCAGAGCAGAAAGCTGTGGTTGTGGTTAAAGCACTGAGCCCAAGCTAATGAGCCCCTTGGAGAAATGGGATTTCATGGCCTGGCCTCACACAGCACTGGGTGGAGGAGGTGGAGCAAAGCCTGCCAGCAAAAGCACATCTGCACCCCCCGTGAGCCTGTGCTGTTGTTTCCACAGGGAAATGAGCTCACAAAGCAGGCAGGTATTGCTGAGAACTCTGCTTGCATTTCCCAGCTCAGCCCTGACTGAAAAGCCCTGGCAGCTTGGAAGGTGACATCCTTGAGCCCTGTGTCAGATGTCACCACTGCTGGTCACAGCCCGTGTGCCTGGGCACACACCTGCTGCTCCTGATGGCACAGCTCACCCTGGGCTCTGCCAGGACCCTGCTCTGGGCTCTGACCTGGACCTTCCTGCTGGCTGCTCTGCACGGCAGCAGCACTGAGGGCTGAGCTGGGCACCATCTCAAACTCCTGCAGCAAGAACCCACTTGCTCTCACCTGGCAAGAACAACTGCAAAACTGTGTTCAGCCAAGGGATAAATAAGCTGTGTGCTTGAATTATGTCCAAGTTGTTTGCTGTGGACAAGACTGAGAATGTAAACTGGACCTTCAGAAACCCACACACTCCTTGAAGAGCATTCCTGGGAGCAAAGGCAGATGCTACCCTTGCACATAAACCACAGCACCTTCAAGATTCACGTTTCCTTAAGGCAGAGTAAAAAAATAGAATTTCTGCTAACTTTAGCAGCCAAGAAAAGAAAACACACAGTATTATTTGGTAGTATTTAGATATTTGGTATTTTAGTCTTGGAGGTCCATAAACCCACTCATGAAAGCTCATGAAACAGTATTGCCTACAAAGTTCAAGATATAAAGGCTGGACTTCTAGTGAAGTCAAGCAATAAACCTCTGAGAGAGGTTACACTGCCAAAGACACCTTTAATACTTTATTAAATGAATCAGTTGGCTTGCTATTGCTTTGGTAATTCTCAATAACTTGCAGGCAATAAACACTGACAAAAGCTCAGGACTAGACCATTGCTACAGTATTGCTTTTCCTCATACAGTCAAAACATGCAATCTCTTCTCACAGATCTTTGGTCTCCTGAGATTATCATAACACAAATACATAAGGAGGAGAAAACATGCTTCTTTTCCCAAGTGGTTTGACTCTGACAGCACTTTCTACTTAGTCACTATCAGTACTTTTCTTGTATTCTCATGTTTTGTGTCTACATCAACTTATTTAATTTCCTGGCACTCTCACACCACTGGTGGGAGTAACAGAGCTGTCACATCACCTGCACTTTTTCTGAATTTTGGGGAAAATGGTGACCATGCCAGCTGCCAGTCAACCACAGCAGCACAGACGGAGGATGGAGAAGGCATCACTGCAGGGAAGACCTTCCTCTGCCAGTTTCTGTCCTGGACAGGTCTGACACAGGAACAGAGAGAAGATACCACTCAAAAGACACCAAAGAGGAGCAATTTTGAAGCACATACAGCACCTTAACTGACCTAGCAATAGGTGAACAGTTTCATTAACGCTTGCAAATGAATAAGAGTTTCTGACCAGACACCATGCAAGCACAAAGAACAAATGATTAATACAAAGTCAATAAAATCAGTGATCCTGCAAAATGACAAGAACACATAGAATATCTCTATCTATATGATTTATGTACTTTAAGAACTACTTAAAGTCAGGTTTCCAGCTGTGAGCACTATGGCTGCTCCCCAAAGGTGTTTGAAGGCAGTGCTTCCTGTCCTCAGGTGCTTTGATAGAAGCTTATACAGTGTGCCAATAGTCTATGAAGAGGAGAGAGGTGTGTGTATCTAACAGGATATTTGGCCTTAATATCTGTAAACTCTGGCACTCTCTTCTCTATAAGCAGAAAAAGAACCCCTGGCCAGAAGTCAGAGGGTGGTTTGGCCTGAAAGCATCCACACACACACAGGCCCACAGTGTACTGATCATGCTGCTCAGAAAGCCTCAGAGCTCCAAAACCCCCTCTCTGGATAATTAAACTCCACACAAAGTAGAAAATTACAGTATTAGTTCTCTGCTTGCTGTGCTGCCTGGTTTTATAAACAATTCCTAGCAGACCTGCCTGAAAAGCCTTTCGGTAAAAATAAGATAATGAGTTAGAAAAAGGAATAAAAAAGAACACCCACCCACACCTGGTGTGGAAAGGCCACTTGTGAGGATCTCAATGCCTTATCTTCCAGAGGATATTAATGAAGAACTTCACTGCACACAGAAGAAAGAGAAGAGGCAGAGAGATGAAGCAGAGGGAGAGACAGCTTGGGAAAAACATCCCTGTTCTCTAAAAACATCTTCTGTAAATCCTGATGGTTTGCTGTCCAACCCAGAACAGACTATTTACAACTTATCTGCAAGACTCAAATCCATAAATTAATTTTAAATAAGAAGCTGTAAAATTCTTTCAATGTGACGAGAGCACTAACACTGCCCAGTATGTGCAAGTATTAACTTCCTGGATTTCTGCTTTTCAAATGTACTTTTAACAATTCTAGGCTAAAATATGTATGCTGCATGCTCAGGCAAACCTCCAGCTGCATAGAAATGAAATATTACTGAAAGAGGTTGTTTACAAGAGCCAGCTGGAGCAGCTAATACATATTATAATATGCTAAGCCCTGATAGTCCCATATCAATTGCAATTACTTAAAAATGCAGTAGCTCTAAGATTGAGGCAAATTAAATTCCATTTATTCATGAAGTAACTGAAACAATGGACAGGGAAATAAAAGAATATCTGTGGTAAAAGGTAACAATTGGTAACAGGCTGCAGGCAGCAAAATATGCTTGTTGACAGCACCCTGGAGAATGCTAAAGAAAACACTAAGATTTCTTTAATTGCTTCTTATTTACATTATTTGATCCTGACACATAAACTCTATTAAAACAATGAAAACAGCCTCCTTGGGTTTACTCATTACATAAAGTTTATTTTAGAATGAGACCCTGGGTGCCTAGCAAAGACTCTCCACTCCTCCAAAGAATTTTTCTGAGGGTGGTGCAGACAGGCACAAGCCCAACCTGCACACAGAGAGGCAGCCCCAGGTCTGCCCCTCTGAACAACTGGGCCCACTCCATCCAGATAGCTACTCAAATGATTACAAAGCTCACTAAAAGCAAGAATAGGGAGAAAAGATTGTGTTGGCTTGTTTATTTAGACTGGTGCTGCACATAGCTCAAGGCAGGCATAAAAGTGGTGCAGCCAAAGAACAAATATAGCACATGAGCTATTGTGTAAATGTAAAAGGTTGTACTCTTATTTACCTGTGCAGAGTACCTGCAAAATCTCACCTTCCTCTGCTAGCCTTTGTCAGCTGAGAAGCTGGATTATTGTCAGTTTTACAGTTGGTGGAGAAACCACTAAAAGCATGTTTCCAGAGTGACTGAGGACATGTGGAATTGGATAACCTCAAATTAGGGCACTTGGAGAGTTCTGCCTGCAACAGCACATGGGAGAAAAATCTGCCCAAGTGCAGAGTAACTCAAGAGTGTTTGAATCAGAGGTGTGCAAGGGCAGGAGAGTGAGTGCTGCCTGCTGAACCTGAGGTCAGCACAAGCTCAGGGAGGGGGAAAAGCCAGTCCCAGAACAACGATATCTAAACATAGGTGCATTTCTGAAACAGGATTAGTTAAAAAAAACCCAACACAAAATCATAAGTATGCATTCTTGTTAATGCGCAGATATAACTTTACTCTTCAATAACCTGGAGGTCTCTGTTGTACAATGTAATAACAGGAATCTGCCAAAATTAGCTCTGTTTCCGAACAGCAATGGATGAAGGGACAAAGGGGTTTAAGGGCTGGGTTTGTAAAATACAGGAAACACAGAGAGAGTTACAAAAGGATATGGCTATAAGAAACAATTAAGTAATTTAGAAAATGGCCCTCAGGGTCAGGGAGTTTAGTAGCCTCTGCCCTACAGCTTCACAGCCTGCATTAACTTGTGCTCAATAGCTCAGGAGCTTAAATCCATGCAAGATTGGCAGAGTACTTCATCCACAAAAGGTGGGTGGAACAAGCAGCTGAGCTGGTGGTTCAAATTAAGCCTCAGAAATACAACAGAATTCTAATATTGGTGTGTGTTCCTAGTCCACACCTTCCTAATCCTCCTGAAATTACTATATAAATAAAGCGTCTCTTTAGATTTAGTCATTAGTGATCACTTGCATGTAAATCCCATTATTGGTCACACTAATGGGAAGACTGTAAACAGATAAAAATAAAGAGAATGGAGTCTCCAAGAATTTTGTAAAAAAGGTATTCAAAATGAAAACCTTTCAATATTATTGTACATATGGACTAAATATACCAATAATGTTCTTACCTTTCTGAAATAAATTACTCTCAGCCATTACAACCATTCCCCTCCCACAGAGCCAATACTCAGGCATGACTCTGACAGAGATTGATTCCTCAACTTGACTAATTGGTCTGAGGATACAGAAAATTAACTGGATCCTGCTCTGCCTGAGCTAGCAGCTTTTGTCTGCTAGGAACAGAAAAAAAGAAAGATTACACAGTACTTATTGTTATGTCATTCTCACTAGAAAAAAATTAGAAGTAGTTTTCTCTGCCAGGGTAATTATTTCTTTTGCATAGAAGCTTATAATTTTTGTTTTGTTTGCTTGATAATTGTTTGTTTTCCTGGTGCTTGTTTTAATTATTTAATTTCTAAAAGCTTTTTTAAAAGCCTGGAATTAAGGATGTTACTGCTTTGGAATGGGGAATAGTGAAGGATGACTCAGAATGCTCACAGAGGTAAATGCAAACACATCTTTGCTCGTCTCTAAGTTCACACAAACAGCCCTGCAATGAAATTGGTGAGGACAGAAACATCCAGGGTAGTGGTGCACCACTGACAAACCACTCATCCTTTAGAGCTCTTTGGACTGTGCAAGCACTCCATCTTTGCATTATTGTTTTCCCTCATACATCTTTCAGTACACAAACCAGAATCAACAGGGAACCTCGGAAAAGCTGCTCTGAGCAGCACCACCGCTGTTTGCTGTGGCTGCCTCCCAGTCAGAGCTTCCAGCAGCCAACACGGGCTGAGGCTGCTCTGCAGCCTTTGCATTAGTGGGGTCACTCACTCTACACAAAACATGACAAATCTTCTTGAAGCTATGACATAAATTACCCCAGGACAGGTCCCCTCAGGGGACAACCATTTTCTCTGGGGCAGAAGTTTCCCTCTCTAACTGCTTCCCATACCCGGCTTTGTTTAAAATATGAGCCACACATAAAGCTCACAAAAGTTCCCAGTGCATTATTCTCTTCTTTTTGTTAACAAAAGGATTATTTTTTATTCCTGTCTCCTTGAGAGTTCTTTCATTTTCATATTTAAACTTCTATATTTCTTCCCTGAATCTCCCTGGAAGAGCTCTCTGCAGTCTCCTGTGAAGTTCTATCAATATTAGTATTCTGCTGCTAATGCAGCTCCTCTGCTCTCCAGCCACAGCAGAGTCCCCTAACATAATCATATTGTCTGCCATCCACAGCAATAAAGATAATCTGTTCTGAACCCCCTCATATATTGGCAATCTGTGCTTTAACGGATTACTCTTTGGAGGAATTTAGGGATGTAGCTAAATTGTAAAATAAAACTTTAGCAGAAACAGCTTCAAAAGTCAACAAGACCACTACTTTATATTAAAACAGAAAGTTTCTATTTTATGCTCCATTTCTTTCCAATATAGATTTCTTGTTACTGTAAAAGTCTCTATTTGGCTTGTTCTAAAACCTGTGTGTTTTCAAAGACCCTGGAAAAATTAAAAAGTCAAATAAGCAATTCATACCGATGATGATTTTTTTGGTATTACTGAATTCTGCAGTTATGTTTACTGTTTCAGGGGGAGTTTATAATTATGCAAATTGCTAAGCAGTCTGCATAATGTACAACATGTTTGGGTTCACTGACTGGAAGCTGAAATACATTTCTTTAATGCTGCTTGTATGCTGTGCAATTCAGTTTGCATTTCTTATGCTCTACTGCACTGTACCTGTCTCCAGCAGGATCCTTGTCTTTCTGAATTTACATGCAACCTCAGTACCTTTGCAGGCATTTGGCTTTCAAGAATTACTTAAATAATTCATGTATGCCAACTTAACATTTTTGCAAAGCAAAGCAACATTTTGATAGCCCTGTACTTGCTAAAACCTAGTGAAGAGGCTTTCACCCTTTTCATTATAAGCTCAATTGTTATCATCGTAGTTAAACACTGTTCTAAGCTGTGTATATGACATTTAAGTGGGTGTTGTTTTATTTTCTAAATCAGATTTTTTTATATACACTCCATTGCTTTAAACACTGCATACCATAAATATCCTGTCTGCAGTCACTAATAGACTGTAGTATTAGACCATAATATTTTATTTTCACCTCCTTGTGCAAGGCAGCTCTGTGACTGGCTCTGTCCCAGCCTTGTGGATCCTCTGGGCTGTAGTGCTGTTCATCAGTCAGCTTTCCTTGGCTTTGAGACAAAATCAGCTCCTGGCTGCTGCTCCAGGCCTGGATGAGCTCCCCAAACTGATGTGGTCAGCCCTGATCCAGCCCCCTGTATCCCAGGGCTATCAGGAAGGAATTAGGGAGGAAAACTTCAACAGTAGCATCAAGCTGAGCATGAAACCAGTTGGAAAGTTTTACTCTCCCCAACATCTGCTGCTCACTGTGGTGGCAGGACAGCACTCTCCCTCTCTTGGGATTCACCAGGGCTCACCAGTGAGTGTGTTCTCTATTTTCACATTAACAGCAGCCTCTCAAAATCACAGCTAACCCTGGCTTGTGCCACACATCTCCCTTGTGCTACATTGCACAATTTTAGTAGGTGATTAATTAGACTAATTATTAACTTCAGCCCATCCTCAGAGTGTGGGATGCTGTGCAAGCTGACAGACTCAAAACCACAGAAGGTCTTGACTCAGCTCTGGTTATGCTTCTCTATGGTCTCTGTGGGACAGTGATGCCCAATTAACTTATATCACTGTCTACAAACTTAATAGAGTTTTATAGCTAGATCTATCTGGGACACTTTTTTCACCCTCCCATATCTGAGATCATCTGAAAATGGTTTTTGTTCTGCTGGTGCAGGCCTGTGGTGGGTTAGACCCAGCAAACCTGGGACTAGGCATGGGAGATGCAATGCCAGACTTGATTTTGCCCTTCTACCCAGCAGTCAGTATGGAATCCACTCTTATTAGCCCTTTCTGAAAGAGAAAATATTCAACTAATCCTTCAAAATAAAAGAAAATATTGGGGAAGATTTTTTTCCCACCTTGAGTCTGCTTTGGGTGTCAGTTATTTTGTGTCTAAAGTTGAAAATGGATTTTATAATTTTCTAATATCCACTTATTTTAAAAAAAGGATTTGTTTCAGCACTTTCTAAGCTCCCTTGTATAATTATATGAAAAATATAAAATATTATTCCTCCAGGGAATAAGCCAGCTCATGCAGTTAAGAAGAAATTTTCCTTGGAGACAGACAATTTCATAATTAGTCACTACAGAATTTCTGGTGGCTTCCAGCTATTGTGAGGAAAAAAGATATTTAACCAGCATGAATCATTGGCCTCAAATAACATCACTATAATTGTGTTTGGACTGGACAGGAGTGGGGTGGACAAAAGCTCTGATAAAAATGCCAAAAAACAACCCAAGCCACTATTATAATCAATGCCTCCTTTGTCCATTTTTTTGTTTTCTTTCACGTTTTAATTGAGTTTATTCTCAATTTACCCATTGAGTTTATGCTTAATAAATTAAACAACATTTGTTTTGGTCAGAACAAGCACTTTCTACATTTACTTACTGAAAGATTTTAGCTTATTTATGTGATCAGGTGAGACTTCTGCTACAGATTTGCCAAGTCTGATAGTGACCATGCCTGTGCAAGACCCAATAATATAGTGACTGATGTTGTCATTTCAACATTTGCTGTTTCCTTGTATGACCTCAAAAAGTGCTTTATAACAATCAGATATTTTTTGTGCCAAGATATGTAACTTACCAAAATATATAAAAGTTCCTTGTTGAAGGAATAGACAATTTAATTGAACCAAAAGAACAGGGGCATGTGGAAAGATGGCTGTAGAGCTACAGTGAGAAAAGTACTTGTACAACATTATAAGAAGTACTCCAGATTTCTCAAGAGTCTCAAATTCAGACCCTTAGATCATCTTTATTCCTCCTCCTGATCATTTTCACCTAAGCAGATCAACCATTTCTCAGACTATATGCCAGATGTTACAGTAACAGAGAGCTCATATGGAGTTTATAAACATTCTACCTTCACTTCTAACAGTAACTAAACCAGCTAATTGATTCCTTTTGTTATTTGTTTATAAAGCATCTCTCCATCATCACTTCCGGATCAAGAAAAATGCTCAAATCAGTTTTATCCTTTAAAATGGCACTTGGATGACTGTGGCCCAGTCAATGATTAAGCAAACAGTAATTAACTGGTCAAACCAGTGGTTCCAGGCAGCAGGAAAGCTTGAAAGAAGACTTTGAACAAGAATAAATGGCAATATTATAGACAGTGATCTAACCTGAGGAAAAACAATCAAAGAATGGCTCTGAAAGACCGAGATGATGAAATGCAGTGGATGGATAGAAGATGGAAAAGAAAGCATTATGATCCAAAGCAGAGGGAAAACAACCATAATTGAAATACATTCATTTTAATGCAAGCTATTTCCCTGATGTTTTTTGTTTATTGCCTTACCTTACAGTTTGATCCTGCTAAAATTAAGGCTTTGCATCTCTTTCCCTTCTCTTTTTACATACAAGTGTCATACCCCATTCAAGTCTGATAAAATTTTACTGTGCTGGGATGTTATTCAGTGTTAATAATATACAGCATTGACCAGTATTTATTTTTTTTTCCTATAGTGAAATGGTGAAATAATTCCTAAAAAAGCTGTGATAATTTTTACATGACTGCATACATTAATGAGTCTCAATAAATAACAAATATTTAGCTGACTTTTCTTTAGAAGATAGCCAAGTGCACAGAAACTGCTCATTCCTCAAATGGCACTAATACTTGCTTCCTAGATACTTATTAATTTTGAATGCCTGTACCTATGTTAAAATAGTTTTCAGGTAGTTCTTTTCCATTTCAGAAAAAGGGAAACAATATTCTCTTCATTTCACTGTCATATTGAAAGCTTGGTTGAGAGGCAGAAAGTATCATAAGGAAAAAAAAATAAAAAGTTCTGGGTTTTATAATAGGTAATCCCAAGTTCTCTAAAACAAGCAGTACAAAAGTAACTCCAACATAATTTTGTTTTTCTGGAAACAGATTTTAAATAGAAATGGACTCAAACTTTTCATAGATATTTATAAAAGAAAATGGACAGAGAATAGTAATTTTTTATGAATCAATTTGCTCAGATTTTTCATCACAAAAAAGCCTGAGAAACAGATCAAATAAAAGCATGACTACAAAAGGAACAAACATTTTTCATTAAACTTGCAGAACACAATATCTGCTTTATCTCTGCATACATTCCTCTATTAGCCTTTTGATTGCTTAATGTTATTCATAATGATTTGCAATTCTAATATTTTTTTATTGGGAGGAGAATCTGTAACTGTTTCAATGGGCAAAGGGCTCATTTGCATGCTACTGATTGTGACTTTGAGTGCACCAAAATATGAAGGACTGATCTTGAACCAGGTACAGCACTTACACAGCAGAGCTCCTGAAAGCATCATTTGTAGTTTATTGTACAAATAGCCATCACAGAAGTCATCTCACTGGATTTAGAGAACTATTTTAATAATTTTGTATTGATAAGAGCCTGGCAGAATTCCTGCAGGGCTGGGCAGCTGTTTCCTTGGTCTCCATGGAAATG
>JAHXMQ010006307.1:6360831-6388428 GCA_020466415.1 Ammodramus savannarum pratensis | reverse complement strand
TATTCTTTATCAACACAAAGAAGCTGCTTCCAATTCAGTTAGATGCAAGATTTACCTTTTGTATTAAGTACACATAATTTTCCTTGGATAGAAGACCTGCACACCTCATTTGTCTCTATTCCTGCACTGTGTACACACCTCAATTAAACAACACTCATATGTCAACTAAATATTGCAACAATGAAAACCTACAAAATGATACTTGACTAAGAGAAGTTTTGTTAGTTTTCATTGATCAGGAGGAAGAGAAACACACCATGGGGGAAAAAAAAGAACAAAAAACCCAACAAATAAACCAAAACCAACCAGAATAATTTTTATCATGCATGTGAGCAGAACTTTCAGTGAAATTTAGCAAATTTGAGCATCTTTTTAGATTTTGTATAATCTCATTAGACAGGAGTATAAACTAGAAACAAAAACACTGGAGCAATAATCAAGACAGTAAACTTAAAAGATTTATTGAAGAAATTTGTGTTTGCAAAACTGTAAAGAAGCAAAGTTCCTCTTAACCAAAGAAATGCACAGCTTTATAAGCATAGTAACAGCCCTACATGACTTAATTCCTCATCTCCCAGTCAAAGTTTGACATTTTTACAGTGAATTTGAAAGACTGAGACTGTACTGAACACAACAGCCACTTGACTACAGAAAAGGGGACCCCAGAAAGTTCTGTGGACATCTGCTGATCTGTGTTTGTGAATAGAAGAGGGCAGTGATAAGAAATATTCTAAAACATAGGCAAAATATGTTTCCCTGTAAAGCTCCAGGAATAAAATTATTACAATCACCTGTGAACACATCACAGGTTTTGGTTGTGGGGAGTTCTGCAGCTGCCCTGGATCTCTCTGCCTGCTCTCCACAGCTCCCATGGCTGGAGCTGTGCTGGTGCTCACAGCTGGAGGACGGCTGAGCTGAAGGCTCCTGTCTGTCTGCACAGGCTGGGGACAGAGACCCTAAAAAAGGGCTCCTCAAACAGTGGCTAAGGCAACTTGGCTTACAGGGAACTTCTTCATATTTGTGGTTGAAGAAAGACAGAAGAGAAAAATCGATAGTGGAATGTGAGAAAGAATCAATCATGGGGGTGCAATGGAGCAGTAAATAAACATGCAGCCTGACAGGCTGCTCGGGGCTATCGGGCTGCAATTCTGAAAGGAGCTTTCAGTGCAGCACTTCATTTTACTTAAGAAGTGAATAGAGCTAAAATCAATGCATCTCTTAAAGAGCTACTTCTACACATTATATATGTTTAAGTTATGTTACAAGCACCTAAAGCAGGAAGGGGAGCACACTCAGCCTGCTCAGGCTCAAAGCTTTTAGTGCTCAAAGCCATGGGCAATTCTTCTGCAAGCTGTTGGGGGCACTACTGAAAACTGGACTTTCCCTTATAAAACATTGTATTGAAATGCGTCCTGTATATGTTATTTCTAAACAAATCCTCAGAGATTTGAAATGCTTTCTTGAATAGCTTCCCTTTCTCCTTATTTCACTAAGTTAATTTTGACAATTTGTGTCCCAAAACTGCAGGGACACGTTCTCCAATGGAATTATTTTCCCCCAGACTCTGTGGTAAGAAGCTCATTTGTGTCAACTCTTCAAGCAGCTTCCAGCAGAACAGTGAGGGGAAGAGCACAGACAGAAGTTTCCTCTCTGCAGTTCAGTTGACTCCAGTACTGGACACAATCCTTTAGAAACTGTGCACAATATGAGGTTCTTAGCATGAAACACTTAATGTTATTATGAATTTAGATAGGAAGTTATTTCTGTGAGGAAAGAAAAAAGACTAAAATGAAAGTTTTGGAAAAAAAAAAAACTGAAACAGTGTTTCTCTCACTTGGGAGCTCCACAGTTCCCAGGTTCTGGGACACTCAGGTTCAGCTTTTAGGTGGGAAAAGGGCTCATGTAAAAGGGTGAAATCAGCCAGTGAGGTTTGAGCGGTACTCAGAGGCTCTCTGCCATCCCTGGGCTTTCACAGTGTAAAATCCCAGAATGGGATCTGAGAACACTAGATGGCACTGTGAGATTTGATTTAGTCATGTGATTGCAGCAATGATCGAGTGGGCTCCTCCAAGAGAGGAAAACCCTATTTTGAGTTATAAAGGAAGAGTGGTCTCTTTGATCTGGCTGAGAATCATGATCTGAATCTTCCCAACTAATCCATCTATAATCAAGGAAAAATCAGCAGAATACTTTTCCATGAGATACAAAATGCAGGTGGATGTGATCACTAAGCAGATGAACAAAAAGCATATATTGTGGTAAGAGCACAATATGCATTAAAACAATAAGAATTTATTACTGTCTCTTAAAAAACGTTTTATGTTGCAGTTTCATTACTTCACAGTAAGAAACAAAAGAAATGTAAATTTAACAGTTTTTTACCAAACTCTTCCCTTCTTTCTATTCCAGGTATTGAGACATCTGAGGACACCAAGCTTCCCCAGACATCATGAATCTCAGCTTAAATTTCACTACAGTCAGGAGAAAGGAAAAGCAATATTTGCACCTAACACATAAAACTGCAAAGAAGAAATGTTTTTAGGGCTACTCCTGGGAGAAATGATGTTAGGAGAGAGTTGCAGAAGAGATAATACAGTTTTATGATATGCAGATAGCCTAGATTTTTACCAAGACTGTCTTTTCAAATCTATTTCACAGAGACTATAGGCGTGAGCCTGTCTCCCAACACAACAGAAAATGTGTGAAATAAGAGGTAATTTCTTATAGCTTGCCAGTCTAACAGCAGCAACCACCATTTTTTCTTTGTCACTCTCAAATAAGAGCAAGAATCAGACAAAAGTACAGAGATCAGTTCCACTGCCTGGGTTTTTAATCTAGCCCTGCTGCAAAGTACACTTTCCCTCAAACCTCTTTCCTGTTGAATGTTCAGAAGCTTCTTAAAATTTTGTATATATGTCTCTCTCTACATTAGAAACCCTTAGCTGCAGTGATGAACAGGCAAATGTATAATATTTTATAAATAAAATCAACAGCTCTAATTGTGCTGCCTCACAGTCAAGCACTCCTTACTCTGTGCTGCACAAGGAGTGTTAAACACGTTACCCCTCATGCTCTCTTTGGGAAATATTCACCAATCTTGTGAGCAAACAGACTTCAAAAATGTTCCCACTAATTCAGTAATTGCTTTTTCTTATCATCAGATTTGGGGAGAATCCCACTATTTAAAGAACATCTAAACCAAACCCAATAAAAAGCTCTTTTCGTTCAGCTGCAGTCATTTTTCTCTTCACAGGCTTAGATAAAACCAAAAATGCAAGACATTTTTAATGAACCAGCAAATTCAGTCTTGTGACTAAGCGACATCAATGATTATTTGAGTGATTCTGACATCAGAGATAATTTTCTCAGGGAAAAATAAGCTCAAGGTTAAATAATTTCAGAAAGAGGACAGGAGTCCTGATTTCAATTTTACAACCAACTTCCCAGCTTACTTGTCTCGTGGTTTGCTGCTCTCTAATCTAAGAATAGCAATCAAATCTGTCTGGTGGGATGCTATGCTGCTTCCTTTTCAAAAGGCATGGGGAAAAAATTTTGGGATGTTAATCTAATTATCTGGTGGGAACACCTTAGGCAGTGTGGTTAGAAAGAGGAAAACACAGCAGGAGTTGCAATACAATTGCACCACTGATCACAGATGTTTTCTACCTGTCTAGGCCAAATTAATCTGTCATCCTTCCTTCCAGCAGCTCTGTGATTTTGACTCATTTCCCTAACAACAACTATAAAAGAAACATAGCAGAAAGAGAAGGAAACAAAAATATGTCATTTTATAATGAAATTGAATTTGTCTGAGATTCAAAAAATGGCATTCAAGGCAACTTGGCTTTGGAAATGCAACTAAGTCACAAAGTTTGTAGACTGCAGAATCCCTGTATACTGGTTAGAGGAGAGTAAAGCTGAGCAGTACATTTCTGTTAGCAGTTATGAGGTAAAACTCTCCTATTTTATTATCTGTTACTTATTCCTTGTGCAGAAGGACCTTGAGGTTTCTTTTTCCATACCCCCTAAAGAGTTACAATAATTTTCCCACCTCCAGAATTCCCTAAGGGGAAATCCATCCATCTCAAAGCCTGAATTATCTTAGATGCTCTCCCTAAAATAAAGACTGGGGAGCATACTTCTGTGAGCTGAAGTTCTCCTGAAAACATTAAATTTTAGCTATTTGTATAGCTTAAAAGAAAGGATCAAACACTTTCCAAATCTGAAATATAGGGATTTGCAGCACCAGCTGTTGAAGAGCTTATAAAGACTCAAAGGAAGTTTGAGTCTTTATATGAAAGTTTTGGATTTATGCTCTTGAGAATGACATATTGCCTACAGAAGATCAATAGGAAAAGAGAAAGGCAATATCCCAAATACCACCTGCTGTTCTTTTGGAGAGATATCTCTGCTCTGGGCAGTCTGCCCAAGAAAGAGCAAAAGATTTTGTCCAAATATAGATTACATTACATGGCAATTATAGAGCCTTCCTGCTCAAACCAGAGCTTGAGTTTTGCCTCCAAGGCTCATTTTTGACTCCTTTCACTGCAGTTCAAGGACAGCACCACACCATGCACTGGGGGCTTTACATCAAAGGGCATTTTGGTTTCATCTGTAGGAGTCAAGTCAGTCCCTAACACAATCATTCATCTTGGATTCTTCATTAAATGACATGGCAGAAAAGTCCATGCTAAGCTTCTCTCCAAAGCAAACATCAATAATATTATATACCACTGATTTAAAAACCAGCTCAGTGAAAAAAGCCCCAAGTAACAGAGCAAGGACCAAAGATTAAAGCTGTCCTTTGAATTGAAAATCAAGGAATAAATCTTATGGTGGGTTTTTTATTGTTTTGTTGTTGGTTTTTTTAAAACTTATTTTTTAAAGAAGGTTTTAAAAATGCAAACAAAACACCAAAACCTATCACACAAGCCAAACCCCAAATTTGGATATCTCCTTAATAAAGGCTACATTACTGCTATAACTTGCAATTCCATAAAAGATCTGCTAAAATGAAACTGTAGTTCCAATTCTCATGTAGCTTTAATAAATAAAGAATGTAAATGAGGCTATGTTTATAGAGTCTTATGGACCTTTTATTGGATTGACTGATGGATCCAGGGAAAATAAACAGATAAGCTTTCAGGCACTTGTTAACCAAAGCAAAGCCCCTTAGTCAAGAACACAATATGATAATTCTCATGGTCAAAATAGTGTAATGTAACACTTATTAGGTTTTATTTATTTTTTCATATGTGTCTTGTTTTTACTATTTTGTTACTCAGAGGATTAAATCTAGACACTTGAATACTCAGTTCTATCTGAGGAACTACAAAAAGCTTCTCTGAGACTTTAATAATGAGAAGTTAAAAGTAAGAGGGAACAAAATCCTGTGAAGATGATTGGGGTGACAGGGCAGGGGCACTCCCACAATGATTGCAGCAGAGCTTGGGGGGGCTCTGGAGGCTCCCCCTGCTCTGCTCTGTGGGCATCCCACAGCTGACAGCTGCAGGATGTGCATCCAAAGCAGCTGGTAGGGCAGAATTCCCAAAGGGCTGTAAGTAACACAACCATTTGGTAAGGCACTCTAAGTTCAAGGTGCAACCAGCCATTCAACAGTCTCTTTCTTAGAGGAATAGCTCAAGTTTTTTCTCCTGATTACTGAGACAGTTCAGTAAGAGGATCTGGGGTGATGTGGCAAGAGAGCTGGGGAAGATATTGAAAAGCCAAGTATGCAGGATATTTCTGTGGATTTAACAATCTATTTATGCTGCTTTATGATATCTGTTGCTCTGCAAATACTAAACTGCAACTGCCTGTCTTTATAGTAATGCATATTGCATCCTTGTTGCTGTATGAAGCACAACATCAAGCTCAAACCCCCACCTAACCCAAACATGAGCTTTGTGGGCACTGAGACTTCAGAGTGAAGTATCTGAATGCACTTAATTAACACACTGAAAAGTTAAATTGCACCAGTATTCAGACATTAAGGTATCAGTGCTGTATCACAGCAACTGCTTCCTGAAAACCCAGACAAAATACATTTCCAAAAAGCTCTGAACCCCCATGAAAGTAACACAGCTGACAACAGCTTGTGAAGAAGCGGTGTGTTAAGCACTAATTATTGAAAACATTAGCTTGTGTGCTTGCTCCAAGCAACAGCATTCCAAAGCATTCCATTAAAAAAGTAAATTCTAAAATTACAGAAAACAAAACAGACATTTGGTGAGTCTTCTAGCTTCTAAATTAAAATTGGATTTCCTGAAGGCACCACATGTAGTCTTATTGACAGTGCTTTCAATGACAAATATTTGGAAGTATTAAGCAGCAGCAATGAAGGTGCCACAGCTAAAGCTGAGCTGGATCCTGTTCAGCAGAGCCCAAAGGTGGCACAAAGGTTAAAGCTAAATGTCTCTGAATGACCATTGCTCTTCTTGCAACACAGCCATGTACAAGTCATGCAGCAGCCTTCAAAAAAAAAAAACCAAAAAACCCCAAAAAAGAACAACAACAACCCCCCCCCCCAAAAAACCCCTAAAAACCCCCAAAGAAAACAAAGTAAACAACCAAACCCCCAAATCCCTACTTCAATGAGCTTCTGAAGCCTTGTCATACAATTGGTGCAGTTTCTTTAAATGGCCCAGTGCGGGGGATTAGGTCAGGAATAGGTGGGGCAGGTATAATGCACCACTCAGAACTGCATGTTTATCTCTGCATTTTGAAATAGATTAATACATTATATACCAACTGATTATCCAAACCATTTATTCAGTATTAAGGAACATTAAAAACCTACATCATGCGTAACCGCTAATCAGCAACAAATTCAAACTTAATAAACTGGTGTTTAATTGTATCTTGTTAAATTTAGCAGCTATCTTAATCATAATTAAAAACATTTCTAAGATGCATTTTAAATCATTACCAAAACCTCTTGCCAGTCCATTTCCAAACTGAAAATAAAACGATCAGACGTTCCTATTGATTTTTTTCCTTCTCCAAGCTGATGGCAGTAATTTATACACAACCCTATCTCTGCCCCAGTAACCATGATTAACCCACATCAGGCAGTGCCAGAAAAGCTGTCCAAGGTGACAGCCAAGACAATAAAATATAACTGCACTACCAACAGCAATAAAATGCTTTGCCTCGCTGCACTGATTTCTTTGGAGGCTCACCTGGCCAGCAGCTCTGTGGTGCTGCAGTTCTGTGCAGGGTTCTGGGTGATGACTCTACAATGCTCCTCTGGGCTGTGTAAAAATGAAATACTGCAAAATGGGGCACGTAACTCACAGAAGTCAGCTGTAAGGAAAAGGACAAGGACCTTGGATTTACAGATCCTTTCATGCCAGCAATAAAGGACTGCAAGGTTCTGTCAGATTGAGGCAGCAGGATGTTTATAACTGCCCTGTTGTCTTTTCATCAGAGGAGATGAGGACGAGCTTTGGAGATGATGTGCACTCACTGGCCCAAAGCCTGGCTGGTTTGTGTTGTCCCCAAGAATGGTCTGAGCACTGTCCATACCTACAGGAGAAGGAGGGATGCAGCTGCACATGGCAAAGAGAGAGCTGCTAAATGCTGCCACAGCCCATGGGGAGAGCTCCAGTGCCCCTGCTGGGGCAGCAGATCCCAGACTGAGCAGGCACAAATCCCCTACACTTGCTGCAACTCTGCTGCTAAGGGGCCTCTCCAAGTAACCTACCCTGGAGTTGTTTGGACACAGATGTAGATGGACAGCATTTGGCAATACATTTACATTACATCCATGGAATATAGGACAAGGGGAGATCCAGCACATCAGGGCAACAGAGAGAAAAGGGACCCCCTGTCAGCCACAGCACAACACATGTGACTTCCAGAACACTCTGGATGGATATCAGCACAATACCTGAGAGCATAGCCATACTATTAACTTTGCTGAAAAACACTATTAATTATGCCTGGAAAATAAACCCATATTGTTCTTTTGCTTTGGTTCTGAGAGTCCAAAGTTTCTTTTTTTTCTATGTATCTTCAGTCTTAAAGATGGAATATGAGACAGTTTTTACCACGGAACTGCCCCAGTCACTCTTACTGTTGGGAAAAATCAGTAGTTAGAAATGCCTCACAAATCAATTCTCTAATATTTTGAAATATTTTCAGGAAAAGGACTGGGAATAATCTGTGGGCCAAGTAATCAGGTGTGTAAATATGGCAAAAATCTGATGCTACTTGAGTGAATCAATTAATTAAATGGGAAACAACAGTTGCAAAGACATGCTGTTTGTTCTTTGCACCTTTCTACTCAGTCTGTAAGAGTTACAGCCCTTGAGCTTTATTCTCTCACAGTTGAAATGATTTTTTTTAAGAACATTTTTCCTGTTTGCTCTATTGTGGTATACATCTGTCTGTATTAAAGCTCATTTAATACACTAGGGCTCATACTTAAGTCTGGAATTCTTTCAAGTCTCCTTTATTATTTGTTCCACATCCTCTGCTGCTCCAATTTAGTTTAATAAGCAACTAACTAGTTCACTCTCCCTGTCAGTCATGTACATACATTAGATACTGACTATGTTCAAGGACTACCCCTTTGGGAACCTTGTTTAATACTTTTCTCCAATTTAGAAGAGCCTTTCTGACAAGCAATTGCTTGTTCCAATTTTTTTTTTTAGGTGTCTTTATCCGCTGCATCCACTCTTATGTCCCCCCTTGACTAGCTGCAGCTTTCAGTTTAAGCAGAAGTCTGTGAAGAGGACTCCCAAATCCATAAATTAAGCTGTACACAGTGCACTGTGAAGGCCACTGCCATGCCTTCAAAAGAAACAGAGAGAAAAGTTTCTCTGTTCCTGCAGTGCTGCTCCTGTGGTCACACTGGCTGGCTCCTCTGAGGTTAATGGAAGATGGAAATGGTTCATGGAAATCTTAATGGAAGATGGAAATGTTTCATCTTTTGTTTCTTTCAAACATGGTGAGAGAGATTCTACTCTGGGCAACATTAAATGATCCATGGAGTAACTCCATGGATTTCAAAGACTTTGTGTGTCCCACACCTTTTCCCTACCATGGATGTCAAAGCTCAAAATCTGATGTGGATTCTGCATTTAGTACAGTAACAAACTAATATTCCTCACTGGTTCAGGGAACAAGACATTTCTTTAAAAACCCACAAACAAAACAACCAAATGAAAAAGGGACTCGGGGATTATGCAAACCCCATGCACAGAACAAGGGCATGACATGCTTAGGATTCGTTGTGCAGAGAAGAGTTCAAGTTGAGAATTTTGCCCTAAGGGACAGCTACTACCCTTAATCTGTGCCTCCAGCTTCCAGCAGCATCACTGCAATTTGAAGCAGTTGGACTTTTAAGAAGCCTGTATCCAGCCAGCCTTCACGACTGTTTAAAGTCTCTGTCAGGGCTCTCTAATGATTTGTACCAGAACATCTGCCAGCCCTTGTTCAGCTGAACATCTCTGGTATGGCCTCAGAGGGCATCCTGCTTCTCTGCAAATATTGGGCCTGAGTGCACATGTAAAGAGGGTGGAAATTGTTCCCAAAACTACCAAACACTTAACTCACTTCTCTCTCTGGGCATCTTAGAAACCAACTGTGTATTTGCTACTATTTTACATGGAATTCAATTGAAACAATAATCTAATATAGCCAAGACACCAACATTTGTGAAAGCTTTCTCAGCATTATTTCCCTACTTGGGAGACAATGTAAGCTCTTTCTCCTTGTGTGAAACCATGGAAGGATCCTTGGAAAAACAGTTTAAATACATCTGGGAGTGAAGTGGCAGAAGGAAAGAGTGGAGACAAAACTGAAGTATAAGAGCAATTCCTCTGTGCCTCTTGCTTTGGATTCTGTGATGCAGCCACAGCAATGTTGCTTGAGGCTGAAGAAGAAAGGAAACTGTATAGAAGGAGATTGTATCAGGCCATATAATCTGACCAAGGAAATCCTCGTGGAAAATTCAAAGGCAGGCATCTTACAAGATAAGGTGCCTTTAATGTAAGTGTTGCATAAAAATCCCTTTCCTTTTCCTCCAGCAAACTTTCATAGAGAATCCCCTTAAATCCAAGGAATTACTCCTCTTCACTTTGCATTCAGCAGTTGGCAGGAGAGAAAATATAAATCAATAAAAGTTCTCTGTGCCATTAAAAGGTTTGCTGCAACATTTACATTAAACAAAAATTAGTCAAATCAAGACTTCCAGTAGAAGGCACATCTCAGCTGTTGGACATAGGGGAACAAGTCTAATCAAATGAGAAGACAGCACCTCATTAGAAAAGGTGAATGAGGTCCTCCACCTGCATTCTCCTCTAAATCCCACCTCAAAAAGGATAAATAAGTGTAATGAAGGAACAATGTGCAGATGCCCACCCTGCTAAGGGTGGCTAAGATGAAGGATTAAGCACAGATGTCCAGCCGAGGGTTGAAACATCACCTTTGCTGTAGCATGTTTAAAAGTAAAAGCTGAAATTTTAGAGCTTTTCTTACAGCAAACACCAAATAGTGAATGTGCATAACTGTGCTAATCAAGGCTGTGGGAAGGGTGGGCTGTCAAGCAGCCACTGAACTTTCCAGAATGACTAACTCAGATTTAGAGTTCTTGCCATGCCAGAGGTTCCTGCTGGGAGTTATGAACTGAATGGGTGATTATGACTTTCCAGATGTCCTGCAAAGACATTAGAAAAATCTCTGCAGAAACTCTGAGGCTCAAGGAAAATGCCACAAACTCTTCTGAAGACATTCAGAGCCCCTGTTACAAATGCTCCAATGAAATCAGTATAAGTTTCATTTTATGACTTTCTATACAGCTCTTAATTCCAATTTTTATTTTACTCTACCTTACTGGCACATGAGTATACAGATCATTACTAAAAATCCTGCTTAAAGGCCCTGACTAATAGAAAATCCTTACTGTGCTATGCATCATAAAGCAGATCATTTTTGCAAAGAAATTAGACTAGGAAAAGGAAGTTGTAACTTTATTATAGAAACAGAGCTAGGAATTTGCCTGAATCCCACAACTTTTGGAATACTGACAGAGATCAAATCAGCTTTGTCTCCTGTGCACTCCCTCACAAAGCCAATTTTTTTCTAGATTCACCACTCTCTTTCATGTATCAACAGAAAATTAGCTCATTCAGTTCCTTCTTTTGTATGATACAGGATATGAAACCTGAAGAATTTTTGGTCTAAAACCCTAAATGAAGTACAAAGTATAATTCCTTCATCAAGCTGGTAATTGAAAGGATACTTTCTGTCCTGGATCAATGGTTGTATGCAACCAGATATTCAGTAGGCTACATCAATAACTACAATTTTAATTTTTCTAAAAAACTGAACTTTGAATGGCAAGAATATATATTTCCTTCATGCAGTGCTTTGAACAGGTCATATTTATGTTTGCAGCAATAATTAATTTCATTCTATAACTTCACATGGGACCATTAATATTCAGTAAACAATACACTCCCTGTAAATGTTTATTTATTTCTCCCTTCCTGTTTTTCAATCCAATCCCTTCTGTACACGCTGTCCATGACCAGGTGTCACATGGTGCATCCCTTGCCCTTCACCAGTGGCCTTAAAGCCAATTTCCTGTGATCGTTCTCTTTTCCTCCTCAGTTCTAAGATCAATCAACACAGGATCATTAGTGATACAGCATTTAGCTACATCACAGAAACTTTGTGACCACAAACATAAGCAGGAGCAATTACTGAAATTTTCTAAGACAGCAGAAGAAAAACTAATATTTTACAGGATTTTTCCCTACTAATATAGAAAATCATAAGTTCAGAACACTCATGTGTTTCATAGTAAGCTTCTTAGCTTGTGTTCAGGAGTAGTTGAAAATGTGGGATATGATCCACTGTATCCATCACAGTCTATTTTCTCACATTTCTTAAAGTTTCTTTGAGCTGCACATTTGCTTTTATAAATATGCCACTCACAAACACATCCCTGTGTTAAATATACCCCTGAACCTGTGACTGTAACATAGAAAATCAAGAGAAATTGAACATTATTTTTTTATTTTAAAAAATAGAGATTTCCTTTTGACATATCTGATCTCAAGTCAACAGTCTCCATAAGACAAATGAAACGCAAAATGTCACCAGTACAGAATTGCCACACTTCTGCTTTGCTCCTAACATCACCAAAGAAACCCTCCCTGCAACTCAAATGCCAATGGCATTGGCAAACAACATAAAAACTCACTATCATCATAAAAAATTACACAAATATGGTAAAAGACTTTTTTGCTGGAAAGTCCTATTCTCAATGATTGGCAAAGTAACAGAGTATAAGTTTAATATCTCTTTTTGGAAAACAGCCAACATACGTAGCTTGAGAGAGATTTTGCACACATATTCATGGAGGGGCAAAGAGGTCAGTTCTCACATGGACTAAAGCCTGCCCCCTCTGCAGCCCCCTTTCTCCCTCAGCTATGCAAATACCTCTTTCAGAGTTATAATCTATTTATTCCCCAATAATGCAGACACATTTGATTGAATTTTTCAGATTGCTCAGTTATTACATGACATTTGCTTGGCAGAAGACAAAACACTTTTTTCATTCTGTAAGGAAAAGTAGAAACAATTCAAGAAGAAAGCAAGATGTAACACAGACCTGGTCTGCTGAATTTATTTATATCAGACAATAGAAACCACTGTCATAAAAAATCTGGTGACACATCATTCAATAGCATCAGCAGGCTTTAAACTTGAAGGATTGGCTCAAAATACAAATTAATTCATCTCTGATCAAAGTGTAATGATATGAAGCAGCACAAAAGCATTGATCATTTTCCAATCTGGTGCTGACCTTTTTAACACAGTACAGCTCTGGTTACAAATGTTAGGAAGGCAGTGAGCATCAGTGGAGACATCACTCCAGACTCCCCAAGTGCCACTGCCCTGGGCAGCACAGGGGGCTAGGCATCAACTCAAACTCCAGCCTTTGCTTATAGGTAAAGTTTATATCTAAAGTTTTTTCCATCCTGGGTATGTGAGTGAGTTTGGAGCTGTAGCTCTGATTCTTTTATGTTTTGGACCTAATTTTATAAATAAACTAAATCCCACACATATTACATATCCTTCAGATTCTTGAAATGTGGAGTGCTTGCAAAATCACCCTACAGTTGGTGGAAGACTTGTTTAGAAATAATGAATGGCAACTGATTTAGTAAGAGGACAGGATCTGAGGAGTCAGGCTGGATTTCCCTGCTTTCCTAGCCTGTCAGAATTCCCTAAGAGAAACTGCCTCTCATGTCTGGGTGTGACATGCCAGACTGTTGTCTCTTTTAAGTACAGAGAAGGAAATGGAATAGAAACACAGCAAATATCACCAAAAGGGAAATTAGCTTATTTTTAAATAACTGCTTTAGACCTAGAGTAGAGAAATGCTCATGAAGGCACTGCTGATGAACATTTATACGGTACCAAATAATCTTGACATGGTAAAGCTACATGATGACTGAAAAATGCCCAGTTGTTACCACAAAGACCTGAAGTGAATCAGTTACATCTTTAACCTCAGAAAATACATTAGTGAAAGATGAACGTGTATTGAAATTGAAGAAAAATATTTATACTTCTTCCAGCTGCTTCCCTGGCAGGTAGCAATAACTGGTCCATTTAGGCCAAATCATTACTCCTAAACTTAATGACATCTGTAGAAGAGGAAACTTGAAGCAAACCAGGGAGAACAATCTACAAATAAAGCAGCATATTTTGCATCTTGTTTATTACCAGTAATAGGCACTGGCTGCCAGATGCCAGCAGTAACACACAGATGTTGAAAGTGAAAACTTGTCTCCATTTATTCCCTGGAGAATCTGAAGAAATCAGCCTTATTCATGAAACAGGGACAAACATTCTCTTTTTCACCAGGCTCCAGAGGATTTAGTACAGTAGGTGACAAAGTCTGTGTAACATAAATTGTCAAACAAATGAATAAAAACAAAGAGCGAGCTGGAGCTGCTCGCTAGACATCAAGCCCCTTAAGACGCATATCATGTCACGGGGGTATGGAACTCTAATAACGGGAAATTTGTATTACCCTTGCAGAAAGCAATTTGTTTAACACAGATATGGACCTTGGCTGGTTTTTGTAACATCATTGGGCCATATCACATTTCAAACTTTGTGGTAGAACAATTCTGGCTCTCCAGTAAAAGTATTTCCCTTTATATCTCACTCATCAGTTGTGGAAGAAGCATCCTTCCCTAGAGTTAAGTGATTTAGGAATTGCAGTTGTTATATTGCAAGAAAACATTATCAAGGTTCCTACTTTCACTGCTCTATTTATTTCCATTTCACTCTACTTTACAGTTTGCCCCTTGCTTCTACTTTGCAGCTTTCTTCAGATTACATCCTAAATATCAGCTGCCAGCACTCCAGCCTACTTACAGCCCATCTGGTGGGAAGGAATTGCTGCACACTCTCAACTTACCACCCCATCCAACACATACCAGTATTTTATTTAATATTGTTGTCATCTAGAAACTACTGCAGAATAAAATCTTTACAACTATCTTCTGTTGTTTAAATAGCTGTTGACCTGGTCCCAAAGCGAATGTTGCCCGAGTTTTCTATTACGGGGGAAATTCAGCAAATCCTCTGGAACCTTGAAAGTTTTGTGTTTCTCTCAGATGAAAAGCAGTGGTAGAGCAGTGAGGCTTTAATATGTGTGACTGTAGATAATGCTTCAGCTCTTGGGTGCCCAAACTGGTTTTTCCCCAATTTGAGAGCCTTGTTACCCCAAGGTTAAGCCAATCTACAAAGGAGTTACAATCAGGCAATTTATTTCCTGTGTCCTAACCCTGGAAGGAGCAGATTTCTCTCTTCATACATCAAAATTCAGGAATGGTATCTTAGACATCCTCCTTTACTCCATTGGGTGTTTCATATCTCATCCACCAGTGAGGTAAAACTGAAAAGTTTTATTTCTAGACAGAAGTTTAAACAATCCATAGCCATTTCCAAGGGTTCTTATGTGAATAGGAAGAGGAAAGATCTCCCACTTTTCCTTTTCCTCTGTGTGTTAAAACTCAGTTTGGTGCATCCCTATCTCAAATGATAGAAAATCAATGGAAATCGTAGATATCCTGAGCGGGAAGGGGCACAAGGATGGTTAAATCTAATTCCTGACCCTGCCCAGGACAGCCCCAAAATTACACCATGTGCCCCACAGCATTGTCCTAACACTTCTTGAACTCTCAGGAAAAATAAAAAGATTTAGTGACAGCATTTAAGTGAGGCAGCAGATAGAAAAACAATAAAAAAATTACATATTAGAATAAAAGTAGATTTTGAATTAGTTTGTATACATAAAGAAGATAAAAGTGCTGTCAGTTGAAAGGAGATTAAACATTCAGTTGATGTATTATGGGTAATTATAATAAAATTCTGAAAAGAAAACTAAATATCTTGTTTGCCTGATTAGTAACCTAATTTACTTGTTCATTTGTTAACAACCTAGAAGCACCTGTTGATGGTTGCATAATTTCATGATTTGAAACACAGTGGAAAGTTAGATCCAACTGCGTGGTAATCCTCTCATCTGCAGAAAACTTCAAATTTCTTACTTCAAAAAAGTTTGTATTTATATTTCAGTGGGAAATCTCCACTTTAAGGTTATAATGATGAGCCAAAAGACAGCTTTAAATAGATCCAAGTATATAATTCTAATAAATAATGTATAAATAAAAGTAAAAAATAATTAGGAGTTTTTAATTGCCTTGACCTCACATACTCTCACAGAGCAATGCCTCTGCCATCACACAGAGATAGGATGAAATGAATTTGCTTTTATACAGATACCATTGCACACTTGATTTACAATCTGCAGTGGAAGGATTAATGTAAGAGCAGTTTGCCAACTGTCTACCAGTGTGTCAGAAAGGAAGGGAACACCACAACTATTTCCTCAGTGTCCTCATCTCCCACCTGTGGGCTCAAAATGAAACTTCAACAGTCCAAACATCATAATTCCTGTCAAACACAGCACTGGGAAAAGCAGAGATTTCATGCACATTGTATGGACCCTAATTTACCTTGTTTTATTAAAATGCAAAAACCTGGGCTAAGAATATTTTAAAGAACATAGGAATTGTTCTGCTCCCAGGGGATTTGTGCATCTCTTAACTTTGAGAACTTAGAGTTTTGTCAACCCCCTTACCTATACATACCAAGCCTTTAATCCTAAAACTAAGCCACAGCTAGTATTTTATTGGCTGGAGCAGGTGAGAACCTTTTTTTTACTTCTTGTTATTGCTATGTTTCTTGTCAGTTCTCCATATTAAGAATTAGGGATCATCTGGGAATTCAGAAAGGAGATTCCTCAAAGATAATAAAAACAGCAGGCAATTAAATATAAGGTAAATGGATATGGCAGTATTAACTTGAGTCTGCAGCCAGCAAACAGCAGCCCCCAAAAATGGAACTTTTCACTTTATCTATGATTCTGAAGTAAGGCAACCTTAAGTTAAAAAGTTTATCTTTTTCACATTATTTAAATTTGAGGCAAGACAAATTTTAAAGTCATAGGAACTATAAGAAACTTTAAGTTACTAACTGGAAGCTGGAATTGTAACTTGTGCAAATCACTGTGACAAAAACGAGTACAATACACAGAGCTCTGGAATCAGCCTGCTCTGAGCTGTTTGCAAGCCCCAGGGTTGATCCTGACACACAAAGCAAGAGCTAAACCACCACAAGGTAAGAGATCTTAAGGGAAGAACTGATGAAAAGCCTGTTTTGCTGGCATAGTTTTAAAAATGCTGAGTAGCTGGATTTCCAGTATTTCATAGGAGAGAAAAGAAATCAATTGCTAGGTTAACAAACCCCTTTCCCTCTCTGATTTCTTTGATTTAAGATTATTATAATCCAGTTTGTTTCATGATATGAAACCCAATTTGGTATCTGAGTCTCAAGGACACATGAATGTAAAAGCAAAGGCTTTTCAAACTGATTTTTATGTGCATATTGGCAATTACTCCATGACCAAGGTCCATAAATCTCTAACTTGAAAGACTAATAGCTCTTATTGATTATAGTTTGATCATGCAAGATAAAGCAAGTGGCAATAATAAATCACCTTTATGGATTATTTGTGTTCATCAAGTGAATGGGATTAAATGTGTGTTTGACATATTTTTTGATGAATCTGATTTTTACGTAAAGATGTTTCTATGCATAATCTGTTAATGAACTGTCACACAGAAAAAGAAGAAACATTTTCAGACAGTTTAAACCATCAGTCTTCTGTCTCAAGAGCAAACACTGGGAAATACTGGCACATAAATCATCACTCGCCCTAGAAACTCAGTTTTACATTAAGTTAATTAAAAGGCAGCATGAAAACACCACTGAAATTCACTAAATGGAATCAAATATACCAGGCAGATTACCTGCACCTACTCTAATTGTGCATACAACAGCTTTTCTGTGATACTCTTAGGAATTAAACTCTTACATGACAATAATTTTACAATTTACCTTGATTATCACCTAGAGTCACCCAGGAGATATTTGTAACTTGATATGAAGAATAGCTCCTCCCTGAATTTACCAGATTTGAAAATTATGCCAAGATATTCAGGATTTTTTCCCTACAAACAAAACCACTTTAACACTTTCCATTGTTCTTGAGTAAGAGAGGATGAAAAACCCAGAAATAAAAGAGATACAAAAATTCATCCTACTTCTAAGCAGTATTACTCCCAGAGCTGGGAGAAACTGCATTTACAATATACATTCTAAGGTAACTAGTGGAAATTCTGAATTTTGGTGAAATATACTCATGACAACAATCCTAAATCTGCCTTGGAAGAAGTGCAGTGTTACCCACCTCAGTCTTCCCAAAGTCTCCTACCATCTGACACCTGTGTCTACCTTTTCTCCCTCCATCCTTCCTGCCCCGTTTGCTCTTTCCTCTTCTGTTCATCTCCTTTCTTAAGAAAAAGAAATGTGGGGGTTTTGTCAGCCCATGCTTTTATGTAAGCAAACAGAGCTTGACTCTTCAGTCCCCATACAAATTTGCTGTGTACTGCTAGGGCAAACAAAACAAACCCAATATTAAGGGCCTCAGTTATTGGCTCTCTGAATGTGCTTGTGTGGCAAAGTGACTGTGTTTTTTAAGCTAATCTCCACTGGTCAAAGGAACTTGCAACATTTTCCTATCAGTTTTTACAACATGCAGTGTGTCAGAAAGGCTTCTCCCATTTTCCCAACAGAAGCAGAGGCACAATCCACCCCAGCAGCTGGTGGCTGAATTCACTGCCTCAGCCACACATATTCACCTCTGAACTGCAATTCACCATTTCTCCACTGCTGGAACAGAATCTTGTCTCCAAGAGAGCTGGCTGAGCAGTAAGATCACAACATGTCAGGAGGTTCTATTTCCCTTACATTAGAGATTTCAGAGAACAATGACCTCATTATGGTAAATCATGTCCCCAGAGAACACTCGAGCTGTTCCCTCGAGGCTGCAAGTTACACAGGCAGCAGAGCACAAGTGGGAAGGGCATCCTGAAAAGTGGGAGAAGAAAACATTTGCCATCCCTCCCTCACCTGAAAATTACAAACTGGCTTTTATGGCAAATGGAGAGATAAGGTATTTGTGGATAATCACTCATAAAATCAAGCGAACTATAAGGTGAACCATGTCAGTTCTTGATTCCAGCCAGGAGATCTGAGACCATTCAGGATAATGCTCAGGTCAAAATATGACTTCCTCAAGACATTGAAAAAGTAAGCTTAAAAAACAAACCATCAACAAACCCAGATTTTTGATGTTTAGGAAGAACAACACATTCAACAACTTTTAACCAATGAAAACCAATTTCCTTTCTAGGCAGCAATGACTGCTGAGGCTCTCCATCTCCTGAATCGTTAACATTCAAAGCAAGTGTGATCGAGTGCTGGTAAAAGTCATTAGACAGTCACAGGGAAGAGCTTGCAATCCTGGAATAACAATTAATTCAAATCAATACAGAAATGAGGAGGAAAGATTAGAAACGGCTGAAATTTACCCAGTGACAACTAATTTATATTTTTAGCAAAATGAATCCTGATAGACAATCAGTAAAGCTTCAATTAAGAGTCAAGTTGAAGTTTTCCAACTTATTTTTAGAACACAGTGTTAATATCCTGACAATCTTCAGAAAAAAATATACGTAGTAAACCACTGTGCAAATGTGAAGCACAGCTCTAGGGCTGCAGCAAAGGAAGGAAAATGTGGAAGAAGTAAACAAATGGACAAGATTAGATTATTTAAGAGGTCTGAGTAGTTTAATTCCTTTAATATGTGACAGGAAGGCTGTACTGCAGTATTGAATCTCACAGGAAAATCAGTCATGATATGTTGGAAGGAATGCACTTGCTCTCAGGGCAATCATGGAGAGATGGGCTGGTGCCTGATGGGCAGTGACATGGGCAGGGCCCCTCTTGCTGCCCCAGAGCTGTAGGTTGTGGTTACAGCTCAACACATGCACCCACAATGAACCAATACTCATTCCCTCAAACAGAAACAGCACACTGTAAAATTCAATGCAAGAATTCACAATAATTTCCCCTCTGGATATCTACCAACAAATTCTAATTATTTATCAAGGCTGATATGCAAAGCCTTGCAACATTCGAGGTAATCATCTGAACTTTACCCTCAACACTTCATATAAATAACAACTCCTTACTCATGCTGCAGTCCTCCTCTCCTGTTTTTTTCCTCTTCATTTGACAACAGAGAACATTCTGACACTTTTCTTTTTTTCTTCTCTGTGAAAAACAGTAATAAAAAATGGAAAATACACACGTATACTAGCAGGTGATAGCCTGCTATGACTGTGAATTATTTGAGGAAAGATCTGTTCTTAGGGTTCTTCTGAAAACATTTGACATATTGCTGGTATTTTGAAAACCAGAAAGCCACTACTATGAGAAATGATAACAAAGCATTTCCTTATAATATTTTTGTTTTTATAGAGAACGACGTTACCAAATACATTTCTTGCCTTTCCACCCATCACATTTGCCTAAAGCATCACAACGGTGAATTAACAAACCTCCTGCTATTATCTCTGGTGTGGTAAAAGGCCACTCCTAAAAAGCATTGCTATGCCTGCAGCCTTCTGGAAAGAGAATGGAACTCCCAAGGAAGCTGTGTCTCCTTCTATGTCTAAAGATGTGAACGACCCAAATAGATCTGATAATAAGGACAACTTGAATTTCTAAAAGGACTGCTTGCAGACCCTATCTCCTGCACATACCCTAAAATGAATAGAACATTTAAAGGAATGAGTTACACTCACAATCTGCAGTGTTTAGATGAAGGACAATGCATTCTGGGGAGGCTCTTCAGATGGCCCTTGAGGAGCCATTTGCTTCAAACAAATCCATGTGTGCAAACACTGACATGAAGATGTGCTGGCCAACTCTGTGTTAGTGCCAAGAGTTCACTGGGAGTGCCATGAGTTCATCTCACCACACAGGAGAGATGTGAGCAGGAAAAGAGCTCTTCCCCCTTCCCAGCACAGGAAGCAGAGTCAGATAGCAGGAAAATGAATAGCAGCACAAATGAGATTACTTGGAGGCAAGAAATATTACATGAGATGTTAACAAGAAACACTTTCAGCTCACTAGTTTGTGACACCATTATAAAAGAAACACCTTCAGATTTCTCCTTTCTCACATTTTGTCATGAGTCCCCCTGCAGGCCTTGGCCACTTATGTATGAAGCACAGAGCTATTTCTTTGCAAATTTTCAAGCCCCAACCAGATCTTTTGTGGCGGTTCCCTTTCAAGACCAGCTGTGTTCAACCACCCCAACTGCTCCACTGCTGCTGCCTTTTCAAGCAGAGGTTTCCTGCTGTCCCCTTGGAGCGCTTGCCATGATTGGTGAGCACATGAGAGGAGAGAAAGGAAGGGAAATACAGCAGCGTTCAAAAAACCCCAGAGGCATCACAGGGAACCTTCACCTAGAGCTAAATAAAGGTTGGGATGAAGGAGAAGGGAAGAGATGAAGGCACATAATGGGGTTGAAGGGAGTAAAGAGAGACAAAAGGATATTTATGGCATGTAGCACAGGGAAAGTTTAAACATCTTCCTTTTCTCAAAATGTTTCTGTGATTTGGAAATAAATCATCCACTTCAACCAGCCTAACAATGTCCACCACATATACAAAATAACACTAGACCAGAGAATAGCAAGATGCGTTCACTTTCTTTTTAAACCAACTTCTTATTGATGATCTCTTCAAAGAACTTAAACATCTTTTTTCATTTTTGAAGATCTCATTAGGCTTGGTGGACTGGTTTCTTGCACTATAACCATGACAGCTAGACTACCTTTAAAAATGGGAAACACTGTCAGCACATTAAGCCTCAAGCTACATTTGCTTCACAGTCAGAAATCTGAGAAATTAATAATCCTTCTCCAGCAAATTTTCTAGAAATGAGTGAAAAGTTGCACATATTCTTTGGTGTTAGTAACTCGGTGATGAGGATGGGAGATGAGAATATCAGCATGGCATTTGTGTAATTGCTAAACACAATGTATCAAGTGCTGTTAATGATCTCAGCACTTACTGAGAACTGAACAATAGAATGTTAAAATATTGTAGTTCTATCTCTTCAGAGGAGAAAGGGAAGTCATATGACATGTCTGAACATGAAAAGCTGCAAAGTGCTCTTGTACTTCATGCAGAACCGAAACCTTAAGGAATGGTTCCAATGCAAGTTTTGAAAACTGAAGGGATTTAAGGAATTTTGGTGCTATCAACCTGTTCAAGTCCCTCTCAATTTCAATTAAGAAGATTTGCTAGCAGCTGCATGGCTGGATTTCTGCCTTAGCTGAACTGGTAGCCTTGTGATAGACAGCAAAAGGCATCAGCAGCAGACAGCTTCAGCAGGTCACAGCCAACTGCAGCACAAGTACTGCACTGAAATAATGTTGAGAAGCCAGAGAAGATGTGAATGTGCTAAAATAAGTGTGCTGGGAGCAGTGCTTAATTAGAAGATAAGGAAAATGTATTAGTGGAGGAAAAATAATGAGTTCATAAAATAAAGTACATTTGAAAAAAAATTATTGGGGAGAACACCAAAGGTTACAGAAAGGGCAACTGCAATTCTCAGTCTTAACCATATTTAAGTTTAGGATTGTAAAAACATTTTTGAAATTTCTTTAGTTAAAATTAAAAACAAAAAGCTTCTGAGAATTTCAAGATATTTTACTATTCCTGATGTGCACTTGGTTTCTGTTCATACTTGTGTAGCAATGAAACCATAACCCTGACTGCCATTGCTCAAAATGGAAACTCTTCATCTGAAAACAGACATTTTCTTCAATTACTTTCCCACATTGTCACAAAGATACTCTCTTTGGTGTTTATTACCTGCACAGGTGCTTTATAAAAACATGCAGCTCACTGCAGGACTTATGGATGGGATTTCAGTGGTTGCTATTTGAGATATCCCTTTCCTGTTCTGCTATTTTAGAAAATGCAGAAAATTTTGCTGCATCTAGGACTGAGTTCTACAGCATGGAAACAGAGTGAGAACAGAGGAAATCCCATTTGGTTCAGGTTTTGCTGTTTATCCTTGTGTTCCCACAGACACTGGTCCAGGCACTTGGCAGAATTTGCATTTTTTAAATCAAAAGCAAGATCATGCAAAGTTAATATACCTCTATCTAAAATTCATTAAATACTTAAACAAAGGATAGAACTATTGATTTTGTTCACAAAATTACACAGATTAATAGGAATTATTAAAGTACAACGTTTGACTCTTGTCACTGTAGAGTCCTGCTTCAGCAATCAGGATCTACAAAGTCAAGGAAACACTGAAGAGTCAGGGAACTTAGTAATTATCAATTAACTAATGACCATTACTAACTATTATAAGCAGTCATTGCTCTTCTATTCCCAAAATGGTGGAAGAAGGGTTGGATCTAATAACACTAATAGTTAAATATGTAAAATTTTATGAACTTAAATGTATTTTGCTTTTTAGTCTTCAATTGAAAATGCTGACAATTCCATAATATTTTGTAAAAGGCTTGAGTATGTGCTTAAAGACAAAGTTTCTTAGGAAGACAGAAACTTGTCTTTGGTGTAGAACACTAATAAACTGACTACTTCATGAAGAAACCTGAGATTTTCTAGTCAGGTTTCTAAGGCCCATCTTTTTCTCTTATTTTTGGAAAGAATGGGAGTTGTCTGAAAATCACCTACTTGGTAACTTGTGTTGACCCAAATAATTATTTATTATCATGGCTTATTATACTGGGCTAAGAAAAGTTAAGAACTTCCAGGGTGGTGCATGATTTAAATATGGAGAATTTTTCAATTAAAAAAAAAACAAACAAAACAAACTGAGAAATGCATATTTAGAAAGGAAAGGAGAGCTAGGTCATTTCAGCATAGGATTGTAAAAGAAGCTTGAAGTGTGTCCAAAACCCTCTGAATGTCAATGAGATTTGGGAAGCTATATCCCTTCTGCATCCGTGGAAATTCCCAACTTATTAAACACTGGCTACAAGTCAAAATGATCCTCCTGGTAAATTACACATTTTTGCTTTGATCTTTTGGGTCAATCCAAACCCCAAAGTGAAGCCAAATATGTGACTTGGAAACCTGCAAAAAGGAAAAAAACAGAGGATATTTCATCCCTGCAAAGTGATTAGTAAAGCCCTATGTACTGGGCTGTAATCAGAGAGAGGAAATGTAAAGCCATGATATAAATTATACAGACCAATGGCTTTGGTTAGAAAACAGAAAAATAACCCTTGGATGTTTCCTTTGGAGGTGTTGCAACTAGTACGCAGTTTGAACTTGAATGAAAAGCAAAAACTACTAAGCAAGAACTTGGGGCAGATCAGCTTCCTGCAAACTTGGCCATGCTTGTCTTGTTTGGCTACACAATTTTAGCCCATTGACAGAAGGTGAGGCTCAAGAGTTTGCTGTCAGAGTAAGAACACCAAGAACCAAACCAGAGCCTCATTATCACACCCACATAATTATCCACCAGCTTTTCCAAAGCACCTGTTTGCCCTCCTGTGCAAGGCAGGAGCACAGCTCTGCCCAGAGCTCTCCCAGTGCCCACAAGGGTGAAATGCTGCCGAAATCCTCACCAGCATTCCAGCTTGTCCCCTTAGAAGAAATAAATTCATTCGTTTCTTATGCCTCTACTCATCCTGCCTATAAACTATGTTAAAATGACAGAACTCAGAGCAGGACTTTGGTGAAAGTTTCCCTAAAATGCAGAATTCAGTCCAGGATGGATGGAGCCCTCTGTAAAATGAACCTGGCGAGTTTTACCCCAGGTCAGAAAAACCTCATTAGTGAAGGTGATCAGCACTCACAGACTGATCCTGTCCCTGCTGTACATTCAGCCACTCTCTAATCACTGGGGCTTCACACATTCCCACACTGGAAGTGCATTTACATTCCACTGACAGCAATCAGATATCCAGCTTGTCTGTGCAGCTATCTCACTTCACAGGCAGCGCAAACTTTTTCAACAATGTAAACAGGAGATTAATGAATACGAGTGTTAGGGTGAATCAGGGCCCTGACCCAACAGGCTGCCTCTGCTTCTGTCTCTGCTTTTTCACTCAGATCATTAAGCAGGGCAGGGGGCAGCTTGTGAGCAGCATTTTCTAATCTAACATTTTGGGAGTTCCTTGAGACTACTGAAATTGAAGTGTTAGCTCTAAACCCAGTGCTGGGAAACCTTTACATGAAAAGTTCATCAAGCAGTGCAAAAATCAGTGAACATTGCAGCTGCCTGAAACAGTTCATACTCTGAAATTACATAAGTGATCTGAATTGAGTGAGAACCACGACCCTTGGGAGCAATTTCCAGCAGCTAATGAAAGCACATTGAGTTCTCTATATCCAGAAACTGTCAGTGTTTGCAATAGTATTTGGAGCACATCTTAATGCTGACTCACAGATGCCAAGCACATTATATCACATCACCTTTCAGTGCTTCTGTTTACTCAGCTATAAAGTTCAGCATCAGGTTCCCTTTTGGGACTTTATTTATATAGAACACCTACTTATATGCTACATACAGAAATTAATGGTAAAGACAGAAAGGGCTGATGACTAAGGGCAGGATTAATGTGGATACATTCAGCTATACATAGGACATTCAGCTATACATATACATAGGGAAAAAAGAGATACAGCCAGGTTGAATGAATTACTCAACAATTTCAAGTTATGATTTTTGGGAGCAAGAATACTTCAGTTGTTAAATTATTTATGACAGGTAGAGTGTAGATACATCACTTACACCTTAAATCATTTGGGAGTTTTTAAGGTAGAGTTCCAAGTTTGCTGAACAGTTTTAAAGGAGATGTGCTTGAAATACTCTGGTATTAGCACACACTTGAAAACATGCAGCAAGTGGTGTAACAAGAAAAGCAAAGCCATGCTATTATTTCTGATTCTCAAAGAAGAATCAATTTCACAAAAAGACCTTTTTTAACAGACAACAGTATTACTCAAGCACAAACCCCAATGGGTAGGAAGCACTGTTTTGTTTTTCTCATCTCTGTTTCTTGCAAAGTACAAAATGAGGCAAGTGTTGGTCCAATTATTTCCCTTTGGAATCCTTCCTTTTAGCTGAACCTTTCCCAGAGTGCTTTCTGGTGGGCAGGAGTGAACAAAGTGAAGAGGATTTCCTATCTCCCATACTTTTTCTGTCAACAATCTCTTGTTTAATTTCTGTATTGTTTATTTCCTACAAGAGATGCAAGTGAAAATTGCTCCAATTTTATTATTAACCAAAAATGCTTTGCTACCACACTTTTCTTCTTGAGCACATAGATAAAAAAATGCATGCTACTACCAGAAAGGCAGTACTCTGTTATCACACAGGATTCTTTCTGCCTAGATCCCTGATCCCATCTTGTATTCATTTGAAAATTTCCTTTCTAAATGTGAGGAACCCAATCACATTATGAGCTGGGATTTGTCTTTTGGAGTTGCACCAGATTATCCAGTGGTAAGAAAAAGTTCTGGGCTATTCAGGTGTGCTCTGACACACACATGAAATCCATGCCATTCTTGGCCTGTTATTCTGGCTCTAGAAATGCTGAGGAAAGAAGAAAGAAAAGCAAACAAAAGATGCAAACAAAAAACCAAGAAATATGATGAATCCTTCAAAGGACTGTTCCATACAAGAAGCTGAGATTTCATTTACTCTATGCTTAGAAGTCCCTAGGAAAACAGTTTCCAATTATTTTCTTTCAGCAAAACACTGTGAATTGTTATTACAAGGGAGCCTAGTATATTCCCTAACTGTTCTTACCTTGAAAAAGAAGGAATATGATTTCACTGAAGGCAAAATGCAACCTACCACTGGCAGTTTTATTTGCCTCCCTAGACTCACATGGTTGTTTCAGTGGAGGAAAATGAATTATCACAATGGCTACCATTGAAATACTGCTTGCTAAGAAGTGGAGTGCTAATCATTACTTCATTAATGCACTTTCTACTGTATAAGATAAAATTATGGAAACTGGGATAAAAGAGGGAACATGATGAAACTTTTCAATAAATTCATGATGGTATGTTTCAAGGAAAGACCGAAGTCTTTTAATGACTTGCAACTCCATGCTGTGCATGGGGAATAAACTGCAAATTTGACAACAACTGAATACAAAAATGTTGGCTTTTTAAAACTCTATAGCCAAACATGTAATGATAGACTTAATCTACCTTTTGATTAAGTCTGACCTTGAAGCCTGCCTTCTTAGGAGCACTGCAAGTTATTCTCAAGTAAGCTGAGATTGCAATCAAAAATAATAGAGCAAAGTTTGGTTGCTTGTATTACAAAACAATTTCTCAACAATCGTTTGTATTACACACAATTTCTCAAATATTTGCTTAAAAACTTTACTACATTTTGGCTATTTGTTACATCAACTAATTAGTCATCACATCACATTCACTTAACTACCAATTGTTCATTTTCAGCGGTTAAGTTTGGATTAGTGATCAGAATTCTTATTAAACTGTTTTCACATCACACAGCACATTCAAAATTCCACAGCAGGAGGAATGAGGCTCTCATGGTCTCATAGCAAATATGCTTTGGACAGAGCTCTCCCTTTGCAGCTCAGGGTGGAGGATTCAGAAACACCATAGTATAAATTTTATAGTTTCAGGTAAGTGAAAATTTTCTATCACATTTGTAAACCTCCTAAGTCCTAACCTGTATGAAACAATTTATCTGTCCCTGTAAATCAGGATTTTGAGGTCTATGAAGCAAGATGATAATATTTAAGCAGAAGACTTTAAAACAAGTGGAAGACATTGACAGCTGGTAAAGTAAATAGTTGTATGCTTATTGTCATAAAGTCTCCAACACATAGAAGGATTCCAGCTACTATGAGTAGATGGGGTATTTTCTGATTTTTTAAAAACTTTTGAGTACTCTTCACATAGAAACTGGTAGTGATAAAATCAGTTGTGATAAATTTCTAAGCATAGTACAATTACTAAATCAAATACAGATGTCATATTAGGATATGGATCTAATTTAAATAAGTTTCTGTTTCAAGCATCACTTTATAATTTAAAGATA
>JAHXMQ010006307.1:6332147-6360757 GCA_020466415.1 Ammodramus savannarum pratensis | reverse complement strand
TTGATTTCTCAACATCTTCTGCCCCACTTCAGTATGATGAAACTATTTCACCTTCTGATACCAACCCAGTTAGTCCCAAAGTAACTCTCAGGTGGCAATGTCTGCCCCAACCCCCCTCCCTTTCTCAAGGAGACAAAACTGGAAAGAAAAAGTGTTTTGGAAAGGTGTTGCTGAAACAGCTTGAGGCAGTGGCGGCTGTTCAACAGAGCACAGGCAAATTCATGTCTGCTCCCTGCCAAATATACAGGAAGAATCCAGAAAACAAACAGGACAGAACAAATTAGTAGATGGAAACAAATAGACCTACCCCAGTCCTCTAAACAGTCTTTAGCTTCCCTTGGCAGAGTTTTGCAAATTAAATACAGAGGACTCAAGCAAGCAGGATAAGAAGCAGCATCACTCTGCTCATCATCATTGGTGGGGAAAGGGGAGCTATGAGCAAAAGTTTGATTTGGATATTCTCTGCACATAAACAGATCCATAATAGAAATACTGAGTAGGTTAGAGTAGGTTTATTATCAATTATGAATTTTTAAAGTTGCTTGTTAGCATGCACACAAAGTATGACCCTTTCCGAAACATAACCTAAAAGAGCCTAAAAATGTTAAATGTAATCACCTGCTCTGTAAATTGCCCAAAGCTTAAAAAGATATCTAGTTCTGACTATAGTTGAAAGTTGGCAGATTTTAAATTTTAAATATCTAATATTACTGGCAGATTAAAACTAATGCAGGAAGCAATTTAAGACAAACATAATGAACTACAGTTTCTAAAAAGAAAATGGATGTCAAGGAAAAAATTATTAAAAAGTTAATGCCATCTCAGAAGTCTAAACCCATGTAGCTTAAAGCTTCATATCTCTGATACACAGAAAGAACTACAATATTCTTGCAATAAGACTGGTTTTGGTATAAACTCATGACAGAACTTTAAGCATGGCCAACAAATTTAGCTCATTGCAGAACCTGAGAAGTGTGGGCTATCCTTTCATTGGGCTTCCACAGAATAATACAGGAGGAAAACCCCAACACTATCACAGATGTGAAAATAGACCATATTTATGGACGATTCCCTCAGGGATCCAGATCAGACTCCAACTCCCACCTAAAACCAAAACTGGGGTACTGCTGTGCATACACAGTCACAGATTAGAGTGTATTAACAAGCTATGTACAAACCCTAGAGAACTCCCAGAAATTTGATGTCAGAATAAAACTGAACTTCCCAGAGAAAGCAACAGCCACACTATGGGTGAAAGAACAGGAACAGAAGCCAAGGATCTGAGATTTCAAAACAATGTTTGTTTACTTTACAAAACAGTTTCCTTTCAGATCCACTTAAAGTTGAATACAGCTACTAACATAATTTGTAAGCTTAAAAATTCTGAAAATATCCTGTCAAGTTATCCTGGCTAAAGCCCAGCTCTGAATCTTCCTGCAATTTGGAAACTCTCTCAAGAGAGATTATAGATTCCTGCTTAATTTTTCTTTTTGATTTGAATTAGTTTTTATATGCACAAAAGCTAGCATTTGTTGATTTTTTTTATAACAGCAACTGTAATAACTACAGATACAATCTTTTGCCAATAAGCCAATTTAAATCATTGCATAAATAAAGAGCAATTGTTTGCTTTCATTTAACTTTGCACTTCCTGAAATTAACTGCCCTGCCTCCTTCAAGGAGTTGATTCACATCAATTTTCACTGATGGCTGCTGAGCAGAATTCATCATCTCTGTAACAGAGTTGCCAATGCTGTCAGACATTATTTTTTCATTCTGCAAACATGGAAGAGCACAAACAGTAACTTGGCCTGAGAAACAATTCTCCAAGATGCTCTGCAAATGTCTGGTTTGACAAGACACAATTTGTGTCTGATGGAGCAGAGGGCAAGTAAATTTCCATTCAATACTTTGAAAAGAGCAGTTGAAGAAAGTAGAGAATCACTTCACATTTTCATGGAAAAAACCTCCAAACCCAAAAACCAACAAACCCGCCTAGAAAAAAAAAAATCCAACCTCAAACAAAAAGTATCTTTCAAAATGAAATTAGAATAAAAGCAAATAATCCACTGGCTTCTGAGTTTGCCTTTGTTACTGGTTTTCCCCCTTTAATGGGTACTTGCTGGCAGCAAAGGCAGCTCTCATCTCTCTGAAACCATTTCAATTCAACTATCTCTGTTCCATCCAAAAATTGCACTACTACAGATCAATCAAAGAATCATATTGTGCTAAAATCTGGACAGAAAGCATATTCTAGCATTAAGGCACAATTTCTACGTGCTGTGAGTTCCTTTGTAGAAAGAGCTCATGTAGAGCTTAAAAAATTCTGACATTTTCTACAATGTTAACAAACGTTATCCTCATTTTAGAGGAAGCTGAAAAGTGAACAAGTGACTTGTTCAAATAAAGTAAACTTTTGGAAGGAGTCCAAAAGACCAGGTTCTTGTGTCCTCTTGTAGCAGTGACCTTTTCAGAGACTTGTCAAACGTAAGGAAAAAATCTTCATAGCCCTGAAACCCTGGACCTTATCAGAGATTGAGCAAAAAGAATCTTGTGGGGGAATCAGAGAGGCAATGAAAGTCAGCAAGAACAGGTTAGAGGCATAGTCCTGGCAGACCAAATTTACAGTTTCACATGTGGATGTATGATAATATGTGCCCTATGCACATAGCTCCTGAATCAGTCGCATTTCAAAAGCAGTAACCATATTTTATGTGTGGGGGATTCTACAATCAGGGGAGATACTCCCTGAAAGAAAACAAAGGCTAGTGAAAATCTGAGATTTGAAACACTTGGATTCTAAGTTTTTGGAGTGAGTTTCAGCATCAAGATGTGATTTTTAGTATGATATAATTTGGAAGGATAGCTCTCAAAGGAGTGCAACTCACTATTTTTGTCTTTTCTTTCAAGCCCCAGCTCAACTTCATGGCAATGAATGTTTTTGTTAGTCTGGGAATTTGAAGGGATGAGCTACAGAGATTTTGAACTCCACTAACCAAGAAAAAAGATATCATGACCAAATATGCTTTTTTTAAAGTGCTTTGAAAGTAATACTCAAAAATTAACTCTGAAAAACTGGAATTCACACTGACTTCCTGAAATTGATATGTCAACACTCTCAAATTATCTCAGTTACTTTTCCTGCTAATCATGAGGGTTAATAAGGGCAAAGAATTTTCATTTTTGCTGTAAGATCCACGTATTTAAAACTGAGATCTACAGATGTTGGGTTACAAGGTTCAGAAAATCATTAGAGTATGTTTGACTGGCTTTCCACACTTCTCATTTACTTCTTTTCCTGCTTTTACAATTGCTTAAAATCAAACAAATAACATCTATAAAATCCATTTTTGAGATAAGCAGGATCAGTGATCCAGGTCAGGTCAGACACAAGACAATTGTTGCACGTGTTCATTATCTCAGTCTCACAGACTGGGGTACTGTAAGGGTCAAACAATCAAGAGAACTGTGGATATTCTCAGTTCAGTGGAAGAAAGAACAGAGGTAATTTCTCCCGGGTTGAGCCCGGGAAATTTAGAGGAAAGAATCAAACAATTATTATCTCTCTTTCTGTAACTGTTGTTTATAGATATGGTTCTCTTGAGTGTGCTATTCATAGTTCCCCAATAGTGTGAGATGTTTCTGCCTTGAGACCAATCAAGTATCACCTTAGCAAGTCACATTATAAAGAGACCATCTACTTTCATTAAATGTTTTTGCCTTCTGATGCACCTGAAGGCTGGAGTCTTCTTTCCATCCCTACACACACACAAACCCAGGAAAAGTTCTGTCTGTCACTGCTTGCAGCTAAGTCCTTACATTTTCCTTCAGACTTTGTCACTCCTGCACCCACGCAGCGTATGCAAACAGAAAACCAAATTCCTGTTTGGCTGTGCCTTCATCTATAATGGAAACAAATTGGGTCTCTCTGAGAGCAGCAAGTTGTTGACAACAAAGCTTTCACAGTCAGAGACGTGCCTGCTCAGTAACAAACATATTGATATAAATGTCAGCACCAAAGCAGGTTAGAAGGAAAAATCATTCACCCCTGAAATAGCACTTCAGATAAACACTAAAAGCTACCCTAAAGAAATAGAAATATAGAAAGAAGCTTTCTATATTTAAATAACACTCAATTTCTTCAAAGTCTCATGAAGTCTCATGTAGATTAAACCCAGTGACTATCAATCAATTTATCATATGCAGCAATTACTTAGATAATAAGGGGGAGAGCAAAAGGGCCAATTTCCAAGTGTCATTTAAAACTCAAGCACTCTTTTCCAAGGCAGATAGTGAAGGTGAAATGCTATTCTCTAGAAATCTCTTTAAGGTCAAACTATTTTGTCCAAATTAACCCAGAGAGTCCATTATTTCACTGGCGTTGCACCAGAACTGAATGCAACTTCAGGGTCCAATGGAGCAAATAGAATTATATCAACCTGACTTAAGCAGGCATTATAGAAACCTGGGACACTATTTATACACAGATTGGAAAACTTCATCTTCCTATCAAGTATGAGGAGATAATTTATTGTTATAACAGATATTTTGGGGTTTTTTTATTATTTTTCTTGCTTATTTTTTCCAAAAGTTAAAAAAAAAATTCAATTACAGCTGAAGGAGTCTAAGAGCACAAAACTCTCATGTGAAGCAAACCTGGAGGAGTTTATTCCTCTAAAGCTGCTATGCCATATCCTGTTACTTTTCATAGAGCTTTAAGTCAGAAATCATTCCACTGAGCCTTTAAGGAATTCCTTGGCTTTAAGGAATTTAACAGAATGTTATCTAGCTTAGAGGCTAGGACTGAAACATTTCATAGATAATTATATTCTTACCATACAGTTCTATCCAAAGAGCTTAAGAAACATAAAAATGCATTATTCCCTAAAAATTGACAGAAATGTGAAGTAATTTCTATAAAGTTGAATAGAATACTCAATGCAGAGTTTTTGCTAAAGGCAGAAAATAGAAAGTTTGGCATTGCTAGGCACTATGAAACAAACCCATCACAATTCCTGTATAAATCTGAACGAGCAGAACGTTTTCACACCAGACTGGGACTCTGCATCATGTGGCCATAACCTTTTTGATTCAGGGTGGAAGGTCCCCAAACCATATTTTTATCCTGTCTAACCATAGTCACGTTTAGGTTTCATGCCTTGCAAATTTCTGTGTTTTTCCTTAAATGAATTTTCATCACCTGATTTTTCATCAGCTGAAGGAGTCTATAATATCTTGGTTTTCTGGCCTTAGCCAAATAGATCGCATCAGGAAATTAATTTCTGGATAATCCCTTGTTTTTCATCATAACCATCATAAAGATAGGGGAATTGAAACTTGCACAAAATAGTCTTAATTAGCCACATGTTTAAGGTAAGTTCCCAGTAAACCAACTTGCACCAAAATTTATGCTTCAGAAGATAAAGAAATATGCATAAACAACAGAATAGAAAAAGGAATTTTGTGTCTCAGGTATAATAGAAAACTCTTAGTCAGGCTCCCCAATAGTGCTCAGAAATCTCCTCCTCTATCACCAACAAAAGGTGATGATTACCTACAATAGAATTTAAACACAATAAAATTTAAAACTCTGAACGTGTAGCTTTAAATATCCTGGACCCAGTTTTGAGGAAAGGGGAAATACTGATAAATAGTGTCTGTTCTTGGTACTGTTGAAAGAAATAATTACTACAGTGCATTTCAGAGACTCTGCCTGCTACCTGAGCAGACTGCCCAGGCTGTTGGGACAGCCCAGAGAAATACATTGTACTTTCCTATTTAGGCATTTTAACAAAGCACTCCTCTGCACTGCTGTGTAAACACCAGGGCTCAGAGCTTGGCTTTGTTAAGTCAGGATGAAGTAGCATTTCTCAGCTGCAATCATGAAATACATGTTACACCAACACCTCCTTCCAAACACAGCCCCGTGTTTAGGAGTATGTGCACATACAGCATTCATGCACATCTGCACCTTCAGCTGAATACTAGCAACAATGAGTATTTCTAAACCAGATGAGCTCTGATGAAGAAAGTTTACTTATGAAAATTAAAGCAATGTTGGATTCTCATTTCAGCATGAAACCGGAACTGAAAAAAAACCCCAATGTTTTAAATGCTAGAATACAGTATTTACAAGCTGTAATATCTGTGATCTGTATTATCATTCTTCCCTCTGCTATACCTTTGTGCATAAGCTTAGTGCCTTTGTTAGAAAAGCAAATTCTTGCTACAAAAGTTGAACAAAAAATAGCTCTGGTCATTTCCTATTAATCTCAGCCCAATATCTTTGCCTCAGCAAGTTTCTATTAGTTTCTTTCATTATTTCTCAAAAGTGATACTGGAGAAAAATTACTGACATGTAGCTTGGTGTGTAATAGCATCTGTGACACATGAATGAAGAGAAAGTTCGAGAATAGACTAAATTATACTTTTGCTTGCCTTTGGTTAATTGGAATTTATTAAAAAGATGCTTCTTAAATATAGTTTGCAGTAAGAAGCCAAAGTGAAATGTGGTCAGTGGACATCACTACTAACAGGAAATTATTTTTGTTATCAGAATTGGTTCAGGGAATTTGTAACTGCTTAGAAGCTTAGAAGCCATCTATAGAATGTGCTTTTCTTAACCATTCTGCAGGTTACAACCTATATATCTGCAGTCTGAAAATCAAGCTTCTAATCTATGAATAGTGAGCTACTTCTGCTTCTTATCTGTTAGGAATTTAATCTTAAATAGTTGAAATGCTAAAGGCAAGCAAGTGTGTCAGGGGTAACCAGCGAAACTGGGGACCTTCATTCCTTGGCCTTAAGCCGGTTTTAAGGAAAAGATTTTTACTTCCTAATCCATTTAGTCAATTCCAATTGAATGCAAAAGGGCAGAGTTAAAACCAGTAAGCTGAAAGCTAGATATGTCCTGAAACCCATAGGAATGTACTCTGAGTGATAAAACTGGAATTGATGAACATCATCCCTCCCCTTCCCCCCAAAAAAAGAAGCCAAATCAAACTAAAGCTCTTCCCATTTAATCCTTATTTTATCAAGAAACCTAAAGAAAGCTTTTCCAAAATAAATTCTAGGTGCCAACCAGCTAGACAGTATTTAATGCAAGTGATGCAAAGACTCAACTGCTGACATAACAGAAATGAGTGATAAAACAGATCTCCTTGCTGGCAGGAAGAGGGAGAACCACTACACATTTTCCTAAAGTACTTACATGCATAGGGAACCATCCTGTCACAACTTTTAAAGATGTCAAGCTCTGGTTGCTTGGCCAGGGCTGCAGTGACCACAGCACAGACTTTGGTCTGAAGCCACCAGCCAGGAGCAGGCTGGACAGCTGAACATGCCAGGTGTCTCAGGTGTCACCCCCATAAAATGAAAGGATTGTTCATCTGCTCCATGGGGCATTCCATGAGCATTGTGGCCTTCCCAACACTCAGTCTTTATGCATGCACTAAAGGGGCAAAGGGAAATTTACATCATTTCCAGGGTTGCCTGAAATCAAAAAGATGGAAAGAGTCACAGTATTTTTTTTTTCTGCAACAGTGAGAATAGAAAGCATCTATGGATGACAGTGGGATCAAATTCAAACGTTGATTTTAAAGTTCTGTCTATGCAAACTAAGTCAAATCGTCGTGTTCTATGACAGGAATGTCTTTTGGTGAGGGACACCATCACTGATTTTGACCTGTCAACATTTCTGAGGTAGTATATAATATTTACCTTAAAAAATAAATTAAAACCCACAATTTCTCTTTTCTAAAAAATATATTTATACTTGCTCCATAAAACTTTTCTATTAAAAAGATGATGAAATATCTGTCCCTATAGAAAGAGGCATGCTGCTGTGACAGACCATCTTGTTTGCCTTTCATCACTGAGAACATTAGTGCAGTTCCTGCTGGGACAAAGATTTATAGTTTCTCAGATTTTTGGAAACAGCTAATTAGGGAGCTGCACCAAGTTTCAGGAAAAGGAAGCCCAGAACATTTTAAAAAATGTGAAATAACGCTCCAAATTCAACTCTTCAGCTCCAGCTGGAGGAGCTAGAAAGAAGACAACAACTGGAGAACCCTGAAAAGCAGGGAAGCCCTTTTCTAGACATGGAACAATGGACATATTTTAGAGCCCCACCTTTAGCACTTCTGCAGTTAAACACCAGGACAAACAGAAATAAGACTGTAACAAAAGGAATTTCTTACCTCCTTGGAGCATGCACATGGGGAGACAGGATCCTGTTTGAAGGGTAACCTGAATCCACAATTAGCAAGGGCAGGCAAACTTGGTTCAGAGTCCCAAGTTATTCCTGCTTTATTTACTTTGTTAGAATGGGAAACAAAGTGGAACTGAAGAGAGATTCCTTAACTTTTGAGATATGAGCAAAAGAAATTTTTTTTCCCCTGAGACACAGAAGAAACAGTTGAGCTCAAGATAAAGCTTATGATACTTTGCAATTTTTCTTCTTGTTTATAAAGTGCTGTGTCATGGCTAGAAGGGAAGAAAGGAGAAGTTGAGAAGTTTGATATCTTTAACCTCTTTTATACCTATTAGCTATCAAGCACAGCAAAAGATGCTAAATGGAGCGAAGTCCTTACTTGTCACTAGAAACAAATCCTCTCCTGGAATTCCCCATTCCCTTGCAGTTGTGCTCAAATGATGCTTTACAGTTTTCTCTCTCTGGTTCTTGGCCCAGAGCAATGAGAGGAAAGGGAGGTTTTGAACTGAGGGGCTGCTGAAGGACTGGCTGTGCTCTCCCACATGCCAGACAAGGAACACGTGGGCTTCAGCAGGAATTTCACACTAAGAAGGGCTTTCTTTATTTCTTTCTTTCTTAATGATATTACACTGGAGTTTTCTGTCCAAAGCTGGTGGGTGGAAACAAATACCTTGGGGACTGTTGGCCTCCTCAAATTAACTTATTAATGTCTGCTCAGAGCCCTGAGGAATTTAATAGTTAACAATAGGAACCAGTGAATGCTATAATAATGAAATAAGCTTCTGCTTCCTGCTATTAATTAGGCAGAACTATATTAACAATATTGAATTTAAAAGAAGAAAAAACCCAGCAAATACATTTTACAATGTGAAAAGCTGAACAAACCTCTCCCACTCTTTTGTATTTTTCTAAATAAGAACCAAGAACTACAGAATATCCTGAACTGGAAGTGACCCACGGGGATCATCAAAGTCCAGATATTATCCCTGTACTGGACACTCCCAAGCATGTGCCTGAGACCAATATCCAAACACTTGAAGAAAGCAAAATTAATCTGGGGGAAAAAAAGACAACCAGAATCAAACAAATCAAAACAAACAACAACAAAAACCAAAAACTAACCTGCCCCATCTTCCCAAAAAATCCTGGAGACATTGTATTGTAATTTTAGATTGCTAAAGGGAAATTAAAAAGAGAGGACTCTGAATAGATTTGGTCCTGGAAAATGGGTGAAGTCTGGAAGATGTAGGTAAAAAAGCAGCTTTTTAGAAACCAAGAGTCTATCCTAAAGTCTCCTGTCATATAAATATCTCCAAATTACTGAGTTTCTATAAAACCTAGGAAGTTTTCACCATTTTAAATTGGCAGGTTGCAAAGTCATCCTTACTGTAGTCTATTCAGTCTGATTTTCAAAAGCCAGAAAAAATGATTTTGCTTTACTATTCAAACAAGAATTCTTTACTGTGATCGCTCTCAAAGATCAATGAATGTGTGCACATAAACCCTGGCTGAGTTCTGAGAGGTCTTGTGTGAATGATTTGGATGTGAGCAGAGCTGCCTGCTTGGATCAGCCAATGCAGTTAATCAGATCTGCACACTGAATACTCTGCTATTTGTGCTGTGCACAAGAAAGAAAATCCTTTGCAGCAGGGACAGAACTTGCACAGTCTTAGCTTCCCCTGATTTCTATAAAAGCCATTTACTGACTATACACAGCTTTAAAAGAGAGTAGATTTGTCACACCATTGGTCTGTAATAGCCAAGCAGTTTGAGAATTGGTGGAACACCAGCAGAGGACTGGAGAGGAAAGCTTTGTCTGGTGTTTTTTTGGGAATATTTTGACAGTACTATGACAAGTAGGACCTTTCAGAAGGTAAGGTCAGCAAGACAGCTGCAGCTGTTTGCATATGCATCAGGGTGGATGATTTTAACAGGCATTAAATTTTCTAGAAATGCAGAAGCATGGCCAAACCTGTAGCACAAATATATAATTACATTTCTATTCCATTCCCTTTGTTCTGCCAGAATCAGGCCACTGAACCATTTAATAAACCTGGTAAAATAAAGATGAATAATTACTGAGGTTCCTTGTTTTGAAGAAATGCAGTATCATATCTTTCTGAAAGCTATGGCCTTTGAGAATGATTTCAAGATAATTGCTCATGACTGTTGTCATTTACTGCAGCCCTAGTGAATACACTTGTTTTCCCGCTCCAGGAGCATTCAGGAGACAAAATCCCAAGAACTTTGCCATAGCAAGATAAGCAGAGACCAGCATTTCCAGGATTTATTTCCTACAGTATAAAAAAATGACTGTTTCTTGCTCATGCTTACCAGCTTCTCTTTGCAACTCTGTGTTTATCTACAAACAGTAGTTGATAAAGTCTCCTAGCAACTCTGCCAAGAAAGGAAACTGCCTCTTCCATCATATAGGAAAACACAGTGATCTTTGCCCCAGAATACATTTGCAAACACAACTTTTAAAGAGCATATTGTTAAAATATAAAAGTCCAGAAGATAAAAGAAGATTTTACATTTTACATTTAAAATTTTTACTAAGATATAATGTTTAATTAGAAAAGAATAAAAATAGAAAAACAGGTTGAGGGGGGCAGTGTTTGGTTTGGGTGTGAGGTTTTTCCCCTTCTTTTTCTTACATTTTTGAGCATAATTGGAAAGTACCTTAGCTTTAACTGTTCCTCAAAAATAGTACTTTAAGCTGAGCAGTAAGAGTAAATTTGAAGACTATCAATTCTACTAGCCTCTACAATATATACTTTGCAAATCTGTTATGCAAGTGTTAATCTACTAAATAGCAGTTCCTGTTGGAATGCCACAGTGCCCTCATTACCAGCAATACAGGGAGGATGCTCCAGCAGGGAAGTCTCTGATCTGAAAACAACACAGGTGTGATACAGCCTCACATCATTCACACACAGCATCAAACTGCCTGTTCTAAGTCTCAAGGTATGACCATAACTCTTGTTCAAGTTAGGAACCTACCAGAGTTAATCACTTAATAAATAGTTTGAATAAAATCCCACCTTTAATATATGTATTTATGTCATCAGCCCTAATTGAGAAAAGATGTTAAGTGAAAAAGTGAAATTTTCTCTGTCAGCTGTAGGTGACACATCAAACAGTGTTGGACATTACATTGCTACAGGATTGGAGCTGGGTGCTGGGCAGGAATAGGGCCTAAACCCAAAAAGTCCTGAAAATCAGAGGTTAACCCTCTGATCCATCTCATCTGCCCCACTTCAGAGCTTTTACACTGCACTCTGGCCTAAGTTAAAGATTGAAACATCTGATGCTGATTTTAGTCCTGTTTCTGACTTCCTGGGGTTTTGTAGGACTCAGAGCACTGATGCTATTCCAGAGTGGAATTCAGCTGTGACATGTTTTACAGAGGAAAATATTTAATGCAGAACTACTGTGCTCACTTGGTGAGCAGTAAACCTGTTTAAGGAAAGTTAAGTTGCATCAATCTCACAAACCATGAGTTTTTCTCAGGCTGCATAGAAAATAACACTTTATGGGCACCATTGCAGTTCCAACACAAAGGTCAGAGAAAGGTGGGAGATCTCCTAACCCAGGAATGACAAACATCTCCTCTCCCATCATCACTCTCAAAGCACCTGTTTGCAGTAACTCAGGCTGTGCTTTATGAAAGTGGGTGTTTAGGAGCAAAATTACAAAGCAATGCTTTCTGCAAATCTGTTCTATCAGTTTTGACAAAGGGAGAGAATATTTTCTTGTCTCCCTCTCAACACTTTTTTCCCCTGTTCTCTTTACAGAGCAGGGAAAAATATCATGTCAATTCTGAAGTTTAAACCAGTGAGACTAAAGCCATGGTGATGCTTCTTTAATTAAAGCATTTCTCACAAGGGCCTTGAGGTGCAGGAGAAAGAATAATAAGGCACAGGGATTGAATTTTATGCAAGTTCTTCATTGGATTGCAGACATATACAATCTGGTTTAAATCAGTGAAGGAGGGGAGCTTGAGCAGCCAGTCAGGCTCATTCCTGCATGTTAATGAATACCCTGTAGAGCAGCCTGATATCCAAGAGAACACTACCAAAATGATATTGCTTTTATTATTTAGAATCATTCCACAACACAAGGTAATGCAATATCACCTCAGCAGAACAGCTAATGCCTTGGGAAGTAGAATGGTTATATCACAAGTATCTCAGCAAGTACTTACATAAGCAAGGGACACAAGAATGTTCCTGCAAGCCTTTGAGACAGCAAGTCTATATTTCCTTCTGAGACATTGGCTCAGGCAAAGGGTACAGGGAAAGGCCATCCCAGTCCATGCCCTGGGCACTTCTCCCCTGCAGTTAAAGCTGGCTATTGGTGTGGTACTAAAAAACCCAGCTTTTAAAGACAGAAGCAAATTTAACAGCATTCTGTAACACTGCTATTAACTCTGTTGGTTATATCTGTTTTCAAAGGCTATCTGAAAAACAGGTATTAAAAATAACTACTAGGGAAGTGCTATTTTTGAAATGAAACATAACATGTAAATGTGAAATAGTCCTGGCTTTGTTTAGCAGGAGGTTTACTCTAGAAAGATCTGTGTGCATTCAGCTGCCAAGAAAACATCCCAAAAAGCTGTGGGAAAGGGACTCTCAGGTCAGGACTCCCTGCCCTGCTCCAAGTCAGGCTGCACAAGTTCCATTTACAAGGTCACTCCTTTCTTAGGGTGGGCACATCACAGACTCTCACTGCAAACTGTCCTTAGTGGAGCCCTGGTTTGTGTGACCTGGCACAGATTTAGGGCAGGATCATTTATCTCACCCTCAGCTCCCTGCTCCTCATAACTGAGCCCTCCACCCTACAGCACCCTGGGATCTGCAAGGCACACCTGCCCAGTGCACTGCAAATTTTTTTACCTGCTTTACACTGCTCTGTAAGGAGGAGATGATACTTGTTCCATGCACAAGCAGAACAAAACAGTGCTGTCTGCAGTTCTGGCTGAATCAGAGACTTTACTGATCTAAGGGAAAAATTTGTCCTGTGCCAAATTTCCACATGCCTTTTCTTCCTCCAGACATTATAGAACACAGGCTGAGTTAGTTGGGAGATCTGTCCTTGTGCCACTGAGGGGGAAATGGCTGTGATGGCAAAAGCGAAAATATATGCCATTTCCAGGGAAAAACATTTTTAAAAAAAGGATTAAAAATTGTTCTGTCCTCCTCTAAACAGAGATTTGGGTTTGCCTGTTTATTTCTTTATCTACAGAGATGGAATAATTTAAGAAACCACAGAAATAAAACCATGCTGAATGCAATAAGCTAAGGCTTTTCAGCTTAGAGTAAATTCTCAGTTCTGAAGCTTCTAGAGAAGCATCTTTAAATTTCATGAAGCCACACTGCACCTTGCTGATATCTGCTCATTCAGATTCAAACACTTGTGGAATATGTATAGTTTAAGCTAATCTAGAGAACAGAGCTCATTTGTTAAAAACAAACTGATTCAGAGAGGTCATTAAAAATGTCTACCATAATAAACATTAGCATAATAAATCACAGCAAGTAATAAGTAAGAAAACCTAAAAAAATTATAAAGGTTTAAAGTAATATTCTGTGCCTATTGATCTCCCAGATCACCTTAAAGGTAATTTTTTCCAGAATTATTTCACATAGCAGAAACCAAATACATGGGTGTAGGTAACGTGAGAGAGAACCTCAGTGAGAGGAAACAGAGTCATGAATCCATTTCTGCTTTGCAACTGATGAAATAGAAGTTAATTCCTAGAGATCATGGTTTCAGGGGCAGAGGTTACAGAGATAATGAAAATTTAATGTGGAGTCTTTGAAAGTTTGTGGCCTTATCTAATATAAATGCAGTTTAACTAAGGCAAATTAAATGGGACCTATTAGTTTAAATTAGATTAAAATCTAAAATCCTGGATCTCTGGATCTCAGATATTAAAATGTAGTAACTCTACATCCAACTTGTTTCTGATAATTAAAGAATTCATACAAAGAACAAATTGTCAGCAAAGGTTTCTGTATGTCATTTTTGGCAGCACTCTTGCCTGATCAAAATGTGTTTGCTGTTTTTGGTGTTTTTTGTTTTTTTTTTTTTTTTTTTTTTATTACCACTTCAAAACCAGATTATTAACGTGATATTTGATCTCAAAAGGAGAAAGGCAAACTGCTTTTGGACTCCATTCAGTTTTCTTCTCCATTACCCAAATATGCACCAGAAATTCAACAGCAGTGCCACTCTTGCAAGTGGTGACAAATAACATCTGCAACGGGAACAGCAGGGAAAATTAGACAGACAGAATGTAATTACTTGCATTGGAATGCGGCCAAGAGATTCAAATTAACAATAGCACAATAAAAAAATCCTGTTAAAAAAATCTGAAGTCAAGGAACACCTGGAGTGCTCTTTTTGCTAAGCAAATGCAGCATCAAAGGCTGGAGGGTGGCAGCAGCAGCCAGAGGCTCAGCCAGACTGTCCCCTGCACCAGGTGGGTGCCACCTGTGGGACACACTCAGCATGTCTGCCTGGAGCATGTGGCAAACCACCTCCAGCTGCTCCTCAAGCAGGAAGGGAATTAAAATCAGCTTCTGGACAAAAGGACTAGAACACTTTGGTATGGGGCTGGTGACCTCTGGCTCCAGAAAGAGTAGAAAAAAAAATTCAGAAAAACTATCATCAAGGATATAATGATTTGAGCAAGTTTTTCTTGATGTGTTAGGTTTCATTGCACTTTCCAGAAGAGATGAAATAACCACAGAAACTGGTTCTGACTTTATTTACTGTGATTAACTGAAATAACATTTATTTTCTTACGATTTAATCTTTAGATTAGCTCTGCCATATCACAAACCAAGAAAACAGATCAGAAACTCTGAAAACTAAACACTGCACAGAACTTCTGCTCTAACATAAAACCCCCATCTGCACCTATGCTGCTTAAAGAGGGGCTGGGCTTAGTGGCACAATGGTCTCTAACTGTTCAAATTGGAATTTGATTCTACACTCAGCTTGATATCTCCCCTTTTTCTACTCCCCCTTCACTGTAAAACCACCAAAAGATGTTTCTGCCATGGAGAAGGAAAGAAGCTGGAAGGGCAGTGAGTAAATCAAGGCTGGACATTGTAGGATGAAGTTTGTTTCCCTTCCCTAGTTCAAACTCTGCCTGACTGTAGGCAGCTGGAAAATGCAGATTGGCACCATGGTGGCCCTTCCTCCTGCCTGCAGCTCCTTTCTGTACAAGGAAGATAACAAGGTTTGTTTGCTGGGGAAGGCAAAAGATAAAAATAACTGGTGTCAATAACTGATGTGTAGAAATGTTGTGTTCTCTTCAGATAACTCTCGTACGAATCCAGAAAATGAAGATGGAAAAATAAAACCTAAACTTGGGGTTGGATTTACTAGGAGGCAAAAAAAGGAGGCTCCTGATTGTTGTTGAATCAAAAATTTAGTAATACCAAAAGGTTTTAGCTTTTAATAACATGACCTGGCAGATTTCATCACAATGCATTATTAGGGCTAAGGAAATGCTCACTCTGAGGGAGTATGGAGCACCCTCTTGTTGGAACACTGGTTAAATCTCACTTGGTTTGATAACAAAGGAAACAGGGCTGGTGATAGCTTGAAGATCCAAGTTATCTGCAATATCTTTGGGGAATGGATTTGGCTGAAGGAGAACAGCATAGTCAGTAAGAAAAGTCCCAAAATCTCCATCTGGTGCTTTTGAGAGAGCACTGGGCAGCTCTGCAATATGCCACAGAAAAGTAGGAGCAGAAAAGGAAAGTACACAGGCTACTAAAAAAGGAAAAAAAAATGAAAGAAAAAGAAAGAGAAAGAAATAAAACTGCTGAACTAGGAATTCTAGCAAGAGTCACAATTATAATTTCTAAAATAACCTCAGTTCAAGTAATTTCTGTGAAATTTTGGCTTGAGAGACACTGTGTTATATAATACAGTTGAACTCCAAGTGTGTCTGTTATCTAAGCTTATTGCTTGTATTTTGTTTACCTACATCTAGATTTCAAGCCACCCAGCTCCTTTAATTTCAAACAGCAACTTTTTGATTCTCTAACCTGTAGGCAAGCCAACATCAGAACAAGCAAACAGCTACAGATCATGGTCTGCTGGTTCTCACAGAAGCAAGAAAAAATGCAGTAAAACTTTGAAAGGGCTTTGAATATCAGAAGCATCTTTAGCAAGCCCTGGAGTCCAGAGTATTTCTGAGTTATGCAAACCTAAAGCAATAGAAAGGATGAGAAGAACAGAACAGGCTTAAAGGCAGCCTCAAAAATTAGTGCTGCTCTGAGGCAGCATGAAATATGCCACCAGAAAGCTGTGCCAGGAACAGTTTCATGAGGATGTTTGTGATTTAATGTCAGCAGGGTAAGAAAAACATTATTCTGCCATCCTGATGAGACAGCCTGAAGAAATACTCAACACATTTCCTTTGAGTCAACAGTGCTGATAACCCAACAAGCTGCCTCCAAACCATCACAGTCCATATGCTTTCTAATGCCTGGTCATGCCCAATGTCAGTGCTGGTACAGAGCTGATGGAACCCCTCCTATTGCTGAGGCAGGGCCAGCAAGAGCAGCCAGGATCCCAGAGCAAAATGGATTGGAGTGGGCAAGTGTGCCATGAGGGCCAGGGAGGCAGACAGGCTCCACAAACAGGGAACAAGAGCTGCATGCCAGCTTCCTAATTGTGGAGTTGGTGTCTGCTGGGAAGCCAGCTGCCTCCCCAGCCTTCCAGATGGAAATGGGCATGTTAAAGATAGTAGACAATGAAGGGTACATGAAAATCAAATTACATAAACACTACTTGCACTACAACTGTGATCTGTTCTGACTTTTTTTTTGTGAAAAGCACTTCAGGGTTTTCCTTTTTCTGCATGAGGTAAAAAAGTTGATTATGGAAGAAGGTGATGAAGGAAAAAGTACATTGGAGCAGCTGGCTTTAATCTCCAAGTATACAACCACATCTAGCAGCCATGAGGGAAAAGTTCAGAGTTGTCTTTTGAATTATTACAGTTTGCACTTTTACATGATTCTTGGCAAAATTCTTACATTTTGCAAGCTGAAATAACTGCTTGTATTTTCTTCTCTTTTTTCATGCAGACAGTGATGCTAAAACTTCCTCCTAGTCTTGATCAATGAGAACAAGAGATAGCAGCTCTTGGGAGCCCCAGAAGAGGGTAGGTACTTTCTGACTCACACAACACTCAGATGATGTCTGAGATAAGATGAATACTCATCTCAACAAGCTTCCCTGTACAGAATATGAGCAGAACATCAAGGGTTGAGTTCCAACTGGCTCACTGGTGATACTGATAATCAATACTATGATGTTTATTCCACTGACGCATATTTATCCCTAATTACATAATCAATCATTTTCAACAGTGTCAATGAATGTAAAATTAAGCCACACCACCCTGTTGCTAGTACATGGTTATGGCCATTAAGCTACAGCTGAAAATGTCCGCAAAAATCTGACAAGGCCATTGCTGGATTACAAATCACTGCAACTTCAATCCATCCAAATCATTACACAATCCTCCCAAAACTCTGGATTTGACCTCTGTCATCAGAGGGTTCAGAAAGAAATATGGATATTTCTCTACATGAGGTCAATGCCCAAGTAGAGGAGTTAATCCAGGTAATATCACACAGTAAGGATAGATTTACATGAAGAAAGAGAAGAGGAAAATCAGAACGAAATCTGCAGAACCACACATTAAATCTTCTTGTGGATTTTCGTAACCATTACATGGTTGCAGGAATAAGCCCAGGTTCTTTGAATTATGCTATAAGTAGATCAAAAGAGTTTTCTTACTACCTGCCTGTTGCTGAATTATGGGTCCTTTCCACAGAGATTTCTGCCAGTAAAATGAGTTTCTACCCAAGTTCACAGCTGATGGAAACTAATTTGAATGTGCCTCACAATTGGTGTGAATTAGTGGAGCCCAGCTGACCTCACTCTAATTTGAGAGCTTCTACCATTACAGATTTGCATTTAGAAATTACCCATCAAGTCAAATTCCACATACTTTCATATCCTTTCCAATCATAGAGACCATAAGGAGTGTGTGTTCTTTGGCCTTTCAAATGTAATTATTAGTCAGAAAAATACTCCAGCTAAATGAATCTCTCTCACATCATCTTTTATAATTTTCTAGTTCTGTTCACAATGCTTTTCCCTCTACTTTATATTCCAGAATTCACCTTCTTCTGTTACTACAGTGGAATTTAAAGAAATTTTTGAAACATTTGATAAAACAGCTATTAAAATAATTGTCTCTTTCTTTTTGATAGATAATTGTGTATGTATTTCAATATCAATATGACCTTATCCTTTACTCATAAGGAGGGATCTGGCTCTAAGTTTATGTAAGCAACATCCCAAACCCAAGAACAAGAGTAAAGCAAGCCAGTCTTTTTTAAAGTGCTTCCTAAACAAACACAGAAGTTGCTCCAAATAGCAGTAGGCAGCAAGAATGCAAATAGTTAAAATTTTCAGGATGCCCACTCAATGACAAAAGATTAAACTGGCTGTCTTGTAGCTAAATTAATTGGTAGGATGTCATTGATGGGTAGATGCCAAGCCCAAGTCCCCAGAGATTCTCAGACCTTTAAAGTCCTACAAATGCCTCCTGGAAGGTGTTTGGAGCTCTCAGTCTGGACTGCAGGATCAGCCCCTCTCTTGTCAGCACACATGCAGCTGTCCCTGCATCACCTTAGAGCCTCCACTTTTGCCTCTGTGCTTATTCACAACTCCCTTTATTTCCTTCAGCACTGTGGAAGTTCCTTTATTCCTCCCCCCACAAACTGGTATTTATCAGGACACCATTGCTGGCCCCCAACACCCACACAGCATCCTTTCTTTCTGTTTTTATCATATCCATGACCTTAGAATGTCTCCTGTAGCTTTTCCACCTGACACTGCTGTAGCTACATGCCAGATATCTCCAGGTATAACAGATGGTGGAGGAGCTGTCTGTATTTTCAGTTCAGAGTCAATCTTTTCAACAGGTTATGACAGTTTATGGAACTATCTTTTTTTCCCCTGCTTTTTCTACCTTTTATTATTAAAAAAAACCAAACAGCACCCAGTGCTTTGCAGCAAGTGAGGGCACTTGGAACAAGGAAGATGTTTGGGGTGGTGCAGGGTTAATTACAGTTTTATCTGTGAGTAGATGTGAAGCAGTTCATGTTACCAGGATTGAGAAGATCTATTTCTTCAGACATCTTTGTAAAAGTATCATTTAAAGCGCCTGTTCAGGACAATTTCTGGCCTTAAAAGCCTCTGTCATCTCATAGTATGGGAGAGAGGGGAGAGGCAGAAATCCAAGTTCTATTTAGCATCTCTATTGCTTTTTAATGATCTCTTTAGAGTCTTAAATGATCATTTAATATCTTCTGTCATCGTTTTTCAGAGTTTCACCCAATCCTCAGCGTCACTGTTGGTTTTCATGGCTTTTAGCTCTCTAGCATTTCCAGGCATCAGCAAACCTTCACTCCTGTCTGAGCTGGCAAGGATAATGGTTATATCCATCACAACAGGGATTCAGTGACAATTCACTGAGCTCATCCTAAACATCCTCAATGCAGTTCATTACTTGCAAGTCCATAAAGTCTGTTTTTCCTATGCTCAGTGTCAATCTGCCCCATTTCAGCTCTTTCAAACCATTGTCTTATACTTGGAACACCAAATACTGCATATTCCAGATCATCAGTGCCTGTGAAAAGCCTCTCATTTGGGCCCTTTCTTTACAGCCATCCATCTTATTTTATAGTCAATTAATAGCTTTCATGTCTGCTAAATTCTATTTTCTCTTTTTGTGGAATTGCAGAAATAAAAATTATTTTCACTTAGTTTTTCTGACAAAAATTATACCATCTCCTTAGCAACCTCTTCCTTTTCACCTGTTTCCCAGGATCTCATTAAAATTTTGTTATTTTCTCCCCGTTCATATTTTTATTTTTGTTGAGTGCATCCATGCCTGCTTAATCCTCCTGATTAACATCTGATTTACTAGTATTTAATTTTGCTAGAAGTATCTTGAATGTAGCTTTACATTAACCTATATCTCTTACAAATTTATTTGATATTAGGATCAATGCACATGACCTTTTCTTCTGCTTTTACTTTTCATAATATCACAAGTACCCCAGAAAACTGTGAATTGTTTATTTTTTCCCCAGGAATTCCTAAAATCTGCTTAGACTTTTATAAACTGATTTCCAAATTCTAGCAAAGCAAAAACCAAATGATGAAAACCCATAGTTCATTTCACAATTTGTATCCCCTAGAAAACAAGCTATTAGAAATACAAGCAGTAGATACTCAGCAAAAATGAAATGCAAAGTGATGCAAATGAGTAAGAGAGCCCATTTTAGCAGCATTCAGAACACGTGTGAGTGCACACAGATACCTGCTCTAAGCTCAGATGCCCCATACTGATCATCTGAGAACTGTGGTGTTAAAACATTTCTCTGAGTTATCCTTAGGGTGAACCCTTTGTGCGCCTGCCAGGAGACTGCACAGCCTCACATTGCTGAGAAAACAAATTTGGCAGAAACATGCATTGTTCTGCTGCTTTTTATCTTTTTTTTTCCACACAAGTTTTTCCTGTTTAGGGTTGAGAGTGAAGAAAAAAAAATATACCATGTGGAGGCCTGCTCAAAGTGAAGTAAAATTGTGACTTTTTATTTACACTGGTCATAAGATGCTTCCTCATGATATAGCAGCACAGCTCCTGAAAGCAGAGACTGCTGAATGTCTCAGTCAGAGAATACCTCCCCAGTTTAAGGATAAAAGCAAATTGCAGGGGAGAAGATTTCTTCCCTTCCCTTGAAGGAAGCAAAACCTACAACAACACTGGCAAAATCTGAAAATGTACTTTTGGCCCAAACTAAATGCAAAGATATGTAGAAGGAAAAAAAAAAATTAATATATATATCTCTCAAAGCTCAAACCTACTGTTGTCCCTATTGAGAGGAAGCAATAAAATCCAACACTGCCTCCTCCACTCCTATAAATTTAGCACTTGGCTAAATTTATTGAGCAGTTATTTCCAGGAAGCTTTTTCCACAATCATTCTGCCTCCTGCTCCTCTCACTACAGTCAGCAGAGCTGTGCAAGTGTGACCTTCTGACAGAGGATGGCACTGAGAGGAGACACAGGAATTAGATGACAACTGGGCACAGAGCCATCAATCCTCTGGCTGGAATATTTTGCCTTTCAAGGTTCCAGATTAAAAAGTGTGGGGAGGGGTAAGAGAAAAGGTTTAAAGGGAGGCTCTGGAAGAGAGAGAGAATGGGGCAGGGAAAGCTGCAATGTAAGCAATTTATAGAAGTCTGCAGGATCCTTTGTGGGCCCTGAATGGGAAGCTTATCAAAAAGAGCATAAAGCTGTTCTGACAAGATAACACAGTGTGTGGTATCAGGGAAAAAAGGTAATCTGTTAACAGATCCCTACAAAAGGATTTTTTTTTTTTTGGCTACATAAGTGCACTTGGGCATTCATAAAGTGAACATGGCAAAGCTCCTGATGAATGCCTGGAGTTTAAATGGTTGGTCTCTGGGCAAACCATTTAAACATCTCAAGGAGAAGTTGGTTATGAAAAGCAAAAACTTTTCAAAGAGCAGGATGCTGACAGGTGATTCAGGGTCTGTCAGAGATAGCAATACTGTATTCAGGAAATATTTAACTCTTGTGATTATTCACTCTCTGTGTGTGACTCAGGGATTTTTATATTTTTTAACTTCTATTTTTGTCTGGGAAACAACAAAAGCAAGCCATGTCCTCAATCTGCTCAGGGTAAATAATGATTAGCATCTTCATCTCATTGAAACAAGACTTTTTTGGAGACTTACATGACTTATTGTTTTCTCTGGTTTTTATCAGCATGTTTTGCCTCATAGAATGCCACTTCAATATCTTCCCCTAACACTGGATGCAGGGCATGGGGGTCTTATTTGTACAGACTTGAGAACCCCATTAGGAAGAAAAAGCCTAATCTCTTATGTTTTAAATATAGTTTTAATCCATACTTATCAGTGCAGGTATAAAGTGCCAGAATTATTCAGCTTGCTGTAAAATAATTACAAAATCACCAGGGACTCTTGGGGATTTTTTCAAGAAAGTTTAAAAAAAAAAAAAAAAAAATCAGGGTGCATGCCTCAGAATTTTGAAACAAGGAGATAAATTACTTGAACTGAAGGAAGAAAACCTGAACCAGATCCAATGTCCAGGCTCTGCTGTGAAGGAGAACATGTATCACCATAAATGTTCTCAATCAAAGTTAAACTTGTCACGAAAGTGTCCACAGTTCATAGTATCCTGTTAAGAGAAATTAAACCTCATTTTCTTACATAAGAACATAAGGAATGGCCTGTTGAGTAGGATATTACTCAGTGTTGTGTTGTGCTCTGGGCAGTGCCACACTAGACAGTTTTAAGAGAATAAACAAGCTTTTCCCTTCTGTACAGAGCCCTGGCCTTGCTGCTCCCTTCCACCCCATCCCTCTGTGTTTGTGCATCCAGAGCACACATTGCTGCAAGGTTCCTTTTAATGAGCAATTAGAAATTTAGTCCTTTCACAGCAGAAATGTGTCCAATTGCTTCTGCTCCTTGCTGACACTGTTCAGCTGTCACCTCAGCCTGCTGTGGCAACAAACTCCACTAAATTCACAAACATCTACAAAAAAGTGCATCCTTCATATTAAATCAACCTCCCATCAGGCCAACCAATCCATGTTGGTTCCAGCTACAAGGGATTTGATGAACACCAGCTTTTCATTCACTTCATTTTCATGACTTGGTAGATTCTTGTCTTGCTCCCCTACTTTAGGCCTTTTTTTCTCCAGACTGCAGAGTCCCAGGTTTTTTTTTAATTTCCTTGTAAGACCATGCCCACATCCTTTCACATTCCAGTGCCTCTCTCTGTGCTTTTTCTAACGGCATCAAATCTCAAGATGCAGAAAACAGATCTGCCTACAGCTGAGCACACCAAGGTTTCATTTACTCACAAAATGCTGCTTCTCCCTTGTTCCCATTTCTCTTCTGAGCACACAATTTTACAAACCTCCTCACCTGCCTTTTCACTCTTCTTATATCCCTGTTTTTGGTTACATTTTATAAGGCTCTCAGTCCTTCCTTTTCCAGCTCAAATGTTGTATCTCATGGAGCTCTGTCACACAAGACCATCCCGTTCAAGAGCAGCCCTGGAACTCTCAAACACTTCTGTTTTATCTGTTTGCAAATAAGTGGGAATCACAAGAGACCTGCCCACATCTACTTCCAAGCTCTTAAAAAATCCAGAACAAAGCAGGTAAATTTAAACCACACAGGAGAGGTTAAAGTGGGGTTTTATCTTCATGCTCAGAAACTCCCCTTTTGGTGTGTTAGGAGGAAGAAAGAAGAGAAAGCCTTTGAATTTGGTGAAGCCAATTGCATTTAACAAAAGATGATAAATGCCAAGATTTTTTTCTCTATAGGGTAAGCTTAGCATGAATGACCCTAAAAACCTGATGATTTGTCTTGGACTGTGAGTTTAGACTCCTTTAACAGCTCCATCTATACCACAGGGAAATAGAAACCACTTACTGCAAATGTCAAATTCTGAGCAGAACTCCCTAAAACTTCACAATTATTTCCACTCCTGCCCCACCCATATATTGTACAGAAAAATGATCTTTACTGGGAATTATGACAATTTTGAAGACATTTCTCTCTAAAACATTGTTCCAATTATCTGTACACAAACATTACATTCTTGGCTTTGCCTGATTCAAACAAGAAAATCAGCACATTTTTTATTTAAGACTTTTGTCATTTTCTCACTTATAGCAAAGGTTTGTTTATTTTAAGCCTTGAAGCTGCTCTAGTCAGTTCTCCTCATGCTGAGAGAAAAACACTCTTCATCCATTACCATCTCTTCAAACCTCTTAGGAGATAATTAGGCATTGCAATTGATTGCAATTTATTAATCAGACAGTCTGCTATAACTTTTTCCTTGTCTTGTTTTTAAACCATAACTTTATAGTTGCAGAAAATGACAGTGAAAATGGAAATCTAGCCAGATTTTCTTGAGTGCAATTCATTCTAAATAATTTTTGTTTTCTATTTATCCCTTATGCTCTAATATTTTTAAGGGATTATGGAAAAGTGTTCAGTTACTCTGTTATGGCACACAGCAAATTTGTTTCATACAAGAAAACAGATAGTATTTTATCCACTCATATTATACCACTCATATTTACCACTGGCTCATGCAGTGACATCTACTGCCCATCTGTATTGTTTATAACTGATAAAAAACCCAAATTCTATCTCAATATTCATGTCTTACCATTAATTTGGTTACCTACAGCAAGTTTGAGTATAATGTTCCAGTTGTTGCCCAGACAAATATATTTTTGTGGAATTAAGCAACAGTCAGTCATACTGAAATGCATATTTGGAAACAGACAAAAGAAAAATGCTTTAATTGAATTTTATTCTATTGTATGTGGTATCACTGGTGAAGAGTTTTCATGACATGTGTAAGGATGCCATGGGGACACATTAGACCGGCATAATATCTGTGATATGCCCAACAGCACTCCAAAATTAAATAGCGGCTCTGACCTCTCAAACCAAAAAGCTACAGAGCAAAAAGCATCAGTTCATGTTCTGCTGTCTTTATTTTGTGATCTGCCTCAATATCAGGTTCATTTTGAAATGTGTCAAACCAAGATGACCAAAACCACTCCTCTCTTGAGCTCTTACCAGGACTGAGAGATGATACACAGAAAAGCAGCCACCTGAAACCCTGAACAAGCTTTACAGCACAGCACTGCAGTCAAGGGAGCATTGTGCTGGGCTTGGGAGCTTTCAGGACAGGGAGGCTGAAGGTTTGAGTTTCATTTGTCTCAAGTTTCAATTACCCCCCCATTACCACCAGGAACACAATCCATTGTTTCTAAAGTGCAGAGGTCCTTTCCAATTGGTAATACTAGACTTAACTCCTGTTTTCATCTGGCTGGCAGATATTGCTCATTCACAGCCCACCAGAAGGAGAAAAAAATGCCTCAGATATGCCCCCCCACTCCCAAATCTCCTTCAACTACAGCAATAGGTTAATTTACTTCCAATTTAGCTTCTCCCACATGAAAGAACTATATAGCAATATATAGTTATAGCAATCATGGGCCAGCTTCCTGACCTAATTTTGTTTCTCACAAAATTCTTGCTTTGGAAGACTTCTTGAACAAAACAGCTTCTCTCTCTCAGTTGCCATTTCATAAAAAACCTCAAACAAAACTACACAAAAAAACCAATCCTTTTTTTTAAGTGGAAAAAGTTATTCTGATAGAAATTTTGAACAGCTATAGTCTTGACCATTTTGCAAAATGACATTTTCTAACCTAAAACATGGAGAGACTGAGATCTGTCCACTCGCCTCAAAGTCAGCACTGCACTTACAGCTCAGATTTACAGCAGAAATTGCAATGTGAACTTTGATCCTGCCTCATCATTCTCCCCCTGTTCTCCAAGGAATGTATTGAACATTCTTACTTCAGTTTTTGATCCATTTTCTTGTTTCACTTTGTTTCTTTTGCCTGCAAACACATGTACATCTGCACTATATCACTGCAATGAACTTTTCCTTCTAGAAAAGATTTTCCTTAAAATTCTTTGCAGATCTAGAAAAGACTAAGAACACTTCATTCAACTAAACACAACAAAAAGCACCTGTGTTAATCACAGGTTTTGATGTCAGCCAGTTTTGCTGAAGATCTGTCAAAGATCCAGCTCCACAAGGATGAGCAATCCTACACATGATTGTTACAGTAAATGAGTGTTTAATTCAGTGTATTGCTACTCAGTTTTGAGTGGGGTTCTCTGTAAATCAGAATCTTTCTCCTTTAAGTCTTCAAGGATTGAATATTGTTGAACTGAGCAGGGAAATTAAGAGAAAACCACCGAGTTCACTTTGACCATAGGACAATAAACTGGTGTTTCACCCTTGTTTACTTTCAGCAAGAACCCTTCTGAAAGTATTTCCACAGGGTTGGTCCTATTTCACTGGTCTTCACCATCTATAAGTCCATGTTTATGTGCCCCTCTCAGCAGTATTTCACACTGGTGGCACTCTAACATTACACAGTTACATTTTTCTTCTCATGTAAAAGAAGAAAAAATTATCAGTGCAAACTAAGAGTAAAGGAGCAAAGTATGACAGGAGGAGGTTATGTTGATAAGAACTGCTATTCAATGCCAAAGAACTCCTACTGGTGTCTTTGTAAAGAATCACAACTAACTGCCGTTTTATAAAAAAAAACCAAAAAAACCCCCTTTTTTCCCTATCCTAGACACAATCTCTAAATACAAAAATCCTGGGAAAAAGCATTTTAGCACATTAGAATATAATCAGCAACTAGGTATTTGAGCTAAAGTTAGGGAATAATCAACATCCTCATGAGAAATGAGAATTTTCTCTTAATCACAGTAGCAGCTGACTGTCAAATAGATGCCATTGCTTATTCTGCCAAAGAGAAACCTCTGAGCAGTTTTATTTTTATGGAGTCTCTCAGTCTGAGGAGAGACACATGTTTGTGACACTCAACACAGACACAGAAGAGAAGCACACTGAGGTGGAGGTTACAATACTCTTGCAATTGTCACTCTATCAAATTTTCTATTGTTTTGCTTATCCTGTGGGATTCTTGAAAGCTGAAGTTTGTGAATAAATGTAAAAAATGAGAATATCCTGTAGAGAAATGAGTGTCAGGTGGAATTTTGTGTCAGCTCACTTGACGCATGAAACTAAAAATTCCTTATATACACACACATGTACATACATACATAAAATACATCTCAGATAGGAAGAAACATGGATATGTGAAATATTAATCTAAAATATTCTGAAATTAGGTGAAGCACAAATTCACCAAGATTGCCATTATCTTACAATCTTCCATATCACTGTATGGGATAGATTTTAATGATATAAGCAATAATGCTGTTCTGAAAATGGGAAACGTTAATTTTGGAGAACATACCAACTGGAACTTCTTTACATGAAATTAACTGATGAATTTTCCAATCTCTCTAAAATAATGGTATCAGAAGGGTACTCAGTAACTGAACTGCTAATATTGCCTGCCTGCAAGTATCTGCATTCAAGAGTTAGGCAAGTCAGTAATTGAAATGCAGGAACCTAGCCCCAGGGAAACAGTGCCAGGAGCAGCAATTACTTTTCCAAAGTTAAAAAAAAGGTAGAGTCAGCGCTGGTGAGGTGTCTAAAATCGAATATTTTATACATAATCCAGAGGCCAAAACTCATTAGCACTGTTTGTCCAGCTAATGTAAGTAACAATTGTGGAAATAAGTTTCCCAGCCAGAGCCATTTTTAGAGTGCTAACTGTAATTTTCCCGTTTCTAAAAGCATCATGGATATACAGCATTTCAGAAGCAGCTCTTATCCAAGGTCTCTCTCATACATTCTTAACTAAGAAAACACAATTATTATGTCCTTATTAGTACAATTAAATTATTCCAGTTGATATTTGAAACAAATTTATATCCTACTCACAAAGAATATTTACTAAGCATTTGTAAGCTCAGACAGGTTTTCTTTACCTAGCACAGTGGGCCAAAAGGGAACAGCTGGTTTTTCTACATGCTTCCACAGTATAAATAGTGTTTAAAAGAAAAAAATTATTATTTAGTAGCTTGCATAAGATTCTCCAAATCATCTTTAGTGGCCATACTAACAAGACAATCTGCAACATGGTGCGGGAGAAAAACTCTACAATTTAAAAAATGTATATCCCCTATATTCTTATTTCAGAACTGAACCAAAGAGTTAAGGTAAAAGCAAAGGGAATATGCAACAGAAACTGAATTGCAGTCATCAGCATAATGAGAACAAATTGTTGCCGAGTCCAGGCTTGATTCTATCTGCTCCCTTTCCTGCCTCTCACAGCAAATGACAGTAATTACTGCCTAATACTGCTTTTGGACAGTGTATGAAAATGCAGGGGAGAAAAGGAAAGACTAGAAGCTTAAAATCCAGCAAAATATTCAATCCTTTTGCTACATTTTTGGCATTAATAGGACCAGGCTCACTCAACTTTTTAATTACCAAGAACTTGCAATCAAGGTGAATATATTCATACCATGAAGTACCTACAAGGGCTTAAGATCTTATGAAAACTCATAGGTGTAAGCTACTGGCAGAATTTGTTTCTTTATATAATGATATCAGATTGGGTATAAAAAGAAGTTGAATAAAGGTTTATTTCTCATCTAACTGAAAAAAAAAATGGATCTCACCTCTTTATGTGCCTGCTTGAAACAAATAACACTGATTGTAGTGAATAATATCAACCTGTGGCAGATCCCTTGGATGT
>JAHXMQ010006307.1:6282994-6332047 GCA_020466415.1 Ammodramus savannarum pratensis | reverse complement strand
CAAAGGAAAGCTGCAAGGTAACACCTGGCCATGGGCAGGAGATGGGGTACACTGCCAGGAGAGGCTGGTTCTTCCCTTATTTCAGTTTGTTGGCATCAGCACCCTGTGAGGACCCCAGAGGGCCTGCAGGCAGGACCAAGTGCACAGGAGTGGTGCAGAACTAAACCATCCTGCACAGGGAGATTCTGGGGATGCTGGTGTCAGACAGGGCTGATGTTTTATGCCATGGCTGCCCTCAAAGCCCAGCATCTTCCAGGCCATCAGGGATTTCAGAGCACCCTTCCCTGCCAAGGAATGCCTTTTGCTCAACTCATAAACTGTGCTTGTTCCTTAAACAGCCTTAAACTGTGAGACAATCTGGCACAGGCGCTGAAATCCAATCCATTTTCTTAGGTTTATAGATCATATGACACAATTTGTATCATCTCTCTACATTTTTCTGTCTGTGCAAAGCCCTAAACAGCACTACTAACTATTGATCTGGTTCTTGATACACATTCTTTTGTAGCACCTCGGAACACAGCAGAGATGCTGGAAATGGCAGCATGTGCAGAATGTACCTGTGCCAGTTTGGTGTTTCGTGTCGTGCCTGCTGCTGAGAGGTTGTTCTGATGTTGGAGCAGACATCAGGGACTGAGCAACATGCAGTTAGGTCAGTCATGCAGAACTGAAGATCACAGCGCCTAAAGAATGAAAACTTGTTTGCCACATCAGGACAAAAATCACTGAATGCTAGACCAAATGATGCAGATGGCGAACCTATTAAAATTTATTGCTTGATACCCAGCCAATTTCTTCTACCCTGGATGTAAATTGACATGATAATCAAATGCTGTAAACAAAATTAGAGTGCACTGTAGTACAGAATGATACAATAAAATTTCAAAGCAAATACCACATAATAGCTACTGATTCATGATTTCAAAACTTTTTTCCTAAAGTTACTTTCATTGGCATGAATTACCAAAAACATTAGCTAGATACCTTAAAAAGAAAACCAAACCACAAAAATTTTAAATGTAGACGTTCCACAGCACAGATTATTTTTATTATCATGAAAACAGAAGCAGATTTATTTGTTTTGTTTGAAATTTACACAATGAAAAATCAGGCTTTCCCTGACTAATGTGCTGTCAGTGCATAACTGCCTGGTTTGATTTGGCTCAAGACTTGCAGAGGCAATCAATCACTGTGAAATGCCTGACTCTCCAGCTGAATGCACTGCTTACAGAGGGCTGAGCATATGCTTTAAGGAATAAAACCATGAATTTTACCAATTTCTCCTCTCCCCCCTCCTCAGACAATTTTTTTGTGCTCAGAAAGAATGAAAGCTTCCATAGAAATACATTTATGACATCCATGAAGGACATGAACTGCCCTTTCATGATTCCCCTCATATTAATCTTTCTATCTGTAGAGCTGCTACTGAGAGATGTGCAACATGCCAGTGATAAGGTTAGAAATAAAAAAAATGCTATTGTAATAGTTAGCACAATCTGGCCTAATTCATATATCTCTTTTCTAGACTGGAAAAATATTCTAGCCAACAGAAATTAGCCCACCCTTTTATCTGTCACCACCTCCTTCTGAAATTAATCTCTGTAACATTACAAAGGAAAAGTTGTTATGTGCCATAATTGAAACAAAGCTCCATAAAATCAGATGTGAAACATTCTGTATTTCTCTGCCAGGTCTGGATGAGACACTCACACCGAAGCAAACAAAACTGAGCATCTGCTGATGGCATCTCTGTGCCCATGCAGGGATGAGAACTGAGAGATGCAACCAAGGACAGGGGATGAAATGTCAAACATTGCCCTCAGAATGTGGAAGGGAGAACATCCTGCACAACCAAATTAACTCCTCTCTTTGCTGCTGCTGTGAGCTCCCCCTGCATCACCACAGAGTTCTTGGTTTTGCTGCCATTGACTGAGACCCTGGAGCAATTCCTACTTCTGCTCACCTGTACAGCATCTGTGCACATCCTGAACCTAAATTAGGCACTCTAGAGAGGGCTGGAAGGGAAGAACTAATGAGTATGACTGGACAAAAGAGCAGCCAAAAAAAGTGTTAGAATGGGAAAATCCTTTAATAGAAGTCAAGACTACAAATCAGTCCAGGAATCATAATTAAATAAATCTTTTCCCTAAAAAAAAAAAAAAAACAAACCCAGGTCTATAAACTGATTTTTGTTGTATACTTTATCTTCCTTTCTCTGCTGTTTCATTCTTTCCTTCAACCAATAAGAGCAAGTAAAACCGAGCCTGCCATCCTGTGTGGCCCAAGAAATGATGTCCCTGCTCCTTTCTGAAATATCTTATTTTCTGAGGAGCCGAATAAATCCACGACAGAGTAAAAGAGCTATTTGTGTTCTAATGCTGTTGAAATATCATTATGCTGCATAACTACTCATTCAAGTACACACTGACAAGGTTCCCCAGTTTGAATAGGTTACATGCAACCATGTTGCCTGGAAAAATGTGAAAAACAACCCCAGAACTTGGCATCAGAGATTTCGATGACTACATACTCTATTCCATGACAGCTATTTAAGATAATCAGCAATACTGAACTTTACTAATTATGTACTGCAGTTTGTGTTTTGAATACAAATAAGATTCATTTATCCTCTCTTATCACTAACATAGAAAGTATAACGAATAATAGGAAGGATTAAGCATTCAGAAACTTACAGTAAAATTCTGTTTGCTTATCAAGGAAAAACAGTCCTACAGAATTGGCTTGCTTGCCTTTTTTTTTAAACTGTCATTTAATATTTTGGCAATAATAGGGAAGCACTATGGGGTATTTCCTAACTGGTAACAAAGTATAAGATACTTTAACTTGCTTCTGTGATCAGGGTACAGAGTATTTGGGCACTTTTTTTTAATGAAACCAGTGAAAATACAGAACATTACTGTATTGGCAGAACACAAAGAGAGATTTCACCTTAGACAGCATTATTCAGAAGTTTGTCAGTCCTGAAGTTCTTCTCAGATGGAATATGTTATCTGAAAGGCAGCTTGTTTCAAACTGAGAAATTTGGTTAACAAGGGAAATTAAATCTCTTGCTTTCTTTCAAATTCTTTGCTCCTACCATAGAAATATTTAGTTGCATTTTTCCAATAGAAAGCTCAGAGGGACAATGATGACAAGGTTTAGATCCAATACATGCATGTCTAGTGCTAATACACATTTGCTCCCTTCCCAGACATTCAGGGCAATCCCTTCAGTGTGCTCCCAGCATTTGGCTCTGTTCTGTGGGATCCTCTGCCCCTCTCAGCCTGTGTAATTGTGCTGTGATTACTGCAATGTGCCAATAAACACAGCATGGACCCTGCTGCTGTCTCAAGGCTAGGGCCTAAACCAATCCCATCATTCATACAGCATCTCAAAGTACACTGAACACCAGCTCATGAACAGCTTGAAACATTTGTACACTTTCTTTGCAACTATTTTGCACAGATCTTCCACATTTCCCATTTTTTCTGCAGTGTAGCAAAGCAAGGTTCATCTGCTGATTAAAAAAAAATACTTAATCAAGTAACAGATACAAACTCTATGCTCCTCAGCCCACAAATTCTGTTTACTTATTAAACAACCAAATGAGTTCATTTTCATTTTACAATTGGCCAAATGGGTCTGACTTCATGCTGCTGCCTACAACACACAAAACACTTCTGTGAGTGATTTGAATGACCATTACCTATTTAGGAGACAAAGTTTTACTAAAGCATTTAAGTCAGTCTAATTCCTGAAAGCTATATCCCTTTAGAGGTTGATCAAAATGCTGCTGGAAAATGAGGTTTCAGTGTTTACTGTATACTTGCAATTAGAATAAACCTCTCATTGAAATGAAGCTTTCATTACAGAACATAAAAGCTAGAGAGACCTGAGGATTGCTTCACATTTGATACAATTCCTCAGACAATCTTCTGAAGGAAATGGTTAGGGTTAGCCCTCTAGAAAGGATTATGTTTTTGATTTTCAGGTGTGTGCGGCACAATAGAGAAATATTAAAAAGGCACAATCATTTATGCTAAACATGAACACGTGGTAAAATGAGAACACCTACATGTTCTAATGCAGACCATGAAGAAACAGCCCCTTTCCCCAAGGATAATTCTTTTCAACCAATAAAGAGCCATTCTCTGTGCCTTGCTTGGTGTTGGGTAAAGAAATCAATGGGATGTGCCAAAAGGTCAGAACTTTTTGACTTATGTTCCTCTGGAACTCGACTTTCTAAACACTCCCTGCTGCTGAATTTTAAACAGGCAGAAGCACCTGTGCCAGCCCATTTGCATTGCCCCTGGCTCTGATGGCATCACTGGCTGTGCCAGAACAAGCCCTGGGACTGTCTCCACTGTCACTGGGTTACTGATCAGAACATTGCTTCTGAATACCAAGAATAAGGGCTTGTTCTGGGAAGTCTGGGAAGAGTTTCAGGTCTCAATTAAAACCAAGAGAAGAAGGGTCTGAGTTTCAGAGCAGCCCAGCTGAGAAGACCCTGTTTGCCAGTCCAGAGCAGGAACAGGCTGGGTAAATGCAATGGTCACTCAACTGGCACAGTTCCACTTACTGGAATACTGGGGAAAGAAAAACCCCCAAACCACCAGCTCCAGATGATTATTTCTAGGCAATTTGCACTGTCCCTTTTAACAAAAAAACCCAAACAAATCCCAACAAATCACCTCCATTTGAATGTCTGCTTTTGATCTACTTTTCCAGATAAGAATTGTATTTGGGTGACAAGCTACAGATAACAAAAATTGCTCTTCCAGGCAGGCTGAAAAAGGTCAGCATCTTAATTCAAATGAATGTCATTTTGCATATTCCTGTATTAACTAATTAAGAGCTAATCATCAGGGTGCATGTAGGGGCAAGTGATACCAAACTAAGTATCTGCTTTAAGGCAAATTTACAAGAAAAAAAAATACTTATTGGAAGGTCATGGCTAGCTAATAAAGGATTTGTGACCATGTGAAATGGGAAAAGCAATGGTGTATTCTGAAGCTATTTTCATGCCATTAGCTTAAGTCAGGAAGAATAAAAGCAAATGTTGCTTCCAAATTAGTTTAGAAATCTGATGTGCAAAGAGTGACATGACTGGCACTTCTCTCCTTCTCCTTTCTCTCACATCTTTTAGACTGGGTTCATTCTTCCTTCACAGGGACTCAAGTGTAAAGATTTTTTTTTAATGTTTTTTTGGCCAGGTTTTCAATGGCAGGATGACCTTTTTTTGGACAAAATATGATCAAATTCACTGTTTTAGGAATTTCATCTGTTGCAATTGTCCATTTCAGAGGAAAACTGATTAATACCCCATGGCTATTCATGAGCAGAATAGGCATCCTGATTGTTCACTTTACTGCATTGCTACTGCCCTCCCCTTTTTTAAAGTTAGTGATATCAAATGACAGTGGGCTTGCACTACCAGTAACTTTGTTTTTAGAGCATATGTGAACTCAAATTTCTTCACTCAAATTTCTTCTCTCTTCCCTCTTGAATTTATGTTGTTTCATTGTAAATCAAATTGCTTTCTAAAGCTTTGGTTGAAAAGTAAAATCTCAGTGTTTCAGCTAGGAATTAACTATTGCTAATTAGAGCTGAACAATTATCTCACCTGTTTTCTGCACATGTCCCTTACAGATGCACTCCCACAAAAATATCATGCTCTGCATCAAACATTACTTTTGTTAAGAGAGTTACAAAACATCTGGGAATGGTGATTAATCTAAAATGCACCATGGGAGTACCTTTAATTCAGCTAATATTTCCATGGAACAAGGAATAGTTGAAAATAGAGGTGCAAAATGAATGGCTTTGACTACATACAACAAACAGATATCAAAGGCTAGTTAGTCTCAAAATAGCTGCTGATTATAGGTCCTAATAAAACTGGCTGAAGGCTTTCAGTCCTAGCCACTGTCTACCAGGCAGCACAGCTCACTTGGAAAGTACCAAATGTCTTTTACTAAAGAAAATGTTCAATCAAATGTTTTTTTTTTCATTATATGTTTCAAATCAGAATTGAATCCATTTTTTCAACAAAGCGTTTTGACTACAGGTTACATATTTCTGTCATCTCTATTCTTAATTTACACACTTTTTTGAACTTTAAATCTCCAGTCTAATAGTTTTGAAACAGATACCCCAACCCCCCCAGTTTTATGGCACATTAGTACCCAAAATACACCTTCATTACCTCCTCAGCTGTGAAAAGAAGAATTAAGGCAGAGGCACAGCATGCCTTTTACCACATAATATGGCCAATGTGAACAAAGATTTGGGTATCCAGGGAATATAATTCTTTCACAGATTAAGGCTATAAAAGTATTTGAAGTTCTTTAGGTTGTCTCTTGAACTGATAATACTTGAAATGAGGAATAATGGATATTTCTACCTGTTGGGTTAACTGGAGACACAAATTGAAAGAGTAAGAGTATGAATACCAGGATTATTGTCAGGTACTTAAAAGCATAACTACAGTATAAGCCAAAGAAAAAAGGAAAAATGTAAACTTAATGTTTGGAAAAAATTAATGTTGAAAATATGCTTTGTTTAAAATTATTTATAATGAATAAAAATATTAGCAAGAAGTTTAGCTAATAAAAATATCTTTCAGCACTAATTTAACTGAAGTTTTTCAATTTTTATGTTTGAAAAAAAGCCCTGCAATAAAAGACACAAAATTTAGGATGCTTAGACATCTGGAATTACTTGCTGTTCGCACATTGAAGCTCTTAAAGAAGTAAAGTTATGGTGTCTAATATATAGGCTTGCTTTATTTAGGGTTAAATTCAATCATCTTTGGTTTCTGTGACCAAAACCATGAAGAAAGCAGGAATTGGGGGGTTGTACCTGGTCTGGCTCTTCACAGCCAACAGAGAGCAATTTTCTTGGTAAGGTCTGTTTTATTTGCATTTCTACATTTTCAGTCCTAGAAGGCAATTTTCAAACTGTTAAACCACCTGCATGAATTACCTGAATGTCAACTCTTCCTATTGTAACTAGCCACTATTATTTTGTTGATGTGAAAATGTGTTGAGAACAAGCATAGGCATCATAAAGTCACTTTTCCATTAACTGATAATTTTCTTTTATATACTATGAGATACAAATTATTAAAATTCATTAACTTGAAATTTAAAAGTTAGGTTTCCAAAGCATGAAGTAACTATTTTCTTCTGTTTCAGCCAAAGTGATGAAATGCAAAGTCTGGTAAATACTATTGTATTACAGCCAGTGACCTTAGATGCTATCCATCTACTAGAGGTCTCAAAGTCCCATAATCTGCTTCAAAACCAATTCACACAGTGCAACAGCCAACACTAGAGACTGCACTAAGACTGCTACATCCATGCAAACATTACAAAGCAATTTCCTATTTCTTCAAGGAACAATGGCTGAGGGTAATGTTCTAACCAATAATTACAGTGTAATAGTTTAAAAGTTCTTTCTAGAGCTCTTTTCTCTCCATTACTTGTTGTCCCATGCCCTGTTTTCCAGCTGCTCCATTTCCCTAACTCGCTTAGCTCACTCAAAAAAAAAATGAAATTAATTCATATACAGATCTACTAAGTAGTAGATTAGAAGCTAGGACCAGGAGGTATTTTTAGATGGACTTATTCAGTTATTCAAACCACTCTAGTTAAATTTAGAAAATAGCTACATCAGCAGCATAGAGGGAAGGCTTCTGACTCAGTAGAGGAAAAGCTGTAATACTGAATTTATTCTATTTGGTCCACAGAATGTTGGTTTGCTCAGCTGTAAAGGATTAAATAACCCTCGGGGTAACATTTATGATGAAGTGCATAATGTTGGAGAGGTCCAGGTGATATTTGCCTGAAGACTGTGAGAATTGTGGTTCAACTGTTGAGTGACCTAAGTGAAGGCACAGAAAAGAAAGCAGTAGAAAGAAGAATGTGTTTCATGCTAACTGACCTCAAACTGCAGATGGAGAGCATCCAAGATTTCCCTTTGTGCCATTTATGTTCTTTATTTAAACATGATTTTTATCCTCATTGTTTCTCTATCTTTATAACTCTTAAATAGCATATTATATAAGCACTGGTGACTCTGAAAAACACAGGCAGAGAACCTCTTCTGCTCTTCACACACACCAGAAATTACTGACCACTTCACTGCAAAGTAGTGGTGGAGTAGTAAAATTCTGTCAGGGCTTCCATCTGTGATTGGAACACTGAGATAAACACTTCCAAGTAAATGAATTCTTCTGGAGTCCTCTCAGCTTCTATAATGATTTTAGCAACTCACAAGTTATTTCACCTATAGTTCCATACATCTAGAAGTCTTGGGGAAAAAAAACCAACAAAAACCAAACACATGAAACAACTTTTAAACCCATAATTTTGTTTAACAGCTAAAAATAACTGGACTGATAGCTGGAGCATAATTCAGTTTTCTTCACATGTTCTTTGTTCCTTTGCTATCTTTGCATTCTCTGAAACTTTATCCCCAACCTTTTTGTACAAGACCAAGTTCTAAAGTAATGTTTGAGGCTACCAGCCAGGGAAACAGTCAGTGATAATTGCAACTTTTGTTAGTATGAATGTGTATTTAAAAGACAATGGGCCATGTTTGCAAGACAAATTATGGCAGTTTATGAGAGATAATAACAGCTGGTTGCTTGGCATTCACAGACTGCACTTTTGAGTTATGTGCACAGCACCACACCACACACAAATCTGTAAAGCTGTTCCTGGATCTTAAATCAAGTCATTGTCCCTTCAGTCAAGGTGATGAGAGTTCATCACAGCTAAAAGATGATCTAATTAATGATTAGTGAGAACAGGGTTATTTCTCACCTTACAAGGAAACCATGAGTCACTCAAGCAGGTGAGCTGTGAGAGGGCACTGCCACAGATCAGAGACAGGTGCTGTGATTATTTTTAGAAACAGAACACTGCCAAAGAAAAATATGCAGGCCAGGTTTGGAGTGGGGCTTGGCACAGCAAGTGAAACAGGAAGTGTTATTCATGCACTGAATTCCTCGCTGCAGTCTCCTGTTTTCTACCAGAGACACACGACCACCATCAGAAAACATCAAGAAACACAACACTGAGCAGAGAGCCCCACTCTGCACTCCCTCAATGTGCCTGATCTACCCAGAGGGACCCACGCTGGTTATGGCTCTGGGTGGGCATGAAGGAGTAACATAACTGCTTCTGAGAATATCACAGATATTTGAACTGGGATCACAGAAGAGATTAATGCACTCTGAGGTGTTTTACAGTAAAGCAAGCAAAAAGCTCAATTATCCCACAACTTCTGAATGTCAGTCTACAACATCTAGATCTCCTTCACACTGGTGAAAGAGTGAATGTCCAAGATAGCTGTAGTCCAAATGAAGCTGGTCAAAGGGGCTTCATCTATCCTCATCATTGGAAGGGGATGTTTCTCAACCAAGCTATTAACTTATGGACTCGTCCATCCATACTGGTGCACACAATAAGAGATTATATTATGGGACTGCAGGAGCCTCACCAAGATAAGCATGGAAGACAAATGTTATTAATGAATAAATCAGGGACACCATAACTTTCAAGGGCAAAATTGGTTAAGACATAGAAAACAAGAACACTTGCATAAAAAAAAATTAACTTGTGCAATCCATTTCACGGGGTCAGCATCACTCTTTCCTTTCCCTGTGAGTAGATTAATATTGTCTTTAACCTAACCAATTGTGTGCTACTTGCTTCCCTGATAGCCTTGCATGCTCATTAACACAGAATTGATTCTCTCTTTGGCCCCTGTTACTCAATCACTTGTCAGCCTTATCTCAGGAGAACACAGAATGCTTGTAGCTGAAAGGGTCAAGCTTGTCTGCTTGGCATATTTAAACATGGCCCTTGTAAGGGCTGTCTTCAAGAACAAGCAGCTTGGCAGTGATATCCCTGATGAGATGCTGGATTGTCACAGGATTATCATTAAAAAGGGCCTATTTTTAGGCAAATTCCCTTTACACTGTTGAATTCTAGAAAAAACACAGATAAGTCCGAATTGGACTTGAGGGAGATTTTTTTTGTTCTAGGCATGATGATTTTGCTTTTTTTTTCTTTTAAAAAAATTATTTGATCAACAAAAATGTTCATGCACTGAAGGGTATTCCACCAAAGCCATTTCCTCTGGCAGACTCTGCTCTTCTGAAACTAACTATATATATACTATATACAACGTATATAGTTAGTTTCAGAAGAGCAGAGAGGTGACAAAAACTTGGGTAGAAAGCTAAGCAAACATGGCATCAGAGGCATCTTGAAATCATATCTAGGTATCTTTTATTACCTGACAGAAGAGTGTGGAGAAAACACCTATCCATGGATCATGGAGTTTTATAGGCAGGTTTAGATCAGACACATTCCTAATGATACCTTCTAGAATGTTATTTATGTTGAATATTCTACAGTTAGATCTTAGAAATAACAGGTCAAACGACACATTTAGAGCTTTGTAAATTGTTTCTGTCACCCAGACAAATTTATTTGGCCAGGAAAGCCCTTTCAATGTTAGCCTTCAACAACAAAGTGGCTAAAAACATGAGTGAAGCCCTGAGTGTAAAATCTGTGCCATAATGCCCGATGATATCACTGTACAGGTATCACTCAGCTCAGATATTCCTGTCATGGATCATTAGCCAGGTGCTAAGGAGACAAATGGCAGCATTTGCCACGTGACAGCTTACACTGTTTTTATACGCAGGAGCATATTTTATCAACAAAGTACAAATAGTTCCACCTTCTTGGTTTGTACTCTTCAGGTTTATAATTATTCCATTAGGGTGTTGAAGTAAAAGGTTTTACTAGAGAAAAAAATACTTTCTTATAAACAATTAGCCCAGGGTTTAAAACTCTAATTACAATTAATTTGCCATAAAGGCATTTTCCAGGTATAGTTTATTATGTTTAAACCTCAAATTTTCTATTTCTGGAACCAATGACTTAGTGTTGTACAGAGTAGTCACCACCAATTTCCAGTGGTTGTTTTCCTTTAAAGCATTGTATGATAACAGATCAATGCCACCTGCTAAGTCTCTTCATTTTGCACCTGCAGCAGAGGAGTGGAATAAAGCAGATGGAAAATGGAGAAACGGATTTGGTTTAGGATGGTTACATAGGCCAGATATATTGTGTGCACTTACAGTAGCATTATGTCGTTTCACTCTTGTTCTGTCACATTAAAACACCATCAACTGCTACAGGATACCAGAGCTTGCCCAAATCACCTCAATATTTTACAACTTGGAAACAGCTTCTCTAAATTATTCAGATGTCTATTTTTTTATGCTTAAGGCCATGATGGCTCTTACATATACACTTCCATACAACGCTAGGAGAGAAACAGGTCTCTCGTCTCCTCACATGGGGTTTTAAACAGAACACCAACCAAAACCCAAATACTTGGTCAGAATTTTCATGTTAGTAGAAAGCATTCAGTCAAATTTAACCAAAATCTTTCTAAGCACTTAGTGGAATTGAATACTTAAAATTTGGACACAGTAAATAATGATTTAAGTGGTTCCAAGGGTGAACAGAATCAGAAAAATAAACTGAGTCAAGAAATTAATTTTTCTACTCAATATTATCCAATTAATTAAGGAATCTTTAAAAAACAGTTAAGACATTTACAACTCACATTCTTCCAAGGTCTGCAATATATGCGTGGCCTTAAATGCAATGTATGACAATGTATATGTTTACATCAATGTCAATTGCTGGAAAATAAATTTTACTTATACTTCTCTGATTACTTCATAACCTCAGGAAATAATTAATTGCAACACAGGTGGATTTGAGTAATTGGACAGAGTTAGTCCATTGTTAACAAGGTCAACATCTTTACTCTGAATAGCCTCAGATTCCTTAGCTGATTGATTTATAGGATTCAATACAGAAAGAATATATTTTACAATGGAAATAACCAGGCAACTAATTAGCTGAAACACATCTTCAATGGAATCTAAAGTAATATGCCTTCTAAGAATAGTGTTCTACACAATCAATAACTGTATTTACATATCCTGAAAATCAACCTCTCTCTGAGCAAGGGTTAGTTATTAAAAAAATGTAGGCACACAGCAGTTGCTCATTATTCAACATAGAATGCCAATTTTTAATGCACATTCTGCTGTTTCTTCTGTATTCCTTGAGATAAACAGTATATGAAACAGCAAATAAATAAGGCTGATATAAATTTATCACAATGTAAAGAAGCTGCAGCATTATATGGTCCTGAAATCAGAAAGAAGGTGTATCTTAGCATAAAATCAATCTATTTATGATCTCTGTATACGCATCACATCTGTCTTTGGGTTTCCTCATGGTTAAGTTCAAATTAGGTACAACAGAAATACTTGGTACATTATTGATATACTTGAGTTGATATGGAAAACATCCTCACAAAGAAGCAAATCTATGCTAAAAAGGGGTCTGATCTTCCCTCTCACTGAAGAGGGGATTAGAAAGAGACAAGGTAGAGACAATCCCTGCATCCACAGCAAAAAAAATTAAACTTTGGCAAAGAAATCCAAGTCTCAGATAAAAAGTCTCAGAGAGCCTAAAAAAGAACAAGCATTGACTTAAAAGAATGTAATGAGTCCACAACAATAGAAACAAAGTGCAAATTTCCAAGAATCAAGTAGTGTTTGACAATGACAAGTAATTAAGATAATTTCTAAAGATAAACAACTCATATTGTGACTGGCCAAAAAAAAAAAAAAAAAAAAAAAAAAAAGATAAATCTGATCCATAGCTTGGGCTGTGAAAGTTTATGATGGCAGATATAAATCTCTGAGTGCAAGGAGTGTTAAGGGACACTCCTTTTAAAATCAGGTAAATTGATAATTAGTAATTTTACCCTCCCTGTGCTGTTCTTCATTCTACTTAAGAGCTCTGCCTGTGGGTCAGAGGTCCATTGGGGCTCTGCTCCCAAGTTCAGTGTAATAAAAATTTCTATAGTTTGACTACCCATTTCATGAAGTATAATTCAATTTTGTTCTGAATCTACCATCCATTATTTTATTTGATGACTCCTGCTTCTACAGGGAAAGGAAGTATTTCTTCTTTTTTGCTTCACCATGAAAGATTTTTTTCTTTCCTACGTGCTTTGGCAGCCATACCCTGTAACACAGGTGACAATGGTTCTCTGCTGAGAACCTTTCACCCCATCAAAGCTGGTCATCAGTTTTTCACTGTGCTGCTGCTTCTTTATCCAATCCTTTGACCACTTGACTCTTCTGGTCTTTTGACACCTTAACCAGAGGTTCTGTTGGGGAGAACTTTGTAAAATATACTTTAGTACTCAAAACAGACTACCTCTCACCTGGATCTCCCATGCCAACTTTCTTACTATCAGCCCACAGAATGTAAACAGCTTTTTCTGAGCCATAGCTTCACTTGCCTGGTTTTGCCAACTCTCCCCTTCTTTTGGGCTCATCTCCATGCCCATTAATTCTGCTTATTTGGCCAATGTGGACACCAGACTTAAACTCTAGTTCCTGAGACACCTTTAAAATCTCAGATAGATTGTGTGACACTCCAGCCAGTATTAGTCACTTTCTTCCACACTTTTCCAACCAAAGGTAACATTCTCAATAGCTCAGCTCTCCCATTCTTAATTTCTTGTCAATTTATAGATTAATACCATTGCATCAACACAGTGCATTTAGATGACTTGAATTTATATTGTAAGGAACCTAAAAACTGCCAGAAAAAGATTGAGACCTATTTTTCACCTGAATCAACAATAGATGGTAAAGAACATCAATAACAAAGCAATAAAGGAGGGATTAATATCCTATATATTCTCTCTGTGTGCATTGAGTGTGTAGCAATTTTTGAGACAGAGGATGCATTCAGATCATGTTTTTATAGCCACAGGTGAACTTTTGCATGAATTTGCTGAAGGAATCAAATTTATTTTTTTCCTGACAGACTAAAGTTAGCAATGTGTTCTACAGAAGAAACATTAATTGCATTACAGAACCCCGAGAAACCAACACATTGTTTTAAGAGTCCATCTGCTAAACAACAGTTAATGAAAGCAATGGGAGAAATAATGAATAATCTATCCCCTACTTATCTTCTGCAAAATAGTAATATTGCTATAGAAAAAGCAGGTATGAAAGCCTTGTTTCCTACTGCTTTTCACCCCTCCTTTTGTGGAGATAAGCATGAAATATGAATAAGCATGAAAGCAGTTTAGACCTCTTTGCATTTATGTGACTTATTTGCACAAGGAATTTCACAATGAAAAAAGAAGTACTAGATAAGATCATTCTTACAAATAATGTTAACCCACATAAGCATAACAAACTTCCAGTGGGTTCCTGACACTGGGCCAATATCAAACCACAACAAGTAATGACAAACAGCAGATTTAGCACCTGCATGCCATGCAATATGCCTTCAAAACAAGGCAAAGATTATTTAGAACTGCCTATCACAAATTAAAGAACATCCTCCTAAATAACTCTGGAAGATATTTCAATAATTTTTGGCATTATGTAATAAAAAAGACACAGAAGAACAGAGGAAATTTTGGAAAAAGAAAATTAAGTAGACTGGAAAATAAAAATCAATATTTTTCTTGAGACTACTAAAGGGAGTTATAAAAACAGAAAAACACCACCACAAACTACTTGTCTGGGTAAGTGATGACTAAGAATGAATTACATCCCAGGCATAACATGTCTTTAGGCTATTAACTTCCAAGTGGGAATGGATTACTTAGTATGGTGCTCAATGCATAACTAGAAACAGATTAGATTTCAAAGAAAATGCAGGCTATATATAGAGAAAAACTCACTGACAGGAAAATATGTTACTTCCTGAGAGAAGCAATAGGAACTAAATATCAAGAAATTGTAAGACTGTTCAACTCCAGCACATTAAAAAATACATAATATAGGAGATTTACCTGAGGATAAGTGCTTACTGAAATCACATTAATTTTGACTAAATTGCAAGCAGGCTCCAACAGAAGCAATGTTGTTTTGTTAAACCAACCTTAACAAGGTTGTCTTGTTAAGGCACTTGGGAAATGAGCACTCTCAGGATCTATGACCACTTTCCAGCCATTAATGTTTTCCTAACACTCACTCTCATTACTGGCCTTGGGATCACAAGTAAATAACCCTCTCTCCTAATGTTCCAGCCTGTTAGTAAAGATGGGGTGATCTCCCTATGCACTATTGTGGTTTCTTATGGGGAAAAGATGTATTGCTCGAGATTAGCCCCTAAAGAGAACTTTAGAATTATTGGTTATTTTTGGGTTTTTTTGCTAAAGCAATTCTTCTGTTATTTGAAATGAGTTTTGAAACATCTTATCTAGCAAGAAAAATGAGTGTCAGCTAACCATTAAAATAATTTAATAAGCAGGCAATTCACTGAAGAAAGGAAAAATATCATCCAGGTCTCAGAAGAAACATTCCACTAATGCCTTCAAAGCATATACGCAAAACACCTATTAACATTATTTTTGATATTACATCAATATTGCAGCTACTTGAGACTCATGAGATATAATTTACCTGCTTTTGATAGGCAGCCTCCATAGATAGATAGATATTCACTCTTGATGTAGGTATTCAGTATTAAATGATTAATCTTTACCAGTAGGCTTTAGTAAAGAAAAAGGCAGATAATTCATTCAGTGGGGTGACTAGTTCTCATTCCTGCCCTGAGTTTTGTCTGTTACAGAGAAAGTCCCATTGGCAAGCCATGCTGTGCCTCGAGTCTCTGCCTCTGCACCCACCTTTCAAGAAACAGCTTCTCTCTAATAACAGAGGGGAGCCACTGAAGTTATTCAAATGCCATGTCTCACAACAGATTTTAACAATCTAATTTACAGATCGCTACAGATTAACTGTTAAGTTTCTCTAACCTCCCCCAAATCTTAATAGCCTTGCATTTCATCAGAGGAGCATCCCATACAGCTTGTTGTAAATGTGTTCTAGCTTGGGCTCACAAATCTGGATGCCCAGAAGAATGTGCTTTGTTACTAAATGCTATTTTAAAATAAGCACCAGACATTGTGTATGTGTATTACTATATATATAAAACCTCACTTTTGAACAATACTGTAATGAATAGGGGTTAGAAAAGGTCTGGTGCAATAATATAGAAATGGACTGGTTGTCATGGTGAATAAAGTGGTAAAGAGTAAGCCAAACACATTTCATTTTATTTAAACTGCTATTCAGATACCCATAAAAGCATTTTTCTGTTTGGAAGAAAAATACCAGAGGCCTACAAAAATAGATTTCATTGACATAAATCCAGGGAATATAATATAAATATCTTTTAACTTAAATGAAAGTATTTACCATTTTAATATTAAAAGCAATCTCATGTAGAATTCCACCAGAAACCTGCTAGATCAGTAAGTTAGCTAAAGCTAAATACAGCATGCCAGTGTCCCCATATCCTAGGCAACAAAGCAAGCCTTTAGCCACAGCATCTTGCCTTTCAAGTCCTTAGCAGAAAGCATCAAGTGCATCATTTGTCTGATAGACCTTTTTAAATAAACCTGTTTAAAAGCAAATACTGTATTCTTTTCCAATGATCTGATCTATGCATCAATTTATAGATGAGAATGTAGTGGGAGTGCTACAAGACAAGGTACAGCAGCATCACCTAACTGCCTTCCATGTGCCCATGGGAGAACTCAAGAGTTTTTGCAGTTTTGATCCTATGCTACAATGATTCTTGCTCTGAGTCTCCTCTCTGCCTTGTAGCTGAGAATATCCAACAATAGAAATATTTCTCTCAGTCAGTTCTAAATGCCAAATCAATTACTGAAGTTATTTAGTGCTACAAGAATATCCTGTGTTTTTCACAGTTTGGTAGTTCAACTCCAAGCCTTTCAACAGTACCTATAACACAAGATTTGGTCTTTTAATTTTCTTCCAGCTGCCACTGTCAAAACACGAGTGTATCAGAGGCAGTGAAATGCCAGGCACATTTGGGAAAACACAGAATGTTGCCAAAGGTTTACTTAAGTAGTGCATGCTGTATGAAGTCATCAGTTCCCACTGACAGCCATAATCTTGTCACTTTTATTTCATACAGTAGCCAGGGCTTTGCAAGAACCCTAATTCACTTGAGTTCATATTTGGGTAGTTACTGTAACTATAGAGAATGCTCCAGCTCCTAGTAAAGAGCAGTGCCTTGCAAGTAATCGAATAAAAATTACTTTTATTTAGGCTGTGTTTCATGCAAATTTGTGCCGCATGATGGAAATAATTACAAATGAGTGACTGAAATGAAAAATCTCAATAAGGAAAAAGAACAATGTTCTGAGTCATATATGAAATGTATAAGAGAGAACAGTAATCAGGTGATCAGCCTGATAGGAAAATATAATAAACACTGCAGCAAAACATTTTCCATGCAGAAGGGATCATGAAAGTAATTTTTGTATGAACAAGAAGTTTTTCCCACTAAGTTTTGGAGAGTCAACCCTCTGAGATTAGATTATAACATCTATTTTCAAATACTTAAGTGTATATTTAAAATCTTTATCTCTTCCCTCCTACCATGTCCTCCTTTAGAAAAAACAACACCCATGAAACTGCCTGGGAAGCATTTTCTAATTATATAGCACATTCTGAGTATAAAGAGGGCACGACAGACTATATGAAGCTTTCTCAGACCATTTTCTTTAATTGCTAGAACTTTCAAGCAGGTTAAGAGCTAAAAGTCCTAAGCTACATTAACACAGGCACTTCAAGTAAACATTTGATGTCTCTGATGTTTGGATGATTTGCTCAAAGCAGTACATTAGATTTCAGCTCACAGTTTTATATCATTCCACAGGCTTCTGAACCACCAAGACCACAGGACAAAAAGTAAAAATCTTTATAACTAGAGACATGACATAAACAAAAGTTTGATGGAACAATCAACAGACAAAGCAATGTTTCTTTCATTGTGAGTTCTGACCTTTTCATCATTCTGAGCTCTTTGCAAAAATGCTACTGAACAGACAACACTATTATTACACCTTCTTACTCAGTACAGCAATAGGAAATTTTGCTGGATCTCACAGAGAGTAAGGGCTGTCACATACAGTATTATTAATTTTGAATAGTTCAAATATGCACTTGTGTTGTCATCTTATTACAAAACTTTCATACCTTGGTGATTTCTCATGGGCACGTCCCCACTGCACTGACTCCAACTCCTTCTTCCCAGCACAGCCAACAAACCCCAGCTCTCTCCTCACCCAGCTCACCCACTCTTTTATAGCACTCACCCTCACTGGACACAGCTGTGGCCCGTTAAGGGCAGGCCTGTTCCTAACCTTTGGTAATTAGTACAGCTGCAACTCATTAGGGGTAAGATTGCCTTCTGCACTATCTCTATTCTCTTACATTCTATCCCCCCACATACCTGTGCATTTACATGTTTGTAAATTTAAGAGCAATTTTAAGCAACCGAAAGCAATAACAGAAAATGAAGACCTTTAAGGTGCAATAGAACTGGAAGACACTATACCAAGCTGGAGATCTTGGGCTCAGTTAGAATTTATTCTTTTTGCAATTTATAGTGGATTTTTTTATGAATTGTGCTTATTTCCAAAAGAAATTAATATTTGGTTTTGGGTCTAAAGTAGAAGAGCTCTCTGTCTTTCAGGGTGAAGTTCTGACTCCCCCATCTCCAAATATTTAACTTAAAATTGTTATTTAAAATTGAGAAAGAAAAGAATGGGTCTCACATGTGGAACTTCTTTTTTGGAAACTAAATATTTCAAAATCTGTCAAATTTTATTGTCTCTCATGAATTACAACTTGATTCAAAAAGAGCCTGATGATATATGTCAACCAAAATTCTATCCCTTTTAGGAAGCAGCATTTCAGTCAAAGTATTTTCTAGCTCTGCTGAGTGAAGGCTGTTTCAGAGAAGTTATCAGGTTCATAATCCTATAATCCTGCAGAGGAATGGGAAGCCATCACTTAGCAGGTTACAAGCAAAGCTTATTGAAACACAGCAGGCTCTGGCCAGCATCAGTCACAGCTTAGAGCATCCAAAGGGGAATAAAACTGCTGTACAACCTTGACAATGAATGTACATATTAACATAGGTACACCCACAGAGCTTTTCAGTGCTAAGGTATTATTCCTCAAATTCAGTGCAGGCTGACCCAGCTTAAGCTCTAGCAAAGGTAACAAAACTTTGACAGCTTTCATTTAGAAGAATGTTGGATTTTTGATAGGTTGAGTGGTTTTTCAATAGGTGGATCCTCTGCTCAGGATTAAAAAAAAAATCAGTTTCTATATGTACACAAGATATATAAAATAGAGAAATTCAAAAAAGATTGTGGCTGGACCAGAGACTTAAAGGCCCTGGCAAATCCCCAGGGGCAGCAAATTGATATTTGATCCTTCCCTCTCAATGCCTGACTCTTAAAGAACTCACAAAAAGTCATGGATTAGCAAGATGGATGTGAGTTTACCTAGATTTTTTCCGAGTTGTCCCCTCATGAGTTCCTTACTGGCAAAAGCTACAGTTTCTGGCAGTCCTATAACAAATTATCAGGAGGAATCATGTAGAACATCAACTCAAAACAATCCAAAGTACTCAGGACAGAAGCAGTGGCTCAGAGGCAGGGCCTTACAACTTTGGTGTTTGCTCAGTCCTAATCTCTGGAAATAAAAACTTGAAAAGAAGACCAATGAAGGAATAATTTTACCCATTATTAATTTATTCATGATCTTATTTCAGAGACATACTAAAATCCTAAATTAAGGTTCTATTGGAATATATATGAACAAAAATATGCTGCAAACAGCCTTAATCCACTCAGAATCAGGTCCATTTTCTTTTTTTGACAGATGGAAAATTTTATTGCTCTTTGGACTTATGAAGCCGATTCAGCTTCAGTGAGGGAAATGGAATTTTGTGGCCCAGTCCACAAACATGTTCCCACTTATATGTTCCCACTTATACAAGGCAGAAAAAAAATTGCCAGGAATCAGATGTTCTGTGGGGTTTCCCATCCAAAAAAGTAAAAATAGGATTTAAAATCCACTTTGATTTTAAATAATGAAAAAACAAATCTTGATCTGAAATAATGTTGCAGGAAAGTGTTTTCTTATAAATGTACTGAGCTCCTTGCAGTACTACATTTTAGTTGTGGCAGTGTTTTTCCCAGCTGTGTGAATGCCTGTTTCTCAAGCTAGTGTTGCATGTACCATTTTCAAACACAGTACAACTTCATCAATGTTATATTCAAAAACAGCCTCCAGAATATATTTGGTACTTTATATTCTGGTGGGCTTTAAAACTTTGTTTAAAGGCTTCTTCTGTCTGTTCATTTTTATTTTAGAATTTAATTCAGTCATGGAAGGTTAATTAGTCTTCAGATTTATAATTAGAGCAGTGAGTCAGCTCTTCCCATCCTGTGGTATGGCCAGTTTTATAGTAGAGTCTCAAAAGAAGAGAATGCAATTCATATTTTTATGCAAATATACTAACAGCTTTAAATGAAATGGAGATGGAAATCTTTTCAACTCCTGTCTGTGTAAGAATCCAATGCCAAAAGATTTCATTGGAAGCACTGGAAAGAATACAAAGGATTTTTCACATCCCTTATATGCATTCTTACATGCCTTATGTATGGGAACTCTTGGCACAGGTGGGGAGTTCATTCCTGAAGGGAGGGGAAGGCTGTACTTTCTCTAAGAAAACTGTTGTGCACTGTTGTTTACACAGACCCCAAGTATTTCACAAAAACACATTAAATTCATCAGCTTTTAATAAATGGTAGAGATTTCCTGCAACTTAAATATTTTTACTCAACTGATAATTAAGTATTTCAATCGGCATATTTTGCAGGAAATCTTTTTGTAATTTAAGCAGAAATGAAATTAGTCGATCATCATATTTGTTGGAATTGAAATCCAATATTCAATCAGATCTTGAAATTTATCTATCAACCATAAAAGAGCAAAATCCTCATTTATGCTCCCATCTAATATGGTCTGGTTTATTTCAGGTCACATTAAAAGGGAAGTAAGAAATCCTTAGGGCTCAGTAAGGAGTCACATAACCTACAGACAATGGATAATTGTGGCCTATTCTGGACAATTTCTTATCCAGAATAGGCCACTAAGATTCAGCAAAACTATGGCTAAATAAAAAAGATAAAGTCATTCTGTCATCAGATGTAATGCTATACAAGAAAAGGAGAATATTTATGCAGACAGTTAGGTTTAACATTGTATGGGAGAAATGTCTTTGGACATCCAATTCATGTTAGAATAATGTCTGGGAATGTCCAAAGTAAAAATTCAAAAAGACAAATGCACAAGGATTCGGCAGATTTTTCCCACTGTATGCATTATGAATGTGTATAGATTGCATTTTTATATGTATTACATTTTTTATATTTCCTGTAATAAACTTCATGCTAGGAATACTTATCTCACCAGAGTTTGACCAGCTCAGCTGCCACTGTAAGTGTCCTCAGCTGGAAAGAGAAAAATGCTTTTTGGGAGTGACCCTTTGCCTTCTAAGCCAGTATCCAACAGACACAGGACAAATCACTGATGGAGACATATTCTTCTCCCCACTGACTGTAGTGGGAGCCCAGACTAAATGCTTCATTTGTGCATGTCCAGAAAAGACATCTGTAAAATGCAATTTCTATTTAAAATTATTTGGGAACAGAATGCTAACTAGTTTAATTGCTGAAGGCCAATTGGAAGTGAGAAGGCACTGAAGCAGAATTAGTTACAAATAAAACCTTGGAGGTTATGGAATTTCAACTTGTTCAGAATTCATTTTCTCTACTCCTTAAGCTTGAAAATAATGAGTCCCTGAAACAAAGAATAGGCTAGAAGGTAAAAGTTCCCTGATAGCAAGAAACTGACAGCTGGTTTTCAGACATCAGGTAACATTTCTTCAGATAACTCCATAAGAAATGTAAAAAAACCATTATAAGACAGTTCTCAAAACAAAGTGCATCAAAAAAACTTTTTTCTGAGCCTACTTGATCAAATCTAGCTGAGAGGAAATGTATTATGGCCTTAATGTACAAGAAAAAGTGCCTGTATATGTCTCTGCTTTCATGCAAAATTTTGAAAGAAAGGAATAACAACAGACACAGCAGATATCTCTTTCAGAAGGGTTGCTACAGATGAAGGAGAAAGTGGATGGAGGATCTAATGACCTAACAAAATTTTCCTGAAAGTTTTGCATTACCAGTTTGGAGGTAAGTGCTCTAAAATGGAGCCAAATTGTGCCTCCTGAAGTCACTAGTGTTGCACAGTGGGGACCTGAGTGCTATCAGAACTACAGAAAAGTAGATAAAATGTCACCATTATGCTTCTACATTCAGTGAAGCAGTGACAGAAGCATTATCCCTTCTAAAATCTTACTCAGTGCTTATTGACTTCATTTTGCCTCCAGATGCTGAAGGGTGTTACAAGACTCAGTTAAAGGATTTTCTCTCTGTGGAGTGCTCAGCTGCATCACACTTAGGAATGTAAATGAAAGTCTGGACACCAAACCCCCAAGTGAGCAAGTCTGGTCACCTTGCTCCCCTCAGCTATGACACAAAGAGGTCACCTTGCTTATTTTTAACAAATCATATGAGAGACATAAAGTGCAAACACCTAATGAATTAGAAATGCTGGGCTGAACCTATGTCCACAAAAGTTTGTGTTCCACCCTTGAAGGTATTTCATAATGGGTTCCCACCATGTTTCTGCATCACATCTACCAGCAGAGATAAATCCTGAAAACCTCTGTACTAAAACTTCTGCATTGCTCTGAAATGGAACCTTCTCTCCTCTCCTGAAGTTACCCCATCTCACCTACCTAACATTTTTGATTCCATAGGAGAACTGCTGGAAATACCCGCTCTAGAACAGTTTAGGACACATATAGTACACAGGAGTTGTTGGGAAGATGAAGACAGTATTTTTGTGTTTACAATGTGTTTCAATTTTTGTCCATCTCACTCTTTTTCCCCCATCTCTTTCATTGAAATTGCTTTATTTCTTCTTTAAGCTAAAATATTATGTGGAGGAAAATATAACTGATGGAAATGGGCTCTTTGTGGAATAAACTGACTTCATATCTTTTTATATCAGACTGACAACGGCCACATTTCAATGAAATTTCCAGCCTGCCTGATCTTATCCCTGCAAAGAGCTGGTTTAAAGTTTCAGGTGTTGCAGCATATTGGAAGCTGAACTTTATTGTCCTGAAGTTTTGGTTGTTTTTTTTTTTTTTTTTTTCCGTAGTCTATAATACAGAATGGACCCTTAGGAGCAAAAGAATAAAAGAATAGTAAGAACTGTTCAAAGATATAAATATAGTGAAGGAGTGCATTACTAATAGTATCTGCTAAGGCAACTCAGCTTATTCTGTGATTTTGTGAATTCACAGGATAAACATGTTCATTAGAGTGGGAATGTAAATGGAAACAAAATTGTCCTTATTAGTCACTCAGAAACAATTAATATGTTGAAAATATTCCTGCAGAGGGAATTTTGGGCCTCAGAGTGCCAATGTTTTGCTCACTAATGACTTATTTTTACAGCTAGGTGCAATATTAAATGGCAAATAAATAAAGTCTCTAAAGTGACAAAAGAGATGGCATAATATTCCAACCATAAATGTCAAAAGGAACAACATTCTGCTGTTCCTAAGTGCTCTGCTCCAGACTGTCTGAGGTCTGACTGATGGAAGCCTTGATTCTTTTGTTAATGACAGTGGGAAAAGAAAATAGCAGATTGGAAAAAGGGACCAGTGGACAACATTCACCATACTGATTTCAGGGAAATAACTGTGGTGACTGAAGCAACAAATGCTTCTAAAGGACAGTTCAGGTAACAGATACTTGTAGTCAACCATTTTTCCAACTCCAATCACTATAGAAACAATCACGACTTGCTGAGCCTCTGAGGTTAGCATTAGAGTGGGATACAGAAATGAAAATTCTGGGTTCCCAGGGAACAGTACAAGAAATCAGTGGCAGGGAGAGAGAGACAGACAAAGAGAGACAGAGGGAAAGGGGAAAAACCCCAGACCTTACTCTGGAATAAATACATGACTTTCTGGATTTACTCCTGTACAAGTATTTGTTTAGCGTGGCTCTTTAAGTGGGTGTCTGGCACCCCAGCTTTGAGGCAGGAGGGTGTGTGAGCAGCTGCAGCAGCATCTGAGGAAAAGAGAAAAATCAGGGGGAGCCAAAGCACTGCCCTGAGTCCAGCACTGATGGAAGAACCCTGGAGCCTCTGTGGGCAGCTGTGCACACAGCCCCAGACAGACTGAGCTCTTCTGCAGGGAGCCCTGGGGTAAATGAGGCTCTCCAGCAGTAGGTGAGTAGAAATCAGGAGTAAAACAAAGAGCCAGACTGACAGTGGAGGTGTTGCCTGAAGAGTCCCTCTGCAATTTCACATCTCCACAACCACACCACTAATGGTGTTAGCTGGAACACATATTGAACCTTTTGGTGGATGAGCCAAGAACCTAAACAAGCATGACAAAGGGGCTACAAGCAGACTTTACAGTGAGTCAGGGCAGAATACATTTCATATAATGCCTGAAATGTTATTGGGTATTTTATCAGTCTATTAATTTTCAGTTCCAGAGAAAATACTCGCTTAATATACAAAAACTCCAAACAACTACATACAGTATCATAGTTCCTGTAAAAAACCTTTTCAACTCTAGATAAGACTGAAATGTATTTCATATTCAGTGTGTTAAGATGTTTGTTATCACTGCAGCTTATAATGCAATGAAGGAGTGAAATAATTGCTTTGTGTACTCAGTAGCCTGAAATTTCAAGCAAATCTGGCTTATTATTCATGAAGCTCTGCCATATGTGGATAGAAACTAGATGGTAGAATAAAATGCCTGTATCTCCCGTCTAATGCAGTGCAATTCCTATTCTTGGTAAGGATATTATTTGCTAGAATGCAAAAAACAAAACTGATATTTCATGTTTTTGTCAAGACCAATGTTTTAAAATAGGAATTCTTTTTATGTCTTTTTTGTTTTACAATTAATCCCTTATCAAAACAGACAAATAGGACAAGTGAGAGCATTGTCAGAGTTTTAAAAGAACTGTCTTTGTGTATTTGATATATACAGGAGTAACTTGTTGCACATAGAAAATCTAAAAGCCCAGTAACTCATGGTGTTGGTACTCATGGCTCAGTACTGAAGTATGAATTAGATATGTAATTCCAAAGTGTCTTTGTCACATCTTTACATTTAAAGCATTAACTTGCTTAGAAAAGCTCAGCCAGGTTTAACTGTTAGACTGATGCTGAAAAACAACCACTTCAAGAAATTGCTTAAATTATCTATTGTTGAAAGAAAATTTCCCCTTAGAAGTCAGATTAACAGATCTTCAAGTTACATGTTGCAACCTGCATAAAGTGGAATTAAATGCTTCTAAATATGGCGATTGCTTTTATTGTGTCATGACATTTGGTCCCATGGGGTTTGAAATATTAATTATCCACATTAATTGATAGCAATGTGATTTAAACACTAGATCTAATTTGAATTTTCACAGTACAAAAGCATTATTTGAAGTTTTTATTAAATGGCATGTTATTTACTAGAAGCACTCTACAGGAAGCTATAAGCCTCTATTAATTTCAAATCTTTTTATATTAATATCACTCCTATTTATTGCACACCACACTAATAGACAATAAAACCTCACAGGGGAAACACTTATTTGCAAAATAACAGCTTACCTCATAAGTCATGTAAACAACGCTTTTATTGCTGTTTTACTTCTAGCATTCATTAGATTTGACATATGGAAAAGTTCTAAGTAGCTTCTATAATTTTGTTTGTCCATAGTTTTCAAAGTGATAGAAATAATTTCCTAATTAACTCAAATGTAGTACATGGGCAAAACCCTCATATACATCAACAGATACTCAGAGTACACAGTAAAATGCATCCCAAATATAGCTCAACAATAAAAACGGTCCAGAAAACACAAAATCTCTAAGGGGCTGAATATTCTAATGTGCTGTGCTTTTAGTCACATTACTCAACCAGACTGTGACTAAGACAAATCTGTCCTGTGCCTCTTCTAAGAAATGACAAATGGAGTGGTCCTTTTCTAATTAATTTATGGAACTGCCAACATCAATAGACCTCCTGCTTTCATCTCTGGCTACACAAGAACTAAAGTTGTCCATTTTTTTTTCTGAATTGCTATAAAATGGACTTAAACCACAACATTAAGATGAGCTTGCCCTGATCTGCAGAAATGGTTGTGTTTTAAAATGACAGGAGTCACACTGAGCATCCTTGGCCTCCTACACCCTGAAGACACAACTTTGAATCTGGGTCTTGAGTAGCAGACTTGGGATCTTGGTTTTGGTCTCATTACAGAGACAGGGAACTCCCTCCCTCCTCCATCTTTGCCACCCCTGAGCACAAATTCAGGTCTTGATTTACAGCACACCACCCTGAGTTTGGCGCCAGAAGGAAGTCTCAAAGCTTCAGTTTAGAGATTGTGGGGATCTAGTATCATGGGAGTTTAAAAAGCATATAATGAAGTAATTTTTGGGTTTAACCTCCCTATTTGTTTTAGAAAAAAATTTGTTTTAGAAGCTGAAAATAACATAATTACTGCATCTAATATGTTACATGTTGTGAGGAGAGATATGAAAGTTGATGTGTCTGAATATCTGGACTGAGGAACGTAAAAGAATCTAAGACAACCAAAGACCATCCAAATTTAAATCTTGGATCATGTAAGATCATATATGCTCACATCAAGGTTTTTTCTCCCTCTCTATCTAGCAGCAGGGATCAGGAAAAATAACTGGATGTTTGATCAAAATCTTAATTACAACATAAAACCAAACTGATTTGCAGTTTTCATCTCCTTCGCTGCACTTCTTTGCAAACTATAATTGCTGATGTGGCATTTCATAAGAGGATTCTGCCTGTGACATTCAGACATACTGGCATTTGAAAGAGGACTAAAGATATACAAAGGCAACTCACAGAATCTCTCTGGAAATGCACAATCTGGTCATTTTATTATTTACCCTTCAGTAGAAGCAGTGGAAAAAAAATAACCCTAATCTGAGGGGGAAACAATTGTTTATGAAAATCTGATTGTCTCCTCTTGAACTCTTACCTCCTGCCAAGCAATCAATTTATCCTGACAATTCCATCAATCATGTTTTTTTAATTCTGGGTACCATACACCAGAGCTGCTGCAGCAGAACAGGGAGGATTAAATGAGACACACAGTCCAACAGGAACCTAAAGGTTGTGCCATTATATCAGAAGTTTCTATAATAAAAATAAACAGATAGTCTCAACAGGAATATGGTGACTGAGTGGACCAGCATAACAGATGCTTGAACCCAAGACCCTTTACTCTGTAGAGCTCCTTATGAGATAATTTTCCAAGATATGGATGTAGACTATAAGGAATTAATGCTTCAATGTCCTGGAAATCCTATGGCTTTCATTTTAGAATACTGATTCCATAAAGTGCACATTCTCATGATGTGGGAAAAGTGAAAGTAACTATAAAAGAGCTCCTCATTAATACTAGAAAGGTAAAAACAAACAAGCAGAAGCTAAGGCAGTTTTTCTAAACACGTTTCTCCCCATTTGAATTCAGAATTAAAGATAGACAGCACCCCAGTTGCATTTCTGCTATATCCTCATTTTCTACAACAATAAGAAAGTGAATTTAATCATACGTGGCAATAAAAAGACTAGAAAATTGCAGGCAGTGGGACTCATAAAACAAAACCACCAAGAAAGCCCTACCACTGCACAGCAGAGAGATCTGCAGTAGATTTTAGATTCTGTTCAAGTGCACATTCTCAGCTATGCCATGTTTTGGAATCTAGTGCTGTCATTTTGAAAATGAATAAAGTGTATCCTTATTCCTCACTATGAATCATCAGCTAGCATTAAAAAAATAGGGGAAAAAAGGCAAAATAAAGCAGAGATCTTAAAGCTTACAGAGAAATAGGGGGATGGGGACTGGGAGGAACATCTTGAAACAGCCCAAACAATCTTTGATCTTTATTGTGAATTGATCCTGTGATTTTTGAATTTCATAAGAACATCAAAGTATCTTTTTTGTTATTTATTTCAATATGCTTGAATCAGACCCTTAAAGCCTTGTCAGATAATTAATGCTTTGCAAAGCAATTAGCAAAACTTTTAAACAATATTATTATTTTGGCTTTTATTCCTTTTTATTGGCTAAAATAATAGCAGATCACTGTCTATATTGTTAAGTCTTGTAAATTCAAACAGAAAGACATATATTTATGATGGGGTTTTCTTTATAAAACAACCTTTGTTTTCAAGCCAAATTTCTGTGGATTGGTACTCAGCACATTCTGAATAAAGTTAGATCCTCCCACACTGAAAAGATTCCAAGTCAGGCAGGCAAAATTGATTGCCTATCATTTTTAGCATCTTGCATCTCAATAAGGAAAAGTATGCACACAGTCTGCTAGCTAACTTGTCTCTGAAAATTAGGTGAAGCTTAGGCTGAGAAAATGATTTTTTTAATATGGAAATAATTAAGATATACTTACAAAAAAGAAAACTGTTCTTAATTATGTGTTAGTAAATGCAATTTAATTGTAACTGAGTAAGAGGATTTCCATATGCTTTTGGTGAAAACATAAAGCTAAGCAGCTAATTTGAAACATTTACATTTTATCATTATAAAATAAAATGGAAAATGAATTTTTCCAAGTCCCCATAAGTTTTCATATTTGAGAAGCTTTTTTCTCATAGACCATGCCACCTTTAATAAAGTTATTAATTCCAATTAAGACTCCCATCAAATACTATTTGGAAGCCATCAATTGTAATATAGTTCAAAAATGGCAAAATCAGTGTAGAATGCTGAATAAGAAAGAAGAAATAAATCTTTATTCTACTTTTTAATGAAATATATCTAAGCAGTTGGCATTCAGGTTTAAAATTATACGTTAATATAATTTTGCTAATAATTACTGCTTTTCATCTACTGTGATCTCCTTTGCTCTATAGTTAATTTTCTTGGCTATTCTAGTGGATGATCAACCTGAGAAATGCTGGCAATATATCCACAAGAAAAGCCAACAGAGCAGCTTTATCAAAAGTTAAAAATTCTACTACTAATGTTATAAAGAAGTAGCAGCATTTCAGCATGCATGTGATCCTGAGTCACACCATGAGGAGAGTTCAACATCAACAGAGCACACACACATTCAGAAAGAAAATGAAATGGCTACAAGAGGAACAGAGCAGCATCAGACCACAGAGCAACAGGGAAAACACAATTATTGAAGGTACAGCTGTTCTCCAGCACACCTTTAAAGGACTCCTCCAGAAGAGAATAATGGCAACAGCTCCTCTCAAAAACTGAGCTCTGTAGCAGCTCATTAGTTCAGCCGAATTCTTTTCTATTGGATTACATAAAAGATTTCTTAACAACAATGTCATTAAAATGAAACTCCTATCAAAAGGAAAAGTGGTAAAATCAACCACAATGGAAACCTTTAAAAGTGCATTGCAGGAGCTGTGCTGAAGACTGTAAATAATTTGAACATAATAGGTGATGTTTCCTTACCATCTCCTATGATTTCATCCTTTCTGATTTCAAACTAACCTTCATTTATGTTTGAAGTGCTGGTTTTGACCTTGGCTTGGAAAGAATGTTGTGATTCATCAGAGATATAACATTTATTCTAGCTTCTGGTTCTCAGAATTTCCTGACAGAGCTGCTGCAGGCACCTGCAGCACATTGGGATGGATTCTCTGTGTTCTATTGCCACACATATCCCATAGGTCTGTCAGAAATAACTTTGGGGACTCCTAATTTTAGTGGGAATAACTCATGTTTCTCCTTCGGTTAAGACAAAATTAATATTACCATGTGATACTGCACTGAAAGGTAATTCACATTCCATGGTGGGGACAAATGGGTTTTGTACAGCTCAGGAAAAGAGGAAAGAGAAGTGGACTCAATCACAAAACCAATCATCCCTGTAGATGACGCTCAAGACAGAAAGTGTTACATTTTCTCCTGGACGCTGTTTGGCAATGTCTGTGTTGCAATATATTGAATTTTACTTCATGGACACTTCATGGAGCAAAGATTTCAAAACCTCCTTATTTTCTAGCAGCCTGAATCCCTGCACTTTGCTGTACAGCTCAGATTGCCAGAACAGCCTGATCGGGGCAGCTCAGGTACCATGGAAAGGTCTGGTTATCCACACTGTGCCCCTCAGAGCTCCACACTGAAGCACTTCTGATCCTTGATATTTGCCTCAGTTACTCTGCATATTTCAGAGCAATGCAGGTATATTATATCCTGTTTTCAATAAAATTGAAGCCTGGGAGACACACAGAGATACAACATTCCTAGGCAATGGAGGCAGTTCTCCATCATTTTGAGGTCTTCTCCCTTTAATTATTAAAAAGAAGAAGGAAGAAGCGTTGTCAAAGCAAAAGAAAGCATGGGCATGGGGTTCCACAAGTGTATTTTCTTAGTCCCTAACTTCATATTGTCCTGGCAGCCAAAATAAAGATTAGGTTTATTAAATTTGCAGGCTAAGAGAGAGTGCCAGTAGTTAGGAAGATATGCTCAGAACTCACAGTGATCTTGACAAAAGGAAGATTAGGTCTGGGGAAAAAAAAAAAAGATTCTATTCAAAAGAGTAAGATAAATACCTAGCAAGAATTTTAAGGCCCATTAAAGTCAGTGTGAGCAACAATTCTGCAAAAGATGTTCTAGGGACTGTTATGGAGCCTTAGTTAAGTATATGTTATGATAATGAGTGCAATCAGCCACTCTATAATGATATAGAAACAGATCTGTGTGAGGCATGAAGTTGGTTTTCTGCTCCTGTACTGACATTGAAAACACCCCAGCTAATGCTGCAGATCTGATTTTAGGCAGAGCCAGTTGGAGCACCAAGAAGAGGACAGGGATAATGACACAGGATTTAGAAGCAGATCCTAAATGTGCTAAATTTCTTGTACAGAGTGTTGGACAGATGCAAGGAAAATATTGTAAGAGGCTTCATAAAAGAGTCCTGGGGCATGATCAGGAGCAATCTCTTCTTGTCCCTTGGTAAAAACAGAACAAGAAATAATAGAAACAAATTTCAGGAAGGACTCAGGTGAGATATTAGGAGAAAAGCAGTGAGGACAATGTCTCTGTGAGCCTCCCTGGGAAGCTGAATCTCCATTCACTCATGGAGGCCACAGTGAGTTACAGAACCTGTGAGGAGCAGCAGTGCCAACACTGCCTGAAGACAGGGAAAGAGAGCAGACAAGATGACCTTCTGGTGCTTGTCTTTTGTACTGAAACTGAGCTGTGACTGAAGAAATGTGTGATTAAATCTTGTTCTCTTTAATAGGGGGGGCTGGTGTGGCAGAAGGGAAGAAAACCCTAAAATATAATGAGTATATGAGCTCCCCCACTGTATCAACAGTAAACCCATACATCTGCAAACAGACATCCTCCTGAGTCCTGAAAACTGATCTCAGGATGTGAAACACAGATTCCAGGGGGACTTTGAAGTTACTTGTTTTAACTTTAATTTCAGAAACCTGGCTAGAATGATTCATGAATGTCTTGTGATTCTGAATATTTCTGCAGCATTACCATGGCAACCTGAACTGATAGAAGCAGTGAATACAAAAATATATTGAGACATCTTTTAAGAAAAGAAAAAACAATGAAAATGGAATATAAAATAATGGAAATTGTACTCTTGCAACATTATAAACATATTGAAATTCAATAAATGGATCCTGCGAAAGCACTAAGGATATATTCTCTACTGCTGAATCCAGGTGTAGAATTTACTTCTCTATATTGACACCAGTCCAGTAATAACTGGTGGAAGTCTACAAATAAAAGCAGCATTGAAAAGCAAGATGGCTGCTGGTTTCTGATGATCATTATCAAAGAAGTCTTTATCCATCCTTCACCCTCCTCTCAGTTATAAAATGAAGAAAACAATTATTCTTACTACTTAGATCATCTGAGGACTTCTTGCTTGCTTTTAGGACTAATGTTTGATTTACCTTCCCAACTTCCTCAAGGATTACTCTTTCTTTAAATGTCACTATTTATAAAAATATGGCTTAAGCTTTTTTTGCCTGCTTCTTCCCCTTTCTAATGCACCATTACTCATTTTGAAAACAGGTGCTGCAGTTAGACATGTGAGATTTAGACAATTCAGATTATTAATGGCAGAACATTTCCCTTTAATGTCTTAATCACTGTCTTCTGATATTGTGGCTACCTCATTTTCAATTTAAGAGGCCTCAATTTATCCAATTTCTGAAAGAGGTATCACAAGTACTACTGAATTTCAATTTCTCTAATCCTTCATTTTCTTTTAATTTCTCTGGAATACAAAAAACAGGCGCAATTTATTTTCAAACATACCTTTAGACCTTGGCCTGATCAGACCAATTGTCTCACAACTACTAGACCCTTCCATTCTCACCTAATGCGGAAATGGTTTTGTTTCTGGACACTCAATTTCAGTTGTAAACTCACTTTTAGTTGAATCAGAACCAGTCCAGGCAGGGAGAAAAGAAATTCTATTGGCTAGACAGCCTGTGAGGAAAGTGGTGATTAAGGTAGAGGAAGGAAAAGAAGAGAATCCTGATCTGGATTCAGAGACCTCCAGCAGTTCTGCATTGTAATTACAAAAGGACTTGAAAACCGGTCCTGCTTCTCCATTGACCACAAAACAGGTAGGTAAAGCTGAGTCTTCCTTCCAATGATTATTTCTAAGTAGTGCAGAGTCAGAATGTATTGAAGTGGAGGAATTACATGATGCTGACAAATTTCCTACCTACTACCTACTTGGTGAGTATGGAATTCCCTCAGGAGATAACTCCCACCTTGCCCCTTTTCCAGAGGCTCCATCCATTCTCTGATATGCCTTAGGGTTGCACTGAATTAAACACCAATGTGTTATGCATGAATTTGCTCAAGGATTTCCTTCTCTGTTCATCAGTGATGGTAAATTGACCACGAAATTTCATTTGTAAATCAAAAAGAGCTGAAATCAAAAATATTTTTGCAGAAAAGCTTTAAATTAAAAAAATATTAATTCTAGGATGACTTTTTATTTTGACTTATAAGGCTAGTTCACTTTTCATGTGAAACAATGCCATTTGCTTTAAAAATATAATCAGTTTGTAAAAATTCTTCAATAATGTCATGTAAAGAGCTTAGCTTTTACAGACTGCTTTCTAAGAGATGTTTTTGGTAGCAATCTATTTTTAATAGTCACAATATGATAATATTATTACATAAACTGATGTGAATCTCTTGCTTTGGCAGGAGAAGGATATCATGAATCCCACTGAGTTGCCCAAAGCTTTCAGGATCACACAGAGGAAGCAAGAAGCTCCTTGAAGATCTGAAGATTTTGTACTTTTTAAAATATTATTTTACAGTTTACTGACTTCAGAGTAGAGATACATAAATACTACTGCATTTTCCTGTTCCCACCTCTCCTGATACACAGGACAAAACAAAAACCTTTGCTCTCCCTGGCTTTCTGTGTTCCAAACACAACCTGATTGGCTGGAATTGCCATTTTAGGGGCCCTTCAGGATTTCTGAATGGACTGGAAAGCTCCATACATCAGCTGTACCACAGGAGGGAACAACTCCCCAAATGCCTATGCAAACCTCTTCTGCTTTTGAACTACAGCAAAGAAAAAACACCAACAAATCCAGAACACTCCTTACATACCACAGTCTTGGTATTATTATAAATCCTGTCTTAGTTTAATAAGTTTATCTAGTTAATCACAGCATCATGTCTAGAACATTCTCTTTTCTAATATATTACAGCAGACATCTTGTTCTCTAATGTGGTTCCAAATGGCAAGAGGGAGGAAAGCATATCTAGCTGCAAATGTACAAAGTCATAAGCAGAGAAGTGTGCCCAGGCAGGAGTGGGTATTTGAACACTGAACTGCCTCTAGTCATGAAGCCTTTCCAAAAGATACCATAGTACTTATGGAATAAATACTAAATTAAATAAATACTAAGCATAAATATTGACTTATTGTCTTCCTGACCCTGTTAATTATTGTTTCCAGAGTCACTAATGCTGCTGCTCCCATGGAATGTGAGCGTCCCACAGCTGTGGCACAAGCATTCCAACTGCATCTCCTGCACAGCTCAGTGGTGTCAGTGAGACACATGAGAGCAAAGTGCTTCAGCAGGTAAATCAGAGCAGAATAGCACAATGGACTCTGGAGCAGCAGCCCTGTGCTTCCACCAAAGGTTCAGGGAATGTCCTGGCAGATGGAGGCAAGTACACTCACATTATGGCAATTCCATTTTCCTAATGAGGCCATTGCAGCCACATCAATACAGAGCAGCCCAGCTGGCTGCAGCATCTTGGCATCTATGATTAGAAAGTGTAAAAACATTCCTCTTGCTCTGCAGACTCTCCTTTGTCCCCATAAAGACTTCTCGTTCTCACAAAGGATGAGCTAGATGGAATATTGTCTCCCATTTTTCAGATGAGAGATCCTTTATTCCTCTCTACTCTCAACTAAATAATTTCACTACTGGGAGCTGAATTTTCCTTTATTGAAATACAATTAAGTGTGAGTTTTTTAGAGAATATTGCCAAAGCTGTTTTCAGAGAGTAGAATTAATCAACAACATTGTTCTTTTGTGTGTCTCAATGGGAGATTATTAGCTGTATGTGGGCAGTTTATTTAAATTATGGGACATTGCTGTACATGTATGTTGCTCACAAGTTGGTTACTTCCTCCTCTTTAAAGTCCTGGCTTGTGGACAATTTCAAGGAACCATTACTATCCCAATGTAACCCCTCAGTCCCCCCAAGGGCCTCAGAAGAGCTTGGAGCATTTTTACAACCTTGAAATTCCCCAAAATAAATAGGATAAATATGAATTAAACATAGGCTTTTCTCATATTGGACCAAATAAGCTGTATCTGGTGAATGGGGTAGCAGACCTGTCAGCTGGACATTCCAGCACAACATTGTTGTTATGTTCTCAAAAAATCATGTTTATAGTAAATGAACTTCTTAGAGATACGGTCAGTGATATTTTCTCGGTTTATTTCATTTCTTATTTATACTAATTTAGAACATATATAACCCATTCATAACATGCTTCCCTTTTATATTGTTTATAAAAAAATTTAAGGAGATAAAATGCATTCTCTACATTATTCCCATCTATCAGCATGCTCCCAATTCCCTTCATCTCAACTGTTAACACTGTTATAATGCTAAAACAATAAGGGAGCATCTGGCTGGATTTTTTGAAGCAAATAACAAATTAGATTTAGCTGAGGACTTCTAAGGTGCTACCAGAAGGTGGAGGGTGCACTGCTGTCCTCATGTCTGAATGCACTGAATTCTCACTGTAGGAGAAATTTCCAATCACAGAAATCCCAAGCAGCTCAGGCTGATTACAATTTGTTTGTTGTGCTTGACACCACAGGATAAATGAAAAGCTTTTTGGAAGGATACCCATTCCCCCTGGCACAGCATTCATTTAATGATGCTCACAGTTATCTTTACAGCAAAGATCCCGGCTTATTACGAACTATCACCGAGCTTGTGGTGCCATGGCTCTCACAAGGAATGGACAAAATTGGTACAGACTGCATCAAAATCAAGCTGTGTAAATTAGCTGTGTGGGAAGTGGCATAAAAGTGCAAGTTAGGGATGGAGCTGGGGACACTGAGCCTGTTCTGTAGAGCACACATCAGTATGCAGCCACACGGTAAAACAGGAATGAATGGTGGGCTTGCACACAGATGTGTCCATGGCAACTGACAGACTATTTCCACTTGTCTCCAAAGATGTTTCCAGCATAAAGGACTCCATTAAAACTCACAGATAAATCCACACTCAGAGTGGATACCAACCACAAGTCTTTTTTAAACTTATATTCTGTTTTGACAGGGGCATGGGACTTTGTTTCACAAGCCAATTACCAGTCCATTTATATGGCAGAAAAAAAGAAAAAACAGTGGCAAGGTTTTCTATACACAACATATAAAAATTCAAGAATTTAAGAATATTGTAAAATAATATTAAATTTAGATCACTCTGTACCCATCCACACAGTGAGTTATGACAGAAGGTTAAATGTCATCTATGAACACCAAGAATCAAAGTAATAAACAAGGAGATGTTGGAACCCTTGACTGGGGCACAGAAACAAAAAGACCTCAGAACATTGCTGGTCTTTCCCTGCCTGAAATAGCTGCAAAGTTACAATGCCCTTGAAACAGGTTTCCCAGAAGTGATGAGAAAAGCTGAAAGAACACTGAGGAATAGCATGCTATGAAAAACCTGTGATCATTGGATTACAAGGAAATTAAGCAGTTCAAGACAGCATGAGGAATAAATCACACGTTGATTTTTTGATTAATATATTGCAGAGATCCATTGCATGGATCACAATATTAAAGGAAATTCAACATCCACTTCTAAAGCAGAACACGTATTTCAAATCCCTACCAAGCATATGCAGCAAGTGTTTTAGTCTTTCAAAAAAGCTCCTTTAATTTTTGTATCATGGAATGACCTATCTCCTCTTCCAGTTCAACATTGCCTTCATTGGAAAACAAGCAACATATTTCCCATTGAAGGTAGAAATTATTTTTTACTGCCTGGATATTTCATTATTTGTTTCTATTTTATCAGATTTAATAGTTTTAATTTTACCAGCGTATTTTTTTTTTTGTGAGTTCTTGCATTTTTAATAAGTTTTCTGACTTCTGAATCACATTTGTACGCTGATCAATGCCTCCATTCCCTACAGGCTCTCTGCATAACTGTGTTAGGATTTGTTATGAATAGTAGTGAGGGTTTAGGTAATTCTCTGCCTTTTGCCCAGGCCTCTGGCAGTGGGCAGGAGATTTATTGGGGTAGCCAGAACCCCAAACTCCACTCTCATTCGTAAGTTCTTTAATAATTGCTGATTTGGTCTATTGTAGAATGAATCATTTATGTAATAGACATAAAAGTAACAGACAGAAGAGTTAAAACAAACCAATACTACACAGAAAAAAGGACAGAAAGAAACTATTAGTAGGTAAATGTCTTTACCCCACTGCTGGCAACACTCAACACATTAACTGGAACAAATCCAAACCATAAATAACAACACACAGAACTAACAACTTTCATTATTTGACCTAATAACCTTTTGGCTGCAGCAAAATATTACCTCATCTCTCACACCTGTGATATTCTTCTCTTGAGCAGTCATTCACCCAGCAGGTTTGAAACTATTTCCTGCAAGAAATTCAAAAGTTTGTAAAGGCAACTCTGGGAAGCTGTGCAATATTGATTAATAACAACAACCTCAAAAACATCAAGCCTCATTGACACTGAAGAGTGAGCTCTTCAGCACAGCTGAATTCTCTGATGAGCTCCTTTCATTTCTCAAAGCTTGCCCTTTTGAAATAATTAAAAAACTGTAATTAGTAATCCACTTGGTTTATTTCTCTATTAATTTGAAATGGACTTAACTCAGGGTCACTCAATCTGCAATAATTTCCTGGGAGCAGCTCTTTCTGTAAGTTATCTCCTACCATTCAGGCTGCAGAAATACACAGCCTGTTCTTGGTTCAGTGCTTAGTAACAAGTCTGTCATCTGGCATAGTCAGAAACTCATGGGACCCAATACTGTCAAGTATTTTGTCTCCAAGCTATGTAGAGGAAAATTAAGTGTCCCACAGTGAAACAGTTGCATTCAGAATAATCATTTGTTTGTACAAATATTAAACCAGTCCTGAAGTTTTATAATAACAGTATATCAGAGATATGCCTATGGCATATTTCAGAATTGTATTTTACATTAACCCTAAGCTTGAGGCTTCAGTCTTTCCGGCTCAGTCTAAAACTGAGAGCATTTAGTGTCCAAAAGGTCATGAATATTCCTTATCACAAAAGACACTAAGCAAAACATACCTGCAATATTTCTTTTCTTCTCATTGTTTCTCTAGCTCACTTATGGTTAAATAGATAGAACACATTCTGATGTTGTGGTCTGGTGTGTACCAGTTGAGGCTTCTGAGTCATAAACTGGAGGCAAAATATTCAGCAGTAATTAGTAATAGACTGTCACTGAAGCAAAACCAAGGAATCTCCCATTCACATCAATGATATCTGTTCAATGTCATTCAAAGTCAAAGGTCCTCTAAATTTATCATAAATTTGTGAGCATACAGCAGGGAAATTTGAGAAAACTACATGTCTCTGAACTAATTTCACTATATTTCATCTAGAAAATTACTCTTTTAATGGATAGGAGTCAAACAGACTCAAACATACTAACTGTTTGTATTTGATTCCTCTGCAGCAAAATGGTCTCCTAATACTGATAAAAGCTCCTCATCAGGCTTGTAGGCCTTTTCTGTCATGCACATTCAGCCAAGAATCAGATGTGATGGAAATAATGCCTTTTAATGGATTTTCAAAATTCCTTTGGTACTTTTGAAAATTCCATTGAAAAACCCTGATTTACTAAGTCCCCAGCCCTAGCAGTCTGATTTATCTTGATGAGAATATACACATGATAAGGGTACCAAACTGAAAAGGGATACAAAACTGTACTGAAGACCTTGATGTTCCCTTAGAGAAACTTAAGATAACACTTCTCCATGTGATAGAATTGCTAATGCAAGGATTTTACATTATTAATTTAATGAATATTAAAACTGAGATTTATTTTCATCTAGTTCTCATTACTTTCATGATGAGATATTCCCATGCATATGCATTTGTGTGTAGGATAATGTGCTGCACTCCATGACTTAAAGACAGATGAAATGGTAGAATGTTTATTCATGCTGCTTGGGCCCAGGTCAAATATGAGGGTCTGGATCTATGAGCAGGTTCAACAAGCAATGGAAAACAAACCAAGAATTGCTTAAGAAAAAATGAACTAACAGAGATGTACAAGCATACCAGAGTCAGAGAAAGCACTAGGAAAAGGACCTGTGGCAATATGAACAGTTATCCAATCAAATGACCAGGAGCAGAGTTGATTAAGACAGAAAACTTTTTAGTATCTATTATTTTGAATGAGATTTAAAGTTATTTATTACCCACCACTTCAGTCCCTGCAAATCAATACAAAACAGCCTATCGTGTGGCTTGTTGCCTATGCTTTATTTAGGAGTTAAGCTGCTTTTTAATATCTTTTTTTATTATTATTGGATTGTCAGTGTTATTCAGCTTTGCATAGCCAAGCAGGTTCATTTAAACCTATTTGCATTTAATTGTAAGAACATAAGTAAGTAGAGCTTAACTTTTTCTTAATTAAACTCCAAACAACAAATCATCATTACTACGATACCCTGCAGGGACAGAGATTAGAGATACATACCCAGACCTTAAAATCTGGTATTGTGCCTGCAATGCAATATTTACAAAACTATCAGAACAATTTGTATGTTTGTTAAAAAGGCAAGAATATGTTAATAAACTATGTAAGGGTAAGTACTTTATGCAGTTCCATTCTCTCTTCCCCAGGGGAAAAAAATCACCTGTCCGGAAGGAGCAGACACGACCAACAGTTATATTTCCTACATTACAATGAAATCTGACCTTGAGTTCGTCCTTTCCTGGCTCAGGGACCGTCAGCACAGTCTGCCACACGAGGCTGGGGACCCTCCCATGGTTCCAACCATCCGTCTCAGGTCTGCCCAGCTCTGAGGTGTGTGCAGAACAAACTGCCAGCACCAGGTCCTGTCTTGCTGATAGGCAACTTTGGCCATCTGTGATTAGAAACAAATTCAGGACAGGAGCAAAAGGGTTTCAGATTTATTTCTGCATTGCCTTAGCTTGGAGCAGTTCAAAGGGATGTGTTCTGCTTTGCAGTATCAGAGGATGAATGTGAATCATAGTCTGAGCATTTCAGTGTGGGCCAATGTAATGAAGAGAAGAACTTTAATTTATATGGTTCATGTTAAGAGTGGCTGCCAGGCCAGTCCAGAAGACCACTGACTTCCTCAATACACTGCATCTCTTTGGCCATGGACATTCAAGTGCCCAGCCTGATATGCCCTGGTCCATGATTAGTTTCTGGGAACTAAAATAAAATAAATACTAATGAATTGATATACTCATAGCACCAATTTTCCACTGAATAATCATGAGGTGCAACCTAAAGATTTCTGAGCATTCATTAAAGACTACAGATCCTTTCTTTTTAATTTTCTTTTAAACCCTGAATCATAGAGGTTCAGGTCACATTTTCAAAGATTCATTAGCACTGAGATGTCTATGACCTTACTTATTTTTCATTTTTATTTATTTTTGGAAAGTTGATACTTTTAAATAGCTAATGGTACTTGAGTTTTGAGGCAAAAAAAGACACGTTATGAGTGTCTGATTCAGAATTCACAGGATCATAATTAATCACATTCACTAAAGTGAAGGACTTGACCTGCAAATAATATCTCTGCATGGTGGTGTGTGAGAGAGGAAGAGAAGGAGAGACAGACAGGTAGATACAGATTTTCTAGCTTGAGCCAAAAAACCAGAAAGTCAGGAAGCACAGATGCATGTTTTAGGATTTTCCTGTGAATGTTTTAGTTGTGAAATGTTAACTATTGGAGTCTGCTCCCTCAAATTAGTTTTAACGTTCACTTGAGATTAACAATTAATGAAACAACAATTCTTGCTAGTGACAATCACACATGAACTTGAAAGCAGATTTTTCCCTTTTGCTTTTATCTTCTGAACCTCTAGAAATGCTTCTGGGTATTCAATGCTAATTAAAGAATGTGAAGACCATGCTGGTACCTGTGGATAAACTTTTCCTTTGGGAGATCTTTTGCCATTATTTGTGAAGAGTTGAGTTCACTGAGGTGAGCTATCCAAGGTTTTCTTTCATTTTGTTTTCCCTGCATTGCACCTCCTGCATTCTAGAGCTGAGAAGTTTTATCTCATCAGTTGCAGCATTATTCAGTGCTGCTAGATGTAATCACAGCTTTTGCTACAAACCTCCTTTGGTTTATTACTTCAGCTGATTTGTATAATTAATCATATTCTGTGTTTGCTGTTTCCTCCATTCTATCATTCTCTTTCCATTTTGCTGGCTTCGCTCCCTCTTACCAGCTGCTTACTTGAGAAGTGACCTGCAGCCAACCACTCTGTATTTCTATTTTTCCAGTGTTGATTTTGACTGAAGGCCTGTGTCTACCATCATTTGAATTTCAAGTGTGTTATCTTAAGGCATGCTGGGCTATCCAGAAGAACAAATGGAATCTCTAGGGAGATCAGACATTGAGTGACACCTTGTTCAACTTCTGTAACTTGTATTTAAGGGATACTAACCAAACCAGTAAGGCATTTATCATCCATTCATTTAAAACATTTCTGTTTATGAGTTAAGGAGATAATTTTAAGGGACCTTTCATACTTTGCTCCTGAGTATAAGATGGTTATAGATGAATGGCCTGCTGCAGTACTGACTGTGAACAGAACCTGAATACTGCCCATGATGATGCACAAGCCTAAGTCAATGTTGCTTTTGCTGAACTGCTATTAACTTCTGTTTTGGGTGTGTTTCATATGACTCTTACAAACATATGTAAATGGTAAAGTTGTTAAGTATGTAAAGAATGTATCACTAATAAAAAAGTTCTTTTTGCTATTCTATCATTAGCCCTTATGAATCTCATCCTACAGGTCAAGCATTGTTATTAAATTCTGTTAATGACTTCAATGTTTTTTGCACTTAGGCATTTTCAAAATTGGACTACTTACTTGCAAAGGTGGGGAGACCTTGAGCCAGAGATATTTTCCTCATGCCATCTCAAAATATGATGAAAACTTGAGTGATTAATGCATATATTTATTAAGCTCCAGAACAACACCACCCTTTGAAGTCTGAAAAACATCAGAAGACAGGATTTGAACAAATTATTATATTATTGAAGCAATATTTTATTTATAAATGCAGGTTCTCTGTTAGTCAATAGGCAATTTCTTCAAAAGAGGTGTTTGATCTCAACTAGAGAAAAATCAAGAATATTGCACTTCTGGAAGAAAAGCAAATATTGTGGGACATAGAAAAACCAAAGTAATCAATTCACTGCATGTGGTACTTGTATCTCAGCTGCAGACTGTCTAACTTAAGCAATAGGTAGAATGACTGGAGAAAAATTCAGGGAATGCAAGAATATAAGCAACCTGGAAATATAAGATATAAGTGTCATTTAAAGAAATGGAATTTGTTTAATATAGGGAGAAGAGGTGAAGAATAAAAATTCATATACACAGCAAGTGCCTGAAAAGAATAAGAAAATAATCTGTTCTTCCTGTCAACACAGATAAGATTAAAAATACCCCAAAGGTCTTTAGCTGGACAGGGAAGACAGCAGGGATTGCTAAGCACTAAACAGATGGCCCACATGGGCTATGAATCCATTCCCCAGCTAGCCTGCTTGGGCTCTTAAAGTAAAACTAATGAACAAAAGGACAGTTCTTCTTGGTAGTAAGAGAAGCAGAAATAACTCTAAAAGTGACACTGCTGTAGTATGTTCTGGCAGTAGGACATGAGAGCTCTGTGTGTGTGTGTGTGTGTGTGTGTTCTTAAGAACACCCACAATATAATATAATACAGAAAATATAATACAGAAATATAGGACAGCAGCTTCACACCCTCTCCATTGTGACTCTGGAGCTATGTAGTCTCCACCTGGTAGCTCTGAAAAGATCACATAAATTTATGACCAGAAAGCAAAACATAGATGATTTTTGTTGGTATTTATTTTGAATGGACAAAAATTAACAGAAGAGGGCAGCTGGACTGCAGTGACTAAATTGCTATGTTTATGTGTTTTTCTATTTTGGTATCTTTTTTATTGCCTTAATCCTGTGTGGGGTCATTCAAGACAAATTGATGCAAATCCTTTTTTTTCTTTTTATTTTTTGATAGATTCTCTGTAATGATACCGCTAGAGAACATAAAAACCCCCAAACCAATAAAACAAACAACCCTCCCAGATTGCACTTAAAAACCCTTTTTAACATTTTAAACCAGTCAAATACTTGATTAACTTCAATTTTTAAAGATCAATTCTGCAATGGCACCTTAATGATTACCTTAATGATGCATTCATGAGCTGCATGGCTGGAGAACTCAAACATCTCTCTGCAAGAGTGAATTTCCTTGTGCAACTCTCACCCTGATGGTTCAGGAAGGACAGACTCTATTTCCATGCCAAAGCTGCAGTGGTTAGAGGCCTTGGGTAATACAGGACATTGATGGACATCCTCAGAATAGGCTCATTCATCCTCCTGGGCCTTGTTTGCCAGACATTTCAGGCCTTTTCATTCAACAAGGATATTTTATTTCTGCTTTATATGCCCAACTGCTGCCTTAATAAAGGAAATAAAGTAGTAGAAAATAAAGGCACAGGCATAGAAATAAAGGCAAAGGGAAAAAAAGTGGGCTGCTCTCAGGTCCAGTCTCCAAAGGGATAGGACACAAAAAGGGTAAGGATAAAATGCTTTCTATTTCACACACTCACACCAGTGGGACAATTTATTTCCAGAGTCAGATGAAATGTTAAATAGACTCCAATAATCTGCTTTTTAGGCAGGAAAAAAAAGAGACAAAGAGATGGATGTGCTTTGTAGACCTGTAATTCAGGTTGGAGTAAAAGTAGAAAATTCAGCCCTCTCCATTCCCAGGCATTTGCTCACTCAGTGGACTGGACATCCTTACTGGACAGAGGATGTAAAGCTATGTTTCCATAGAATGATGTGATGTTTGCAATTTTATGTGTCCACAGAAGCAAGAAATAAGAAGAAATAAGGAGGAGGCAATTCAAGGCCCCAGCAAAGTTCTAGCTTTTGACCTCCTGTATGTTTATTACTTTTAAACCTGATTAAATTGATGTATTATCCAATCTCCGTATTTTATTATTTTACCTTACTTACCTCTCACTCAAGTGACTGACCATAATTCCCTGCAGTCATTCTGATAATAAAATAAGTCTCTTAATATGATTCTCTCCATAGATAATATAATATTCATCAGACCTAGATAACATAAATGATTCATATTCTGAAAGTGAAAGGAAGAAGCCTTCAGTTCTGTTTAAAACTGAAATTTTCAGGTATTTTTAATGGTGTCTTATTATATTTTTAATATGCCAACTGACCCATTTTGACTTCAGATCAACAGGCAGAAAATGAGCTTTTGGTGAAACTAAGAAAGAGGTGAAACCAAATTATAACTATTATGTAATGATATTGTCTGGTCTTAATGCACTTTCTTCATGTAGGTCTGATTTCATGAGGGTGATTTGAGTAATATACGAATGGGGAAAAAAAGGGTTTCTAAAGAGTTGAGACTGCAGAATTAAATCCTGCTTCTATGGAATTTAATGAGGACAGAATTTAATCTCTGTCCTTACATTCTCAAAATTAACCTCCTAAAAATATTTAAATATTTAGGCCTGTTGAAAGGCTGGATCTAAGTTCACCAAAATTCTCCTCACTACCTTGAAAAATGCAGGTATTTTAAATTCATGCTATGAATCCATTTTAGAGGAAAAAACACATTTACTTGGAGGAAAAGTTTTGGACTTAATAATATTCTTCCTTAGATTTAACAACATATAGCAAGGAGATAAAACTCATGGAAATAAAAGAGAAAGCAGTGGAGGTGTGTGCAGGAAGCGATAATGGAACTCTAACTCTGGAAGGCTTCCTGAAAGTAAATTTAGGAAAAAATCTAGATTGGACAATTTCATCAGATACTAAGGAAGAATAGTAATAATCTTGGCAGTTCTCTCTCCTGAGCTCTACTTTAAGTGGAAAATTTTCATTTCAGGTTAGCCAGAAATGCATGTGGCATCTCATGTTCTTATCTTCCATTGAATGCTTGAAATATTTGAAACTCTGGAAAAGAGAAAAGGGGAGTTTTTTAATCGAGTACCCTGGACAATGCCAACATTTCTTAGGAAGAAAAAAAAGCCAACTCCAAGAACTGAACAAATTCACAATCTGAGGGCTATTTTCTGTGAAAACCCACTGCAATTATTACAGAAGAAAAATTAAAGATAAATATATGATGTATTAAATATTTATAACTAAATAGGAATTATGATTTAAGTACCGGGAAATCCAGGAAATCAAGACTTCTTTGCAGCTACTTGAAGACTTTACTAGACTATAAGAGAATACATCCCTTTGATAAATTATATGTGATAATTTCAAATTGTACTGGACAATTGGTACTATTAAACATCTAATCCAGTCAGTATAATAACCAAGGTTTACCACACATAAAGGAAAGAGAGGGTGGCAAACCTCTTGCTAAGGATCCTAAAGCAGAGAAGAATGAAAACCTTCAGGTCTGAGTCTGTGCAAGGCTCTGCCCTTTATCAAAGTATCCTTTATCAAAAACCAGTGACTTCTGATGTCCTTAACACAACACTGGACTACATAATGTTCTCGAGGAGAATGAATCCAAGGATTTTCATTTTAGGAGTAAAGCCTGGCCTGAGATCCTCCAACTCCCAAGATCATTCTTTATTGCTTTAACCACTGCAGAATTCATTCATTGACCATGCTGAATGAAAAGACTCAATATACGCATTCAGTTTAAAGGGTGATGATTCAGACTCGTAACTCATTCACCATCCAAGGTTACAGACATGGACTCCTGGATTTGCTGTTTTATATATGCAACTCTAAGAATTAAAACATTCTTTTTTAAGAAGCCAATCACATCACTAGGGGTTTATTAACTTTAACTGTTAAACACAATGTACGGGAATAAACATCACATAAAAGGTTGTTTGAGGAACATTCCATTTTCCATGTCAGATGGGTACAGCAAGGTACTGAACATGGTGTTTGGTATGAAATGTCTTAGCAGCATCCTTCCCAACTGCACTTACCACTGATGTAGTAAAACCTGTAAAACAAATTGGAAGGAACTGTTATTTTGTACCCATCGGTAAATTACACGACATTTCTGTCTAAAAAGCCTCACAAACTGCCACACCAGCTGGAAATCCTTCAGTTTAGTATAACAAGTGCAACCCTGAAGAGCTTTTATAGATATGACTAATTCAGTTTAGCTTCATTCTAAATTAATGCATTGGGACAGCCAATAGTAAAGCTATTAAAAGAGTGAAATGATGGTGTAATTGTCAGAATTTCTCCCTTAGCCTGCATTTAGGAAGACAGTTTTAGCTACATGGGTCTCCAGTCAGTAGCAGAGACAGGCATACATTACATTCAAAGATACATGAGGTTTTTGGGGACAGGACTTGAGGAAAACAGTGCTACCCACAGAACAGCACTATGTGCATGCATATGAAATTTATTTTAGTAAACATGACAAAAGGGATGACACTGAAATTAGACAAAGGTGGCCCCCTGTCAAGCAAAAGCCTGTCTAAGCAGATGGGCTTTCCAATACACTTGAAGGTCAAGAGATTCTAAATCACCAAGTGTGTCAGTAACTCTGGTAGTTTATAATCTCTCTCTGCTGTAGCTACTGGATCTAATCTGTTCAAATCTCAGCAGTTAAAAGATAAGATCCTGAAAGCAGACATCCAAGAAAACTGAAAAAGAAATCAGATCCTCTTTTCTAAAGAGAAAAGAAATCTTGTTGGCTCTGTTTGGATCTTGGTAAATAGGAAAGTTTATTTCCACTGTGGGCTTTCACATAAGTAATCCTGTGAGAATGAACTCTCAAAGGCACAGCAGGCTGTGTTGGTTTGCAAGGCAATGTCTGCCAGGGAAGGTGGGAACCTCTCTTAGGGCTCTGGGTTCTCCCCTGGGGCACCCCAGTAGATGGTGAGGGCTCTTTTGCAGTGAGGTCAGGGGTTGATAAGGTCCCAGTTCAACATCTGCTTTTACAAGCAAAGGCTCACCCATGGTAGGAGAAGCATCAGGAGGACAAAAGCTCTGCACTGGCAGCAAATCCTCTGGGCAGCATCAGGCACCAATCCCACCTGTCTCCAGTCCAGTCTCAAGAGAGAGGGAGGAGCAGAGCTCAATCCCTCTCCCCCAGCCCAAATCTCTCAGTATCTCTGCCTTTTCCAAGAGAAAACACCTCAGCTGTGAGTAGCCAGCTGCACCCTTCCTCTTCCTCCCACCCACATCTTTTGTTTTCTTAAGTACTCGTTGTTATCATCTCTTAGGTAACAAATACCAGAAAATTCCCTGAGAGAAAGAAAAGGAAAACTTCTTACCTCCAGCACATGTAGTGGATATTTAATTCCAAATAATGATGTCTTAATATTATAGTTCAAATAAACAAACAAAAATGCTATATTTTGTTGTGCTGATGAAAGTCTTGGATAACAGTATTAAAAAAGTGACATTAAGTCTATGTGAAAGGTATAAATCAAAACATAATTTAAGGTTTTCATAGTGAAGTTTTCCAGGACTGGATAGTCAAAGGATACCAGAAAATTCAGCTATGCTAAATTGTAGTGGCTGATAAACCCTCATTATTCATGGACACTTTTTAAAATCCGTATGTTCATCTCAATTTCCTTTCTGCATTTACTTTTTTTTTTAAATCTCTGTCCCTTGTGTCTTAAAAGATTTCATTTGAACAAAAGCACCTACAGCCACTGATACCTAAGTCTGTTTCTTTCAGTGAGGTTCTCTTGCCTCTTAGACTTTCTTCTTGATTAATCTGTGTTTACTTTCTCTTTACCCACTCTTTCTCTCCTCTCCTTCTTCAAATGCTCCTCCTTTGTTTTGGAAGGAAAAAAAGTTCATAGAACAACTAAAACCCAGCCTGAATTCTCTGATAAATTACCATCATCTAAAACTCAATGAAGAAAATTTTAATCACCTGAAAACACTCTTGCTTACCCTATTAATCAAGCCCATTCTTACAGTGTGGTACAAGAACATGGAAGGAAACTATTTCTGTCTGAAAGGATGTTCTCCTCCATTTTTTCTCTCAACATGCTTCTCTTTTTGTCATAGACAATCTTTGAATCCACCAAGCTTAACTTGGGCATGTTAAATAATGCACACAGGCTCCCACCCCCTCATCCCCCCACCATGCCAGATGGAAAATAAGGAAGTTGTATTTCAACACTGGAGACAATATGACTCACTCAATCTTCCTAGATATGCACTGACCCTACCAGATCTTATTCCTGATTTCTGTCCTAAATCTCAAAGCTACAGTTTGTTTTGAGAACCTGAATGACTGTCACCAGTATTCTTAATAGCACCCTATTTTGGGATTCCATTTACTTACCCATAGTACTAGCTCTGCTCTCTATCTCTTTGTCAAGATATACTGGAGAGATTTATGTTTTAGAATAATGAAAGATGCCTCTCTGCATACCCAGTATCACTAGGAGTCAGAATAAGGACTGATATTCTTTAAAAGACTCATCCCTTCTGTCAACTCAGCACAAGTGTTTAGTGCAGTGCAGGGTTTCAGCCAATAAAATGTCAGGTTTTTTTTCATTTTAACAAAATGAAAAGTTTTGTACATTAGTGAAATAAATAAAAGAGCTGATGGCAAAACAATATGCATGTTTAGCACTTCTAAGACATGTTTATAAATTCCAGTCACCCAAATGAATAATATTTGACAGAAAAACCAGAAGTGTGAGGACCAGGCTGACAAGTAACTATACAGGAGATTATACAGCTGAAGAGTAAATGAATTGGAAGCTACTGTGGTTTGGACCAAATCTGGTTAAAAACAATAGTAATTCATTAGATCAGCACCACCATCAGATGCACCATATGGTCATGCAAGCACTTGTGCCAGAACAAGTGAGAAAGAACCATGGGGACAGGGATTAAATGAATGGAAGGATACTGGGATTAACCTTTCAGGGACAATGCTGGCTTTAAATGTTTGCAAAACAGCAGAGTAACTAGATCATGACATTTCAACTCAGAAAAACAAAAACAGCTGAGGAGATATATAAAGAATGGCAATACAAAAATTTCATAACTGAGCTCTGTGGTGGTTTGACCAGGAAGTAGGAATTCTGGGATGCT
>JAHXMQ010006307.1:6270728-6282894 GCA_020466415.1 Ammodramus savannarum pratensis | reverse complement strand
TGGGGGCACTGGCTTTGTGCCAGGCTCAAACCATGACAGCTCCTACATAAAATTCCTCAAAAATCATGAAGGTGATAAATTCTTACTTCACTTCGTTCTTCAGAATGGGTGTGTACCAATTTAAAATTATCTGACACTCCTATTTGTACAACACAGCAAAATTATTCAGGCATTCTCTTAATTAAAATGTATTAATTCAGCTACTTTGAGTACCAGAAGTTTTTATATACAATTGCTTTCAGAGCTCCTTCAATTGTGTTTCTACTTTACTTTAAAGGACTTGAAATTTTTTTTCATTAATTTGATCACCTCTGTGACTAAAAAGGAAAAAGTGATTTCAGGTTTTTTCTATAAAAGTAATTAAAAAAAATATTTCCATTTTTTGATCTACATCTTGTACTTCTATTTTTCTCCCTTGTTAGATCATAGTGAATGGAATAACAAACTGGAATGGATAACCAGAAACCCATAACAGATATTATCGGCAAATTTCTTTCAAGTTCAAATTCTGATAAGTTTCTTTTATCCTCCCCCTACAAGGGGTAGTTTACATTTGAAGTTCCATCCGTGACAAATTCCATGAAACACACAAAGGTGTTTCAGCCTGAACATATTTGTGATGTCTGTTAAAATATGAAAGTTGTTCTTTCTATCATTTATCACAGTGCTGTGTTTAGTCACAGGTCAGATTAGCAACACTTTTTGATATCATCCTCATCCTAGAACAGGGCAAAGACAATGTTCCAGTTTGGCCAAGACCATTATGTCTCCAAAAGCTTAAATGAGAAAAACATTTTCAAAATGAAAAGACAGTTTAGAAAGCAGTTCGTATGAGCAACCATTACAAAACACTGATTCTCACAGAAGCTGACAATTAATCACAGTTCTAAATTTAGATCTGAGTCTTGAAATCCATTTTCCTTGTAGTGTTACAGGGACATTTTTGTTCTTGAGGGAAAATAAACTCACAGCCCATTTACGAGCTAGCACATAATCCTGTGGCTCTCAAAGAATATAAAATAAACAACACTAAATCTCCTTCAGTTCTTTATCTTTCCCACTTCATTAAAAAAAAAATCACTTCAAGCGAAAAATGTTAATAACTGAGGCTCTTTGGCCTATGAGAAATTACATAACAACTCAGGGAAACCCATATGGCAAAAGTTTCAAAGTTGAACCACAGTTGAATTTGAATCACCAGAGATATCTTTAAATAAAATTAGTGTAGTGAGAGAAAGATTAAGTATTCCAGAGGGCTATTTCTGCTTGGTATGATTCATGCTGGAAAGCAGCTCACTTTTAAACTAATAAGGCCCAGCACAAAGCCAGGGTTATTAGGCACCATCCTGCTGAAGGAAGGCTCTGAGTGGCTGATCCTGGTGCACCTACACGTTTCTATTACTATACCAACAAAAAAAAAAAAAAGGTGAGCCTTAAATATTAAGGTTCTATTAGCAAGGAAGGAGTTTTCATATTATTGCAGAATGTCTTAGTAAAAAAAGTTTAGTTTTTTTTGATTTTCCTGATAAGTCATTAAAACCTGTGTAGGGATCCAGGGGTAAGTGTTGCATAATGCAAATAAAATGCAAAAGTCAGCATTCAGAAGATCCAATAGCAGACTGGAGTGTGCAAAGCTATAACAAAATAATTGGTTGACAGTGAGAACATTCACTTAGGGCAGTGTCACACCCTCACCAATGTCAGAGCCACTCTCATGCTCTGTGGATCTTAGTCCTAAGCAAGATGCAGACCTGAGCTGCATAAATAAAATCCATAAAGAAACAAGTAAAATGTTGTATGGTAATTTTCTATTTCTTATGAAATACTAAACAGCATGTTTCAAGCTTCAATCTGTGTACAGAGAAAACAACTAACTTGATTTACTTCAAAATCAAGGTATTTTGTTTCTAAAAAAATTAGACAAATTCCAGGGTCACTTACAAAAGGCAAAAAGAAGAATAGAAAAAAAAATAGTTGGACTTCACAGAGAATTAAATGATAGGATCATATTCTCTTGTCATTTTATGTGCACAATTTTCAGCCTCTGAAAGTGAGTTTTTATAAATGAATTATTTTTACTCTCCCTTGAATGTATGTTACTCTCTGTTGAAAGGCAAATTTATATTAAAACATACAATCATTCTGTACAGCACTGAGGCCTCCCCACCTCTTACTTCATGTTTCACACACTTTTACTGGCTCTTCCTCACAAACCTGTTCTTTTGAATTAAACACCCCGATCTTAAAATCTCTCTCAGAAATGCAAGAACATATTCCCTGGCAGCATGACTCACTCCAGTGTCTTAGCCTCATTAGTAAGCAAGGCAGATGTCCAGATTCCAATGCTGTCTGTAGCACATATGTTTTATATAACATCTCATTATTTATATATAAATGTGCAGTGCCTTATCCTGGGAACACTGCGTCAATTTTTGGTCGAACATTACTAAGATTTACACACAAGTGTCTTGTTTATTTTAGTCCACTTAATATTTTTCTTCTTTAAATTTTGCTGTAAATTATGCTTATTTAGGAGAGAGCAACCCTCTTTTGGGATATTTTCCCCTGAATGCATTGCACATTATAAAATGTCAGTGGCAGAATCTCTTATGGTGTAGAAGTTGACAGTCTGCATACTTTAATCAAGCCTAAAGTTTTAATTATACAGCTAAAGGCACTGCATTTATATTTATTTTCTTTAATAAAGATTCTGTGAGAAATTTAAAAAGTAGAAGAAGAAAAGGTAGAGTTCCCTGGGAAGAAAAAGGATAGCACTCCTCTATTTCTTAAACACAGACAAATCTGAACAGTCTCTATGAAAGAGTCATAGAGTGTTTTAAGTTGGAAAAGACTTTAAAGGTCATCAAGCCCAACCTTTAACCCAGCACTGCCAAGGCCAGCACTAAACCATGGCCCTAAGCTCTACAGGTGTTTTAGACACCTCCATGGATGGGGACTTAATGACTTCTCTGGCTCCTGTTCCAGTGCTGGACAGCCCTGCCAGGGAGAAAAGATTTTCTCATAGTATAGAATGATGGAACATCCTGAGTTGAGAGGGATGTACAAGGATCATCAAATCCATCTCCTGGTCCTGCACAGGACACCCCAAGAGCCCCACCATGTACCTGAGAGGGTTCTCCAAATGCTCTGTGACCTCTGGCACACTGGTGCTGTGACCATGGCCCTTGGAAGCAGTTCCAGATTCCAGTGAACAACCTACAGTATCCCATTAGAAAACTTCCTCTGGCTCCACTTCAGGCCATTTCCTCTTTACCTCTTGTACTTATTACCTGGGAGAAGAGACCAACAACCACCTTTTCCCCCACCATCTTTCAGGGAACAGTGGAGAACAATAAAACCTCCTCTGATATTCCTTTTTGCCCATGCTGAACACCCCCAGCCCCTCAGCTGTTCCTTGTAGGCCTCTGTAGGCCATCCCAGAGCTGCTGCCCTTCCCTGGACCTGCTCCAGCAGCTCAGTGTCCTTCCTGAATGGAGTGGCCCAAATTGGACACTTGAGGTCCCTCACAGTGCCCAGAGCAGGGGACAATCCCTGCCGTGGTCCTGCTGCCACTCTGTTGCCATTGTCCCTCACAGTGCCCAGAGCAGGGGACAATCCCTGCCCTGGTCCTGCTGCCACTCTATTGCCATTGTCCCTCACAGCGCCCAGGGCAGAGGACAATCCCTGCCATGGTCCTGCTGCCACTCTGTTGCTTGTGCAAGGCTGGGCTCCAGCCTGGAGAACTGCAGGGGCTGCTGTGACCCCGGGCCTGTCACTGCGGCCTGTGGAACCTCAGACCACTGCTCTGAGCCCGTCCATCTGCCCTGTCCAGGGCCTTCTGCAGAGCCCTCCTGCCCTTCAGGACACCTTCACTCCTGGCTTGGTGTCCCCTGCAAACTGCCTGAGGCTGCAATCAAACTCCTATTCTGGACCACTGATAAAAATGTTAAATAGGATCACTGATAAAGATGTTAATGACCCCAGTACTGAGCCATGAGGGACAAAATTTGTCATCTGCCATCAACTGGATTTGGCCACCACTCTGGGTCTGGCCAGCTTGTTTTTTACTCACTGAACAGTGCACCCAACCAAACCATGAGCAGCCACTAATATAAATTGGGATTTTTGCACCGATTTTAACAAAATTGTATGTTTGGTACTATTATAATGCTTTTGGATACTATAACAGTTCTAACAATAGCAGGTCCTTTAAATAAAATTCTCCTCCCTACCCATTTCCCTTTTTTCTGTCTTCTGGCACTTAGTACAGGAGTGGGCAGCCCCATGCAGTTGGGAACTGTGCACCTGAACAAATACAGCTGTAAGAACAGCGTGTGTCCTGCCCTATTTAAGCTCACCTTGAACAATTGTTAAGGCAGGGGATTTTAGCTTGGGAAATGTCTTACCAGATGCCTGCTGTAGGAAAGAAAGACACCATTATGAAATATCTGTTGGCCTTTGAAGCTGATTAAAGAAAAAAAAGCAGAAGGGCCCCGCTGTCATCTATTGAAACAGAATTTCTTCTCAGAAGGACAGCAAAATTTCTCATCAAAATTTTTTTTATAGTTAAATGTTATGCTATCATTATTGAAGTCACTATGTCAGATCCTGTGGAATTTTTATATATTATGTGCATTTCATTAAATAAATTTAATTAGTGATCTACTTTTCATAGCCTGTACATTTGGGGCTGAGTTCATAATTTACCTTATGTTGTTTTTTCCCCAAGGATGAGCTCATTAGCCATGGGGTTCCTGATTTCATTCCAAATCAGGCAGTCCTTTCTCTAAAAATTCTCTTTAATCTTCATTTGGATGCACTGTATTTCCCTCCCTAGTCTCAAAGTACTATTTGTTTAGCATTGCTGTTAGAAGCTTTTCCTCATTATTTCCACACCATAGGTATCAAAAGTGTTACAGTGAGATAAACAATCTATATGGGATGAATAACGGCTGAAAGTTACAGAGAGAAGATAAATTATATATATAGGACTATTAATACATGCCACATTAGCAAGATAACAGATATTTTGATTAACATTGCATTTAAATACCAGATCAGGTCTCTTCACAGTTGTCTTGTTTGACTGAGCAAATAAATACAGCACATGTAAATGTTTTAATCACTCCAAGCCAGATATTCCAGCTCAGAAAAGGATTTAAATGTCTAATACATAAATTACATGGAATTTGAACTCTCAGATGCAAAAACACAACCTTGAAACTATGGATTACACAGACTCTAGGTAGCATAAAATCAAGAGGAAGTTCAATATAGAAGTTCCCAAAAATCTCTAACTTCTCTAAATGATGACAAATAACAAATTCCTGAAAGAGTTAAATGTCATGTACCTCACTGCAGATGACTAACCTGCATTTCTCTGCCTGCCCTTCTAAAGAACCTGCACCAGAAGGTTTTAATGTACACTGCAGACTCATTTCCTCTTAATAAAAAATTCCCAGAAAGAGTTTTGCTTTGCAAAATGACCAGAAAAGGAGTGAGATTTTCCTTTCCCTTGCTTTTACACTAAAGCTCACTCTTTGGAACAATGACTCAGGGCTCATTCTCTTCCTGCCTTTAAAATGCTGTTCAAGCCCATGTAATTACCAGATAAGAGAATGCACAGAGGTAAAGACAGAGGTGCTTTCAAGCTTCCTATGGAGGCTGTGGCATTTTCCATATAAGAATCAGGCACTGCTTGTTGGGTATTTATGGGAAGGAGAAAGGTTGGGTAATTTTCACTGACCTAGGAATAACAGAGGGCAACAGGGGAGATGGATTTTTAGGCTGACCTACAGAATAAAAAGACAAATGTAATTCAAAAAAAACTCTAGAGAAGACAATTGAAGGAAAAGGGATCTTGTTTAAGTGTTATCCATCTCTCTTTTTTTACTTTTGGTTCAAATGGAACAAGAAGTATTCCCCATTCCCCATCCCATGCTGATGCCAGCAGCAGGTACAATTTGTGACAGTGCAGTAACAGCTTGGGCACCAACAGATTCACAACTGCTCCTCTCTGGAACACAGGTGTCCTCTTGTGATATTTTTTTGGCTAGACAGACAGCACGATAATTTTTTGGAGATCATCCACAGCCATTTCATAAAGACAATTGTACATCTTCTCTGCCACTAATTATAGTAATCATCTTACTTAATAACAAGCCAAAAGCTTGAGCCAGAGCAACTAATTTTGCTTTTACTCCCAATTCCCAATTCATGCTACATTGTTCAACCTTGTCTCAATTAAAAATTGTCTAAATGTTTAGTTGGACTTCAAACAGAGAAAGTAATAATATTTCCTTCAAGATGTAGGTTGGCTTCCTGACACAGATTGTTAAGCAATACTGTATTAAAGAAGCAGAACAAACCTCATCTTCAGGTGTTTCTCAGGCAAGTGGAAAATAGTTATTTTACAATACCATGTTTACAAAAAATACTGCTTTTTGTTAAAAAGTACCTTAAAAACACTGCCTATGTCAGTGACAACATTTAGAGCAAGGCTTAATATTATTTTAGTTTTGAGATGAGAAGGAATAAATAAGTCAGTGGTGCCAGCAATGTAATTCAAGAAAGTGTCAAAAGTTTTATGAATCTATTTGAAATTAATGCTCAGCATTCTGAGAGCCAAAGAAATAAAACAATGGGATTAATTTGATGATGGATATACTTGGTAAAATCCCTGAAATAATGACATTTTAAAATTAGTAACATTCAGATAATTCTCACACAAATGCCATGACTGATCTGAAGTTTAGCTGTGACACTGTAAACTAAAATATATGCAGGCATATGTCAAAAGTTGGAAATTATTTAGAAAAATTTAACTACTGATAATATAAAATATTACATAATTTTTGTCTCCTGTTACTTCGTTATGTGATTTCCTGTATTTTTAAGGATAAATGTATTTAGTTTGACCTGTAGGCATCATATCCAAAGTCTCCTTAGCTAAATTCTGTTCCATACTGAATCAATCATAAATATTTTTTGGGTTTAAAATTATACTTATGCAAAGGACACATTTTCAAGTAGTATTGATCATTTTGCCTCTGCATAGGCAATGAAAAAAGGCTGAGTTCTCTGTAGGCTGCTTGAGCTACATTTCTCTCTTTACTGGGTTAGGAGCATAAGTTTTGAGCTCAGAAATGATTAGTTAGACACACAGTGAGAGACTGATGTGGCTTAACTCAGACATCTAAATGCCAGATTAATAAATCTGAACCAGCCACACCCAATTCCATTCCTAACTGAAGAACAGGCATCTTTAAATGTTTATAATTTGATCAGATAAATTGCATATCTATCTTTCTCCCCCAACCCAACAATTTTCAAATAAAAGAATTATTCTTGAAAACTAGACATGTGATTATCTTGAAAATATTAAAATTTTCTATGTCACCATTTTTGCAGTGCTTTGTTCACAGCTGAGAGTGCAGTGAGAGCAAGAGTTTCTTCAATGATGGTGCAGTATCTCCATATCTTTTCTATACTCCTCAGTGCTAAAATCATGAACTTACTAGGCTGTAATGGAACTTGAGTTGTCATTCTCTGTTTCTTCATGGCCTTACTGTCCTTAAGTGTTCTTGAGAGATTAGGACAACCCTGAGAACAAAAGAAAAAGCAGAAGTAATTTACTGCAAGCAGTACAACTGCAGAGGGGTTTATGTTGATAAGGGAATAGCCCTGGAACATGACAAATGCAAATAAGGCAGGCAGTAATGCACTGCATGTTTAAGAACTACTTATATAATAGGTAAATACTGAGGAAATTATTTCATATTGAGCATGGCAGCTTTTGATATATTTAGTGAACACCAAAAATGCCATTCTTAGAGATGAATCACTGCTCATCATTCCTCTGTCCCTCAACACATAAATACATTCATACATGTGCATTTGGAAAAATTATTCATAAAACCAAGCAAAATCAATTGAAAAAAACTGTATCCTTTAAAGAGTGTGTGCTTATAGGATGAGGTTTAAGTCAGACAACCAGCTCAAATATGTTACAAATTACTGCAACCACAAAAGGTAATCAGAACAGTACAAGTACAGGTATGTAATTTCAAAAACATTCAGAAAAAATCCCCCATAAATTTTATGAAGTTATAAAATAAAAAGGGGAAAACATGAATGTTTAGTAGCAAAGGGTTTTGCTTAGGGAACACAACTTTTTCTTGCTCATGCTCCACTGAAAACATTTCAGAACTTTCAAGAGTGTAGCAAGGCATTTCCTGTAGGTAATGAACAAAGGGAGTTCCATTCCATCCTAAGTGGTGTTGAGCAAGCAGGAATTAACACAGAATAATGAATTCAACATTAATTTTTAACCTTTTTACTCAACAATCAGATGTCCTTTTGCCTCCAGCTGACTGCTTCATTGTAGTATGCTGGTCTCTGCCATGTACAATATTTTGATATGCAAGGAAGCAATATTCTCTAAGATTTGGAGCTTCCATTGGTTTGCCTGTTACAAAAATCTGCAGGCTGGAAAATAACTCCCACAGGACACTTGCTTCTTTAAAACTTTTAAATCTAAAATGTTATCCTACTCACCTTCTTCATCTGGAGAGCAGAACTGCAGAACATGCTCAGGTACACATTAGTCACTTCAAGTGAACTAGCTAACAGAATAGGAGACATCTAAATTGTACAAAATGCACAAAAATGCCTTTCAGATCTGTTATGAACAATGATTGATTGTCATTAAAGCCAAACATTCAAAGAAATTTGATCCAAAGTGAAATGTTTCGCTCAACAAAACTGCCACAGAAGAAACATTTGAATTTCTGTGTCTGTCAGTGAGAAGTTCACAGTGACATTCAACATCTCATCCATTTCAGATAACTGAAACTGTGACACTTTCCCTGCAAAATCAGGAAGGAATTCAACATGAACATTTAGTAGATTTGGAAACAAAGAAATTTTGTATCTTGTCTTCCAACTAAAGATGAATTGTTCCAGATTTTTGCTTGAACTGATGACAGAAATATTTGCCAAAACGAGAAACACTTTTCCACCATCTTGTACAGAAAAAGTTATACTTCTGTAGCTATTCTGCATATTTCTGTTTGGAAGTCAGCCTGGTTTATCCTATTTTATCCCAAAGAACTGGTATGCCCAAATCCATGCTTAAGTTACTGGCATTTGTCACAAAGTAAGAATGAAATCTTTGATCTTTAGAATAGAAAAATCTTTGTTCTACTGGCCAAAGATTTTATTTCTACTTCCTTACAAGTAAAAAAGTTAAAACATTTTCATTTCTCTATTATCAAATAATACCAGATTTTCTGAATATTTTTAATTAAAACTGCTTTTTGAAACTGACTTCAGCTTTTCAATCAGAATGAAATCACATACTCTTTAGCTTTCCACTTTGTATTTTACAGAGAGTATTCTTACTTTAGATAGTCTAATTATTTTTGCTTAGTGAAGCTAAAGCATATTTGTACAGCATATTAAGATATTGCTCTCTGCTCTACAGACTTGTACCTCAGCAATGAGGATCTTTTTTAACAATGAGGATCTTTTTTAACATCAGAAGTTTAGAGACTTCTTTGCCAGAGTGTTGCTACAAGGTGCTAATACACAAAAAATTCCAATGCATAAGCTATTAAACTGGGAAGAATTTATTGGTTTTCTTTCCTATTCCCTGGTATAATTCATCTTTACCATTCTTATTTTCCATATACTAGAATAAATAATATTTTCTTTCTCCTTTTCTTAAAATAAGAATATTTTGGTTCACTTTCTGGCAGTTTTTGGCTACAATCCACTCACTAACTTGGAAGTAATGATACCCTGAAAACATTTTATGCACTCTCTCCTTTTGTTTTTCCCGTTTTGATATTCTTTGGATTTTAGCTATGCCACTGCTTGTTTCCTTACCTTGTTTACAGCGAAGTTGAATGTGTGGGGGCTGGTTCTGAGGCTTGAGGTACTGGGGGACATGAAGTCCTCAAAATGACTGCGGAAAATGCAGAAAACTAACTTGTGTATTTAATCCCTCATATTTCCATACTCTAATTTCTGTGTAAGAAAGCTTATGTTGAACAAATTGTGGCTATTGATATTTGTGTTCCCCATACAGCCAGAGCACCCACACTATCTAGCTCATTACAAAAATTGCCTTAGAATGCCTTCAGTATGAAAGGTGTTATTATAGTATCAAATTCTACTCTAGTCTGAATTTCAAATTCTTGATTAAAAAAGCATTTTGGGCTAACAGGCTCTCTATTAACATCTCACCTATATTCTTTACACTGAATAGTTCTAAATGATTTGTTACAGCTAGGAAGATTAAGGCTGTTTAAAATAATAGTCTGCTATTACTGCTTCAAATGAGATCTTTATTGCAACAGTGGATTCAATATTATAAAATATTATAATCTATCAGCTACTGCCAGTGAAAGAAGCTCCTAAACATCTGTGGGGAGTGGGAGCTATAAGCATCATACACTGGTGTCATTAGTTCTTAGAATATATATGTGAAGAGCAAATCAAGAATTAATTTTGTCATTCAGAGCAGAGAGAAATAAAACTTTGGTTACATAAAACTAAACATGCACAGACTGTCTGAGAAGTAAGTATTATTTACAGTTACAAATTCAAGAGATCCTGGTCCTAGCCATACCTTCACTTGTGGGAATCTAACCAGATCCACAGCCTTAACATGGTGTGATTGTCCATTAAGGCAACCACAGAGAGAGGTTTAAAAGAATTTAAAATAAATTCTGGATGTAGAAAGGCATGGCCTTTTTGTGCACTTGTTTCCATGATTTAGCATCTCTTGCTGAGGATAGAAACAGTTCAGAACTGAGGGAAAGGACTCCAGGGCTGGGTGGGACAGTGCCAGGGCTGGCTTGTGGCCATGTCCTACCACAGACTGCATCCCACTCATAAACTGCAGCCCAACAGACAATCATAGGATCACAGAAGAGTTTAGGTTAAAGAGAACTTCAAGGTCATCTGGCTCCAAGTCCCTACCATGGTCTACAGAAGTTCTCCCTTACTGACAGTCTTTTATTTCCAGGTAAGGCCAGATTTGCAGTATCACACAGGCAGGGTGAGGGTGATGCACCTCACAGAGTCACTTTGTGTAGGTGTAGCTGCCAGAAAATGCCTTGGTTGCATTTCTGGATCTTTGTAAACAGGAAGGCCCATATCCTGGAACACAGAGGTAGGAAATCTCTGAACCTGCTCCAGGAGGGTTTGCTGCTCAAGACAGTGAGTAGGCCCAGAGAAAGCTTCAGAAGGGATCTCAGAAATTAGGTCAGACCTAGTTACTATCAGGGTATGCCAATCCCTCCAGTGACTCAACCACTCCTATAAACTACTTTATCAAAATACATTTTTGACATGCTTATGTACAGGAAAAATTCTCCTATTCATACAGTTGATTTCCAAATCAAATGAAAGGTCAATATTTGAAAACAAATAAATGAGTTTTAAAGAAGTTCTACTTGCCTTCTTAATTAACAGGTCACAGGACCTCAAGGGACAGAATTACCAGAGCTGCAGGCATAAGTGTAGGGGTGGCTGGCAGGCAGGAAAGGGCAGCCCTGGGGATGGCCCGTGGTGGAAGTGCTGTGGAATTGCACCAACACAGGAAAGTGCCAGATACCTTAGGAGCTGATCTAGAGAAAAAAAAAAAAAAAATCAAACATGCATTTAGCCTTTTAACACAACCTAGTTTAGTAATCTTAGAAGATACTGCAGTTAGCAGGAATGCATCAGAGAGATTTCATCTGCATCTGAAGGAAAATAGCACTGACACCTGAAAATCTGTAACAATTTATGGCAGTTCATAATATTCCAAAATCAAATCTAACATACCTTGAATTATATTTATAGTTTCAGAAGACTTTTTAAATTAATTAACCCTTTAAAACATTTTACAGTCTCTGGAGAACTGGGAAAATGGTTGTTCACTATACATCTATGGCAAGGAGAACAGTTTGCTGCAGGGTTACCTGAGTAGTGGGAGAAAGAAACTGAGGACAGCTTTTTAATATAATAATAAAAATTATCAAGGAAAGCAATAGCCTTCAGTCAAGTATTCATAAAATCATCAATCAGAATTCACTCAGAAATCAAATTCTGGTTTTAGAAAGGTTTAAGCTAACTCTTTTGTCACATACATTTTCTCCATGATAAATTTAAATTT
>JAHXMQ010006307.1:6252772-6270628 GCA_020466415.1 Ammodramus savannarum pratensis | reverse complement strand
TGTCAGAGATCTTCAATATGATGAATTTATCTATGAATTTCAATCAGAATCCAGGAAACTATGTTCAAACAATAATTCAACCCAATCAGATCTAGTTCATCTCTCATTTTTAAGGGGTAAGGACTTTTTCTCCTCTCCCTGGCTCCCTGGGTGCTGCACAGCAGTTTAGTTCTCAGTGATTCATGCTCCCCAGGCAGGCACCTCCTCCCCGAGTGCCAAGTGCTGAGCGACTCCTGTGCCCTCTCTTGCTCTGAGTTTGCACTGAGCCCTGTTTCTATTTTGGTCTGAAATTCCAGTGCAGCCATGTACTGAAGGAAACAAGGCCAGATGCTCATTGTGCAGCCCGTGCACAAAGCACAGTCCAAGGGAGGCCCAAAGGAATCAAAGTTGCTGCTCTGAGAAAACAGGGAGGGAACCAGCAGTGAAATGTGGTGATGGAGAGGGAAGGGCTGTGATCTGGAAAGGAGGGAAGACACAAAATGCATAAACCACCAAAGAGAATATAATGAAAGACTGTGAAGAAAAGAAAACTGGTGGGCTCAGCACACCATGACCTGAAGAGTGATTCTATAAAGGAGTCAATAAACCTGAGAAACAGAGCCCATAAGCAAATAGTAAAGAAAATGAAGCAAGACAAGCTGAGGTAGAGAAAATATTCCAGAACCAGAATGAATTGGACAAAACTCATGCAAGAGAAAGCAGGAAAGTCTTTGGCTGTGAGAGGAAATTCTTTTAAGTCCACATGGAAGCCAAGATTGCTGTCACTTTTGGTTCTGAACACTAGCACAGCCATTAGCTGTGCTGCTCCTTCATCACATTAATGTTAATGAGCACCTATCAGAGCCATTACTGCTGTCAGTGATTTCAGTTTATAGGTCAAACATCTATTGGGTAAATATAATGGGTTGCCTACATCCAATTATTTTAAGATAAAATTAATATATTTTTGTAGTTTTAGTGCCGGTTCTGTGAGTACAATTTCTAATGTTATTTTAGTAAATATCTTGCTTATGTCCTCAGCAATAGAATGGCTAGAAATGAGTGAAAGGCAGCACACTTGAGTACATGCTTTTGAATTGTTGTGTAGCATTGACCAAACCCCTGTTGTTTCATGCTGAAACTTGTTGGAAGGTCTGCATAAAACTGCAGAAATGGAAGCACTGTATTTAATTCCTTAATGAAACATTTTAAAACCACAAATGAAAAAATACCTTCCTTCTGAGGATAGAACTCAATATTCTTTCAGATAACCGTGGGAATGAGCCACAAAAATCTGTCAGAAATTTCCTCCATGTCCAGTGAGCCCTCTAGGCTAAGCCTACAGCTAATGAAATTTCTTTGCTGTGGAACTTGGCTCCTGCATGGAGCAATTCAGGAGCACACATGGGTAAGCTGGGAGAGACCCAAATTTTAGAATGCAATCAAGAGTCAAGGTTCCCGTGCCTGGCCTTGCAGTCTTCGCCATTCTTACTTGCTTTTGTGATACCATTTTACATTTCATGCCAGAGACACAAGGCTGAAATCCCCCTGTGCTGACAGGGAGCCCAGTATGACACATCCCAAAAGTGAATGAGATGGATAAATGCCTGCACTGGAACTGAACTCAGAGGTTGATAGTCAAACAATATGAATGCAAGGAATTGTGTATGATCTATTTCAGGTAATCAGTCCTTCAAATCCAGATCACTTGTTGAGTACTTTCTAATGGTTTAAAACTTCAAAGCCATCCTAGTCTGTGTTTCCTCCTAATCTGCTTGAGTCCTGTGGTCCATGTATGCGATGAAGGCCTTTGTTGTATTTTCCCTTTGCTGTGCAGCTGTGACAGAGGGCAGGGACAGGGAGGCTTTGGTGGGTGTCTGACATCCAGCCAGGGTCAATCCACTACAGGAACAAAACTATTACCAATTATTGCCATTGATCTGGTTGGAGTGAACTGTGGGAAGCAAAGAGCTGAAGATTGCACTGTGCAGAAGGAAGCAGTTGTACTGCTATAGACATTTGAAATTTCAGAATATTCCCACTGTATATTACACAAACTAAAGCACTGCCTGACAAAGGAAAGAGGGCAGAAGAGGAAGAAAAGACCAAAAGTACATTTGTAGTTATTGTTTGGATGCTCACTTAGGCTGTGGGGAACCTGCATTGTGGTTTCCAATCTTCTGCATTGAGAGCAGGAACTTTGAAGATATTTTTCCTTTCACAGGCACACAAAGACTGCGGGTAAGAAAATTCTTTGTTTTGTTCAGAATCAGTCTCTTGGCTGAACAGAAATTACCCTCAGGACAGGAAAATTGCTCTTTGTTAAAATAAGAAAGAAGTGTACTCCAGTAGAATGTTTCAGTTTTCATAAACTTTTCCTTATTGAAAAAAATGTATAGTTGGAAAATTCCTACTTACCTCTAGGAAAAAATCTTTTTTGTAAGCTTTGTCACTATAATTAAATTATTTGTTTCCTAAGATAAATCTCTTCAAGAAACTAGCACTGTATTTGCATTTCTATTAAATATTCTGTTTTCATGTTATCTTGAAAACACACTGCTTATATTAACAGCATTTACTTTTCCTGCTGTTTGTTTTGAAGGCATAAGATTTTCTTGGTACAGACAGCTATGAAACTTTTAGTAAGTAATTCAAATGTTTGGTTATTAAATGAAACTGTTTCTCATTTCAATTTAGAATTCAATTAGAATTTGTTCATTTCTCTGGTTCAGTGTTTGGAATCAATTTGCTCTGTGCTGACGCATTGTTTATTTTAATGCTCAACCTTAAAAAAAACAGACTTCTGCAACAATAAATCTATAAAATAAAATGTTTAGGAATGTAACCTGTTTCAGTGTTTGCCTTCTTCCAAACATGAATGCAAAATTCACACTTCTCAGGATCAAACACAAGCAGACCTGTTAACAATGTGTGATATGACAACTGACTTACCTTACCACCCACCTCAAGCCAGGATACTTGAAATATTAGCGGGGTAAGAATGCCTAGACATTAAAGCAGAGATGAAGTAATTCAAGTAAATTTCTACCTTAATTCTTCTACAATGTAAGCACAACACCAAATTGTCAAATTGCTAATGAAGACAGCCATGTTCTTTCTCTAGACATTTTTCTTTAGTCATTCAGCTATTTTCAGCCACCATCATCACTCCCCTAACCTATTTGCACTTAACAAAATTTTGTTTGGTTTGTTTTGTTGATTTTCAGGAATTGTTGTCTTTTTTGAAAATACTCAGTTATTTGCTAAATAATGTATGTGGCAGAATTTTATCTCCGCTCTACTAATAAAGATTAGAGGGAAATAGAGCCCCTGTGATTAAATTTGCTTGTAAGAGGATAATATATTATAAATCAGAAGCAATCATGGCTTGTTACAATTAAAATACAAGAATTAAATGACCACTTTATGACAAAACAATTCAAAACCCATGAAAAGTAATCTCATTAAGAAGTATAAACTTAAAAAAAAAGAGTAGAGCTGCATATGCCAAAGATTTCACATGATTTTAAAGTCAATATATAAAAGCAGTTACAAAAATGGAATTTCTTACCAAGTAATTCACAAATTTAAAGGGATATGTTGTCATGTACTAACATAATTTATATTAATTCCTGTTGTCAAATATAAATAAATTTCAATAGTAATTTAAGTCTTTTGCTATACTTAACTTAATCCTTGTGCTTTAAAAAACTCTTTATTAAAAAAAAACCCAAACCTTAATCAAGTGGCTCTGGCCTAATTTACAAATGATAATAAGAAGAGCAGATAAGATGTCAACGACTGTAAATGGGTGTGATCTGACTGCAGGGTGTGAGATCACACTGTCACACCTCTGAACAAGTGGCCTTTACTAATTTTCCTTTAGGAACTGTGATTTACCTTTTTCTGATAAATGGCACACAGGTCTTAGGCTCTCTGCTTGCCAGATGCTATCTAGAACTCCAGAACTGAGTAAGAGACAGCTATTTGGGGGAAAGCAAAGAATCTCAAAGACAAAGCTTCACATAGAAAAGGACATTTCTGTACATGCATGTGCAATTAATCAGCTGTTATGGTCACCATCTCTGACAAAAATCTTAAAGCTGAAACATCCCAGAGACTAAAACTGAATCTGTGGAAATCAGGCAGTGATGAGAGAGAGGAGAAAGGTGGTGAGAGGTTCATAGGGCTCAGAGAAGAGACTCCCCTCTCCTCAAAAAATGCACTCTACTCCTATCCATAGCAACTCTAGTCCTTTCACACCATCTTAATTTCTGCAGAGTAAAAAAATACCATGATTTGAACAGGTTTTGAATGTTTTTGATCACGTATTTGCTTGTAAATGAGAACATTCATAATTGCCATATGTACTTTCTACTCCATTATCCAGACTTTTTGTCTGGATATAGAGAACAAGTTCCATACTGTATTTAAATGTAAGGTTACTCAGCTTCAGAAAATAAGTTATTTTTATGTATTATCTGTCATGATTTATAAATTATTTATCATGAGAATTGCTCTTCTTGGCAACAATATCCTTTTATTGGTGTAATAAAATAGCTCAGAGTAAAATAAATCTCTCAGTGCAAAGTACAATCATAAATAGGCTAAATATTACTCAATTTAAATAAACTAGTCCTATATTTCCCTCTCTCCAAATATTTTTTTTCCTTTAGATTTAAATAAGATGCAATTTTTCTCTAGAATATATTCTAACTTTGGGCCCACTTGAGTAATATTTTCTTTTGTGATCACTTTCAGTGAGATCTTAGTGCTCTACAGAGCCTCTTGATTTTTCAGGTGAATATTTAGGAAATGCCAAAAAGTCTTTATGAGGTTTTATTCACAGCAATAATATCAGCAGCAAATCAAAGATAATCCAGGAAATTCTTATCAATGATCTGGTTTTGTCCAAAACCTTCAAGGCAAAGGTGAAATAGTGGTTGGGACAGTGTCCTCCTGTCTAATACTTCCCTTTAATTTTCTATCTTAACTTCTCTTGTCAAGTGCAAAAGTTGTTAGACTGGTCAAATAGACTCAGGGGAATTCAGTTTCATTTAATTCAGCTTTATCTTGCATGTTTTATACAAAGAATCTCAACTGGTGCCTGAATTTAAGAGTTACTTACAGCAACTTTGTGAATTTCTGTTAAAAAGAAATAAACCTCAATCTCAGCCAGTGAAAATTCATGGTATCTCAGTAGGTACTGAATATCTCCAAACCAGATGATGTGCTTTCTCTGAGGGAGAAAAGTGTTACCAAACTAAGATGAATAGAATGGAAGTCTATGAAGAAAGTGTTCAGTTATTTGAGGACTAACTGCAAACAATAATTCCTGGAAATGGTGTATATTGCTTTATACAATGAAATGACTCCTAATTAAATGTGTTTCCATATTTGTCACTTTTTACCATTTTAAAACATGAACAATCACAAGGGCTTGTTCTGGAAGGCACCATATCTTCATTATTGTGAGGAGCACTAAATAACCTAAATATGAAATGTAATGCAGACAATTCTGAGTTAGCATAAATGATAAAATCAAGCCCAGTGTTCTAGAAAACATATTCAATGAAAACCAAAACACATGAATGTGCTTATCAATCAGTGTGAACTAACTAGATGGTCCCTTTTTAGAAACTTTCCAGTTTCTAGAATTCTTGTGTAAAATTTTGATGCCACATGCCTAAGTCTAAAGTTAAATTTATCATTTAAACTTCAGGAATAATCTTTCTGAGAAATTATGCACAAATGCACTTACTGATGCCAGAAGGTATTGGCATTATTTCTTAAATCCTCAAGATAAAAGCTTCATTCATAAATTATTGTTTGAACAGTTCTTGAATGAATGTGTCTTAAACTGAATTAATCTGTCACAAAAAACCCCACGTGGAATTAACAAGCTAATACCATTTAAAGAACATGACTTAGCACTACTTGAAAGCAGAGCCATCCCTCCTAGGTACACATTCCCACTTTTATATTAAAGATTCCTTTTTAAGTGTAATAGAATCAAGAGAAGACTGGGAAGTGAAAGAAGGAAAATTGTTCCAAGTGCTCCTTGGATTCAGAAATGAAATTATTTTAAAATTAGGCTGTGACTCTGTAGAAGAACATATGAGCTAAAGCACAGAGTGAAACAAAGGTTTTGCTGGGAAAATCTGTCGATTTGAATAATTAAGTGGTTCCACCTATTGGAAGAAAAGGACCTGGGAAATGATTTGGCAAACAATAATTTACCCTTAGTGCCTGGGTGAAAAAATCTGTAATTTTCCCCTCACCTTAACAATGAATGTGGCTGATATAAACAATGAGAAACATACAAAGGATTTTCCTGTTTTCCCAGGTCAGTAGAAATTCTTCTTTTTCAATATCTCTTATGCATCGCCTCAATGGGCAAAATCGTTTTTTTCAGACCTGTACTGTTTTCCATGAATTTCAAGGATACCAAGTACTCTGCAGATCTGAGTGAAGGATTTGTACATATGAAAGAACAATAGTCCATCTTCCTGGCCTATGCAAAACAAGAGGGAAATAAGTAAACAAAAAATATGCACATCTTATGAAAATGTTGTAGTGGTATGCTTCCCAAAAGATCTGAGCAAAAGATGGGCATATTTTGGACAAGTCTTCACAGAAAACATGAAGAGATGTTAGCTGCTCAGATATTTGGGTTTGGAAGATGGTAAGTCTGGTTACTGGTTAATGAAGGAATATAAATGTCATAGATTAGAGCTGAATTCTTAGAGCTTTAGTATTCCACCAGGGCTTCAACAAGTAAGGATTTTAAGCAAATACTTTCAGCAGCATCCTTTCAGAATCTCATAATTTAAAAGCAAATTTGGCTTTATGGGCTGGATGGAAGGTGGTGTTCCCAGCTAGTGAAAAGTGGGCTGGTGGAATTTAGGCTTTTCTGAAATAATGGCATTCAGCAAACAGTATTGCTGTTACAATCCAATAGGGTAGAACAGGTGAATGGAGTGGAATATTTTTCAAAAATCAGGAAATAGTTGATATGAATATGCAGGAACCCAGTCAAATAATTACCTTTTGTCCTGTCCTCCCAAGAGACAATATTTTGGTTAATACCTGTCACTGCAAAACATTTCTGCAGGTATGTTAACCCAGAATTACAGGATTTCAAGTTACTGCCACTTTCTGAAAGAGGCTCCCTGGGAAGTGAATATCCAATTTCCAGAGTATCAGCCAGCTAAAACATTTCAAGGGTGCTTACAGAGCACTCAGCTCTGTATTGCATACCTTACATAGGAAATACCTTCTGCCTGGATGTTTTCACTGACCTAAATTTTGATGAGGATCCCCAAGCATCTGTGTAGCTGCCCTCTTCTGGAAGTCTGCCTCATGTTTTCAACCTGACCCCCCCACAAGGAGATGCTGAAATTCATTAACTTGAAAATTAGCACAAAGTACATGTTTGAGCACTGCAATGGGACTTTTGTTTGCCTTGTTGCAACTGGCAATGTAACACATCATTTTGGAATGACCAGATATCCTGCAAATTGTATAAAAAAGGCTTCTTACCACTCAGATGTGAGTCCTGAATAAAAAATATCAAGTACTTCAGGGTGGTTTTGTTTTGTTGCTGGGCTTTGTTTTGTTTCTTTTTAAATTTTTAATCAAAGAATCTTCTAGATAGCACCAAGCAGTAATTATGGGCCAATTATATAAATAAAGTTCCATTAAATAACAAAAGCAAAAAAGAAAACATAAATTACTTTAAGGCAAATCTGTCAGTCTTTCACTGCAGGGTGCCGCCTGAATGTGTGGCATTTTAGCACCATGTTTGATTCTGCATTAATGTTTACAATTTTTGTTCCCAGGAGACAGAAGTTTCCCTACTCTAAGCAAAACAGCAACTAAATCAGCATTCTGTAACATATCAAACACAAAAGATGCTAATGTTTAAGGGCAAGGGAAGACTTTGAAAAAGAGGAGGGGGGGGTAAAAATTAATTCTACCCTTCTGGTTGGGTTTTTGTCCTCCAGCCAATGTCCATTTTTTAATACCTAGTTAAAGGCTTCCCACTGCTGTTTTTGCCTGGACCACCTGTTCCCATCACGCCCTCAGATCAGCAGGGTTTGGCACTGATTTGGACAGTTCATAAAAACACAGTTCAAGAGCAGGCATTTAGGGTGACCAGCCTAGATCCCATGAGCTGAGTGCTATTTCACTTCCATAAAAAAACTAAATGGTTATAATTAGGAAGATCAAATTTGATTTTAGGTCAAGCTGGTGGAAGTGAAGAAAAAGAGACTTTGAATAAAGGCCTCAAGTACATTTGTAGCAAGAGTGTTAGAGTGAGGGAAAAAGGGACAATGAAGAGTATGGAATGTAGACCATAATTTCTGGGGTTAAAGGAATGCAAATGATATTGAATAAAGAGAAGGGAGAGGCAACTTGTCTATTGATTAGAATAGGAAGAGCAGGTGATAAATCATCTCACACAAAGAGGTAAATGAGTGATGTATAGAGGAACAAAGACAAGAAGGTGAAGGGGTAGATGGCTTGGATATTCAACAGGCAGGTTAGTTAGGTAAAAAATTGTTGACTGCCAGTTTTAAAAGCTCTCTGAATTTTAAATTTTAATTCAATCTTCACATCCAACCTCTCACAAAACTTTTTTATCCATAGGTATATATTCACATCTGGAAGAAAAAAGTCCTGAAACACAGCTACAAGTCTCTTTTATTTATCTCATAGGAAACTTGTCCAGCTGCAAAGCTGGAGCTTTCTGGCTCCTTTAACTTCCCCTCATTGCTACAGACTCTGCCTAACAGCTGACAGATCATGGAATTAAGGTACTATTGCCATTCCAGGAGGTGAGGAGAAAAAGGAGCTCCTCCTCCTCCTTCTGGAATGAAGAGCTTTTCATTCACTCCCATTGCAGCCTCAGGCCTCTATCCCTGGACTTTTTGAGGAGAAAACACTTTATTCCAGCTCTTGGCACTGAAGTGTTCTCTGACATTCAGTCCATGGGGGTGCTATCCCACACACAACACCACACTGAGGGAGAATTCAAAATCTTTAAGTAAACAGCACTAGATCTCAAACATTCGATCCACTAAATCTGAAATTATTTCTACATACTTCCACAAGTTGAACCTGAATGCAGACCCTGACCAGGTCTGTCCCCAGTGCATATTTCCTGGTAAAATGAGAGGCTTGCTTGGACAGAGGCTGCTTTCTCTGCAAAGAACATGATACTTAGCTAAGAGCTTGAAGAAGGCTTGAGAGAAAGGTTAAAAAGTCAAAGTCAAAGGTTTCTTTGTATGAAGCTCAGGAAGGCAGAAAAAATATTAGTGATGGAATAGAATGAAAGGTTTTATGAGCCATCTTGTACCTGGTGAGGCTGATATAGATCCAGAGCCAACAGTCTAATAATCTTCTTGCTCATTCACTCCACTGTCTCTGCTTGGAGCCTTACAATTATGGGTAAATAGTAGATTCATTAGAGCTGGGTATACAAAGAACTGGCTCAGATCCATAGTCCTCAGTGTTTTCATAATGTACTTAATGGTTTCTTCATTCATTTTAAAAGCTTTTGTAGCTCAAACATTGCCTTATTCATAGTTATTTGCAATCCAGAAGATAAGAGAGTTAAAAATTTGATATTTTAAGACAGTTAAACCCAGTCTTTTTATCCTAGACAAAGCAGAAACTTGTCAGAAAACATTTAAGGGAACTAGCACAACATGAATGCAAAGTATTGCAGTAATATAATTCCTGCTTCAAATACACACCTTCCTCTGGGATTCTGCCCATGTAAACACCACCACATTTTCTTTTTTTAATATTTTTTTTATATACATGTGAAGTGGGTATTAGGACACACCGCTAAATTTAAGAAAAATTATTGAAAATCTTATTTGACTGAGGCCCAGCTGTCACACAGTCTTTTATTTTGCCCCACCATTGAGGAGCTGGGACTTCTGCCCCTGTTCTTTCCCTTGGTTCACAGCCTTCCACTAATTCTGAACATGTGCATATTCCCTCACTTTTTGACATCATCAAGCTGGCAAGTGTCTCATCCAATTTGCTGGGGCAAACCAAGGTGCTGGCATGGCTTTCTTGAATGGTAAATATCATCACTGAGTGTCTAACAGCTGAGAATTTTGCCTCTAGCATCTGCCCACATGCTGCAGCATTATCTGGCCTATCCACAATCTATCTGCTAGCAGGAGAACAAATTAAAACAAAGAAACAAACCCCAAAGACACAAAAAAACAAAAAAAAATACAGACACAAAACCAACTCTAACTGAAGCTGTCTTTCTTTAACAAATACAGAAATATGACATCTGCTTCAAAAAGTAAAGTTAACAATGAGATCACTTAGGCTGCCCACACACTGCCTCCTGCAAAGCAGCAAACATGATGCAGACACAGAGGAAGAAATTCTGTCAAATTCCATGTGGTTACTGTTGCTTGGGAAACCACTTCCTTGGTAACTACAATGCATTCTCAGCACGACTCAGTATCAATTTCTCTCTGGCTCTGAGACACAAACCTGCAGTATAGTGTGAAGTGAGGACCAGAAAAACAAAAAGCCAATAACAAGAAAACCAACCTGAAGGAAAAAAGAGAGAATGAGCAAAAGATTCCTTGTTGTTGTTGTTTCAAATGTGCCTAAATGAAAAATAACATAATCAGAAATCTATCTGGAAGTTGTTTTAATATTTTTTGGAGGAGAAATCATGGATATGTGTCAGAAAGTGGGTCTTGAATCATAAGTGTGAGGTTGGAGACAGGTTCTTGTGTGGGTCTGGAGAGTTGGCACTGAGCCTGAAGGTTGGCTGTCACTGTGTTTGCTCTGCTCCAGTTTGTCAGGACATTTGTTGCTGAATCCACACTACAGAATGCAGTTTAAGGAAAGATCTGTTAAGAATAACTCACTGAATAACTCACTAGTATTTTAAACATAATTTCTAAAGAAAATTTTCACAAAAAGAAGACATAAAACTTAGAATCCTTTCCCATACTGCTCCAGAAGAGTGGCTCAGTGATAGTGCTGCTAAACCACTGACAGTTTCCTGACTGCTGGAACACAGTGATCTTTCCTTTAGAAGTATTGATTTGAGCTCTCTGCACAGAATGCAAATTTCGGATTTTTCATTGTTTCACACCAAAATCTTGTCTTCTGCTTATCTGGACCCCCAACTTCTCTTTGGCAACCGGCATGTAAGCAGCTGAGCTTACATGGAGTACATAAAGGAAATTTAGTTTTTAGATGAAACAAATAGAAGAAATGCCATAGTTATAGCACCAGCAATTTGGGTTTTTTTTTCAGTTTATCTTTTTCTGGGTCTTCTATCAGAATCATTATTTTGTTGTTCCAGTACAGAACGTGTTCACTGGAAGTTTCTTTTCACATAGCTGGAAATTATTAGGGTGGCAAAAAGGAGGCACCATGAGCTGTCTGCTTCTTCCATTTGCATTAAGTAACTTAGGACAGAGTGACTCTAAAAAAGCATGAAAAATAAATAAGGATACTAGAGAAATCATTTAAGTCACCCTCTTTCTCAGTGCAATGAACTACTCCTTTTATGTATGTCTGTTTAAAAAAATTGATTTCTATCTGTACATAGACATACACACACTTGCCTTTTCAAGGTCAGAAATAAATTAGTTTTCTAGTTTTTTTGCAGACAAAAAATTAACTGGTTGAAGCTATTTTGTTCTTACAGAGGGAGCATCAGCAAAAAACATTAATAGTGTCATTTTAACACCTTTAGCTCAAGCATGCCTTCCACCCACACTCCAAATGGCAGAGGATATACGTAAAACACATCTCTTCCAGGAATTCAGGAACTTCTTGAGTCAATGCAAACATTGGTGCTAAACTGCAATAACATACTCATCCCATTCCCTGGTGCTGTTGCCTGGATTAAATACCGGGACAAATCAAGGAATCTGAAAATTAGAAGAGTTTATTGTTTGTTCTCTGAAAATACAGAAATTTGTATATCTGCTCTGGAGTGCATGGCTGTGGGGAGAGGGCAGGAGGATATCCCTGGAATACTAGAAAAGATCTGATGGAGAGCTGGAATAGATCTGGGTAACAATGGAAATAACAGCAATGGAAAGGACACTCTCTCTTTTGGTGTTGACTACCTGGGTCAGCACTACTTTCTCTTCAAGTATAGTGTCTTAACTCAGAAAAACAAATTAGGAAGTTCAGAGGACTTGAACTGATATTGTATTGTGTTACTATGCTCAGGTAGCTGAAATACTTCTTCAGCATATGTTTGCAGTGCTTGGAGATGAAAAACAACAGTGGGAGATGCCAAGTCTTCCACATTGCTGAGAGAGCACTTAAAATGTTTTGGCAGTGCTCCTTCCCCTCCCTGTGAAATTTAATTACTCCATCCAAAAGCACCAAGTAGCCATTAGGATCAACATTATTTGGGCACTGATGCCATGAAAGCTCTAGACTTGAATGTGAAGTTGTAGGTCTCATGGTGCATAATTATTGTCTCCAAACTATTCTTGGAAGAGTAGCAGGAAGTTATAGATATCTAAAAACAAACCAGAAAAAAAATTCCAGCAAAACTCAAAGCCAAAAGCACAAAGTGAATTGGGGTAAATCAGCTTTTCTGTTTGTTCTGGTGTTTTTTAAGGAAGTTTTCAATAGTTACATAATCCAGAAATGCACATGTAATACTTCATTCTTCTGCTGTCAGCATTGTTGTACTATGAGTTCAAATTCTGCAGTCATACTAATTCCTTTGTTTATATGAGAGAAAAACTCTCGAGTATATCATGTTTACATGTAAAAGTTTACCACTGTGATTTCATATCCAAGTTTGTATCTTGTAGAACAATTAGATATTATTAAGACAATAAAGTATTAATAATGTAGATGCCTTCCCAAGCAAAACCCTTGCTTCTGTGCCTAGAGTCTAATAAATATTTTACCATTGATGTCACAATCAGAAAAAAATTAAGGTAAATATTAAACACATGTGAAAATGGGCATTCAATGCATAGGATGTAGGGCTTGCACCCTGTGGCCTGTTTCAGCAAGCACCATAAAAAACCAATAAAACCCGGGTGGGGTTCAGTATTTCACATGATCAGTTCCTAACTCAATAAAGTGGGCCAGTACAAAATCAGGGTTCCAGGCTTTGCTGAGCCATTGTCCCTCAGGGTCAGAGTGTGGGAGCCACCACTGCAGCCTGACCCAGGGGCTTAGAGATGTGGAACAAAACCTGAATCAGGCCCTATGCTGAGGTGATTGCATCTGTCAATCTGCAGTGATTTGAAAAACCATGTTTGGAGAAGTATTTTATCCTACCTTCTATATCTAGCTCCTAATGTTTTCCATTCTGCTGTTTGAATGAAAAAATAATGTTCTGCAGACTGCAAAAATTCATGTAAGATAAACCAAATCAAGACAGAGCCTTTGAAGTCTGTATACATTGACATTTAAGTAATACTTCAGACAAAGAAAAGGTTGGAAAAAAATTAATCCTGATTTTTAAAAAGACTTTTTTTATTATCTCATAGGATCAGAGTCTCTCTCTGTCACTATGCCTTTAATTAGATAAATACTGCTGCTTCTCACGTATTGTTGGCTGCATTCAAGGAAAAGACATCTAGCTTTTTAAAAGTCAGAGTTTGTATATTTGATTTCTCAGAGGATTCTGTTATGTCTACAGTCTATGGGATTGAACTGAGATAAATATTCTTGCCTTTCAGGCATTCATTTGCAGGCACATCAGATTGTCAGTGCATTTTTAAAGTAAATTTGCCATACATTTGAAGGAGGAATTCTTTTACATGGAATGAGTAACAAACTTCCTTTTATCTCTTGCCATGGTGCAGATCAAGGTACTAACTTGTTACCTCACTGTGCAAGAGATACTGGGTTTTTTGTGATGAAGCACAGTGTGATTAAACCTATTTCAGGTACGGTTTCATTACAGAATTTTGTCAGTTTTTGTCTGTGAAGTGTTCCAAAGCAGTCTCAGAAAGCTTTGTGGCTCTTTAGTATTAGAATACATGGGTAAATTTTCAAAAGAAGTGTTTTCAATATATGGGCTTCCTGTGAACAATTTTTGCACAGACAAACAATTAAGAAGTGTTATTCAGAGAAAAACTGCTGGAACATCAGAGACTTGTACTCAAACCAAGGATTTACACAAAACGGGAACAAATATCTATCTTTCTTGGTTGAAGTTCTAATCACTGGGATATTGGTATTCTGTGCCATTTCTCATACTTCTTTAAATATGCATCAAACTAATGAAGGCTGATTTGGAACATCGCCCATGACGTTAATGAATCAGGAAGAGCAACATCTCAAACCTTGGGCTCCCAGCAGCCAGCCCAGTGCTGCTCTCTGATGTTTTCACAAACTTAATTTGCATGGTCTTAATTTGCTTCACTTCAGAATAAAGAACAAATGTCAAACCCCTCTAATTTTAACAGAGCTTCCATTTTTCAGGCAGGCTTCCCTACCATTTCTGAAGGCTTTTCCTCACAAGGACTCACATTGTCGTAGACGAAATCCAAACACAGTCCCATGAAATACAGCTCTCCTCCAGTATGAACCAGTATAAATGAGCAATTTGTCTAAACTCTGGTTAAACCTTTCCCTGGGGCTGCAGGGAGCCCAAGCACAGTCAGCTCCAGGCAAAGAATGATTTGCAGAGGAGCAAACTGGCCCATCTGGGCCAAACCAAGACCCTGTATTTCCAAATATCCTCCTAAACCCCAGGAACATGTGGCACCTTGAGAAAAGTACCAAGGCAAGTTCAGAGAACACCAGTGGGAGCAGCTATTACAGTAGTAAAGCAGGGAAATCCCAAGGAAATATTCAGAGTCTTAACAAGGCTCATTACTTCCAGTCCATGGCCTCACCTCTTCTGATACTTCCCTTCACCCCCACATCACATCTCTTATCTCATGTCTCCCCAGTAAAATTAATTTTTTTATTGCAGCAACTCAGGTGCCCCTTAATTCCCTCTGGATTTCTTCCCACTTAGAAGTGTATGTTTTACCTCCCTCATAATGGAAAATGTAGTTGCTGTCATGTTCTCCTTTTCCCTTGTGCTTTTCATCCACCACTCTATTCATTATCATAACCCCCATGACTGTTAGTAAGTAAAAGTAATGAGGGTTTCTGCTGCCACTCACTGAAGAAAACTGAAATGGTGTCACTTCTAGCAGACAAGTTTTCAAAAAATAGTGGCAAGAAATTAGCTTAAAGCATTTAAAAAAATTTTTCTCCCTTAATGAATAAAAATTGACGCCCCAGCTGGCACAACACGCTCTGGACTGAGCCACCTGATCATTTCAGCCTCCTCTCTCCTAATCACCAGGATATTCATGTGACCACAGCCTCAAAGATCATTCCAGTGCATATTTGTGTCTCACAATTTCATATGCAGAGTGGCTCAGACCATCACAAATGATCAGATAATTTTCTAAAGCAAATACTTTAAAGCTAATGAAAATAAGGATGCAGCTAAAACGTTGTGTCTAGCATAAGGTTATTTGCTTTTTGTTTTCAGATTGCTAAATAATAGTGCTCCTATAACTGACATTGTTTGATATTTCTGGTAACAATTCTAATACAACCAAATACGAACGTTCAGCCAAGAGTCAGAGATCTTTCTTTTCGCTATTCAGGTATAGAGAGAAAAGAAAGGCAAATAAAACAGAGATCTATAAAATTATGAGTACTATGAGAAAGCTTAACAGCAATATTTACTTTTTGTTGTAACAAAATGACTAGGATGCAAATTCAAACCAAAATTAGAAGCAATTTCACACAAACTGAACTATGGAGATTATTGCTGATACATCACATTGACCCAGTTTATATGGATTCAAAAAGTACATTTATGAATTTATGGAATGAAAATTGGGAAAAGTACAGATTTTCCTTTACTATCCTTCAAAAGTGGCAACTCTGTGATAATATATTGACAGACAAGGGACCTTAGAGGCAGCTAAGACAGCAGTTATTAAGATGGAGGACAGCAGCTGCCTGAAAAATAAAGTAAAAATTGATTCTTTTATGCAGGTTCTGCCAAAACAAGAGCAAACCAGAAAGCAATGTGTTGCTTGCATGAAAGAACTGCCTTGACATTTAAAGCTTAAATCTCCAGAAAATGCACAGTGCTTAAGGATCTGATTCACACTTCTGCAGATAAGTAGGCTTTTGTTTCATGTAATGGAACTAAATGCTTGAACTCAGAGTTTTTCCTTAAATGTAGCTTATTTCTTCAAATAATAGAAATTGTTCTAGAGACTTCCTTTTCTTAACATTGGGATGATATTAAATTCAGACTTCCATAAAATTGAGTAAAGAGACAGTTTAGTCAAAAATAAAAATTTTCTCTCAGTTATTCCTCTTATGCCACATTAATGTGACACTGTGAGTACAAATACTGCCCATAATTTTAGGAAGTACTTGTATGAACAATGGGCTTAATTATGTTGCTTGTATTGAACTTGAAGTAATCCCAGTTGCACTGAATTTCCTATACCTTTATCAATTAAATGAAAAAGAGAAATGGGGCAAAATGAATAATTTGATTTTGGAGCAATAGTATATGAGCAGACCATTCCTTTTTTTTTTTTTTTCCAAAGAGGACTTTTTGACCACGGTATGTTGTTTAAACACAGCCATCATTTGCCAAGAGAGACTTTCCCTTTTAGCTGTTGCCTCAAGCCTTGGTAGTACTGCCCAACATACAAGTGGTGTCACAGTTGCAAGGTCACACCACAGACCCGCCCTCTGCTGATTGTCCCCAGGTCTCCCAGGTCATCTTCTGCAAAGCTGATGCTTTCCAATGGTAGGAAATTAATACTCCCAGCAAAAGTGTGAATATGAAGCCAAAATTAATATTTCTCATTTTACTGAAAAGGGTCCCTCTTAATATTCTTCTGGATTATTTAAAATACCTTCTGTGGAATCATCAGATTGAGTCAAGAAATTCTGGTGTCTGACAAGACTTTAATTAGATTGTTGAACTATTTTCCTATCCAGGAGTAGCCCAAACAAGAACAAAAACCAGTAAGTAATTGCAGTCTACATTAACCTTTACCATTCAAAAGCTAACGCATGAACACTCTGGTTCTTCATTAAAATCAGCTTTAAAAAACCTTTTTTTATTATTTACAAACCTCCAGGTTATGCATGAACTTTCATGAGGTCCCACTGATCAAGTAGAGCTTATTAGCTTCCAGATTCCACACAGCCTACAAGGCTCAAATTTTAAAGCCTCAAAACCTTTTGCCCCAGACTCCTGACATTTTCACTAACTTCATTTGAAATGGTGATATGTATGCACATTTCTTTGACCCTCACTTGTGTACATCTTCTCCCTGAAATACTCTAAAGTCAAAAGAAAGTTGCAAACGCCACTGCATAAACAGTTTTTTTCAATGCAAGCACAGAAAGGGCAAGTTTAGCAAATTGCTTGGTTTTTACTACTGCAAAAACTACCTCTGTACCACAGCCCAAAATTCAAATAAATAATAATACATGAAACCAAGGCACCTGGAGGAAGAGAACTTCCATTACCCATCTCTGCCTGTCCATACTAGTTTGAAAACAAACCAGTGGGAGATTACAAGTCAGAACTACAGTTTAACAGGAAAAATGAAATAAAGGCAGAAAACACTGGCTTGAACTGACAGAGTCAATATACAACCTGATATCCTGTTGGGCAGGGTGGTGGTGGCAGTCTGATGAAATGGTGGCTGCAGTCCTGTTGGAATGACGAGTGTGGTTCTGCTGAAGCTGTGATCCTGTGGAAGGGCCTGGTGTCACACTCACATTCTCTGCAAAAACCCTTTCACTCAGGATTTTTCTCCTGGGAAGCTGAGACGCCTCAGAGAAAAG
>JAHXMQ010006307.1:6208602-6252672 GCA_020466415.1 Ammodramus savannarum pratensis | reverse complement strand
AGTTCCATGGTTTTCAGGCACAGTGGATGCCATGCCATTTTCTCAGGACAAAAATGAATTGAAGTGAACTGAACAGAATAGAATCCTTCAGTTAGAAGGGACCTACAGCAATCATCTAGTCCAACTTCTTAGATTGTTTGCAACCACTTAGGGCCAAGGAGATATTTTTGCCCTAAAAGGAATAAAATTGTTAGTCATCATTTTTGACCATTGTAAGGTGATTTAGAAAACATCAAACCAGAGAATTTTCAAATTTTCTCCCCTCTTTTTTTTCCCTATGTTCATTTATAAATTTCTACAGAGTGGAATATATTATCAACTATTTAACTGGCAAGAAGCCTTATCAATTAATAGCATAAATGTCTTATTGTATATTTTTTTTTTATTGTAAGTAAATTTTATGGCAGAATTCCTGTGGACGTCTTGTAGATAATGATTTATAGTACATAATGTCCTGAAGGCATTTAAAGAGTTATTCTGCTTCCTTTCTCCCCTCTAAGAGGGTGAAAACTTAACATGAAATCAGATTTATATTTGATTTAAAAAATGTTGTTTAAAAAAGGGTGGAATTTGAAAATTTGAAGGATTCTTATTCTCATAAATAACAAAAAAACAAAAAAGCAAAGAATCTTTTAAAATTGTCTCATAGGGCACATTTGAAAAGTATACAAGTAAACTGCCATTATCTATATGTTAGGATAACTTGTGCTTTAGTGTCTTTTCTGTCTATTTGCTGTGCAAACTGCTTAGGAGCAGAGGAAACCATAAGCTCCAGGAGCCAATCTGCCACTGTTGTCTGTTTATGTAGTCTGATGGAATTTACATGGGCTGGCAGAAAATTTGCCCTTTGCATGCTTTGTCTTTAGGGGAATTTGGAAGTATGTCCAAGTTTTATAAAATAATGATAATCACAAAATACACCAAGCACAATAACAGATTTTCTAAGGCGTTTTCTAAGCAAGTTAAGTCTGTGGACAAACAGAAAATAACAGATAATTCCTTAAAAGAAAAGGAAAACCAACCCATTTATGCATCAAAGTTAAAGTGGGTCACTCTGCAACATAAAGCACATTTTTAGTGGATATAAATTTAGCAGCTCTCTGCAGCATTATGCATGACAGCTGTCTTGTGATATTTCAAGTATAGAACAGGTCCCTGGAGACACCATGTAATTTATAATGGACTAACCATAATGAACCATAGCAGTCAGAAAAGGAGCTGGTTCCAATGAAATAAGGAATGTTGCTCTACTTGTCTAATGGGAGCATCATGTTGAAGATCTCACTTATCTGGGATCAGACAGGAGCAGTGGGGAGGTCAGTTTGTTGGTCACTAGAAAGGAAAAAACCAACACAGAAAATCTCCTGTTTGTCTGGAGTAAGAACTTAAAATAAAGAAAACAAATAGAAAGGATCACAATGCACTTTTCCAGCAGACTAATAACCAGCAACCCTTTTCTCCAAGTGCGCAGCAAATGCCTTTCTGCTGTTTGTGCTGGCAGAGCTTTATCATAATTGGTGCAGTAACAAAATCCAGGGATACCTGCAGGGCCAAGGGCTCTGCCTTCCTCAGCTGTGCTGCACATTAATTAGGCCCCAGCTGTCTACAAAGGCACTCTTTATTTGAGATGTTTCTGTTTCTTCATTCGTTCACAGGGTCCTTGCAGGTAGGCTGAGGGTGTCTATTTGTTCTGTTCATGGCTACCAGGGACTGATGCCTAACAACCTGCACAGAGTGTGGGACGTGATAAACCGAGTAAAGGTGCTCTTTTCAAAACATAAGGGGATATTTAGCATGTCCATTCAGTGCAGTGATATGCACACCTTGTAATTAATGAAAATTTAGGTTAACCTCTTGCTTTTCAAGGCTTGGAAACTTCATCTCTATACCTCAATTTCTTACAAGCCTTTGATGACATGAGAAATTATTAAAGTTATTATTAGCATGATGAGAGTTTCACTTAACATTCTCCTATTCTGTCACTTTTCCCTTCAAAATAACAGTAACAAAGTGCTGTAGTTACATAACACTTTGCAATTATCAATTAATGATATAATTAGGCACAGGTATAACAATACTACTGATGTGATAGTTAACATCTAATTCAACTATAGTGGAGGTAAAGTGTCTAGGAGAGAAGAAGGGGGTTGCCACATGGGAGGCAAACCTCAGGCAAGTCCCAGTCTGACAGCAGGCTGTCTATCAAACAAATGTTTTTGGAAATCCCAGAAGTCCTTTCCAAAATCCCATTATGCAAAAGCTTTGGTAATCTTAATTTAATTCCTCATAGCAAAGTGTCAATTATTGCACACAATTGTCCTCCTGTTCCAGAGTTAGGTCTCAAACACAGAATCTAGCAAGAGGCATTCTGTGTCTGCTAAAGAATGATGCAGGGGCATTACAGTTTGACTTTTTCTATTTTCCAATGTCCGTACCATTCTGTTTCATTAGAATGAAATAAGTCTCTTTAATTCTTGCAGAAATGAGCAAAGCCAACTCTCTTCTCAGCAGTGTACAGATGAGTGCTTGCAATATCTAGGCAAAGCATTTTCAATTACAGGGCAACAGATTTGACTTGTTATCTCAGTTTTTAAAGGAGAAAGCTCTTCCCTCCCCCCCTACATTGATACAATGGCTAAAATATTTCTCAGAGTGTGCACAATAATGGAAATGGGTGCTTAACACCTTTGGAAATCCTTTGGGCAGAGTAAAGGGAGCAGGATTTGGTGTTTGCTTTCAAGTATTGTCAAATGCAAAATACACATCTAGGGAAAATGTAAGGATTTGGATGCTGGACATCCTTTCCTTTCATAAAAACCAGGAGCTATCATCTCATATCACTTTCCTGTAAGGAATCTGAAATGGGCAAACCCAAGTGATGGATGGCTGGGCTGCAGTTAAAAGACAGGGAAACACGTTCTGCCAGAGGAGCAGGTGGTATTTGCTTTAAAATCTTACAGCACGAGTGAGGAAACAGCCTTTACTTCTCATCTGCCTGTCCTTCCCATTTTTATGTTAGTTCCTTTTGTCTGGACCCCATAGAAAGATTTCCCCCTGCCTCTTTTTCTCATCTTTAACTAGTTTGAATGTCAAACTTTTTCAGTAATCACATTGCTTTGGGTAGTAAGGAAGGCAAATAAATAATGCTCAACCTTTCTTAAAGAGATCTGGAGACCCTTCCAAAACAAATTAAGGCTTAATTTTTTTGCTGGAATTAGCCAAAATCATCAAACTAAATTTCCAAGCTTGTCTAAGAAAAAAGCCATTAAAATTAAGGCTGGGAAAGGAGGAAGAAAAATTTTGTCCTTCCCACAGTCTTAAAACCTTCTAATTTTAAAGTGTGTTATGAGTGGGAGAAAAAAGAACATAAATTTGTGATGCATGTTGCACTTCATGGCTGCCTGAGAGAATAGGAGGGAATTTGCTGGATTTCACCACACTGGTTTTTTGTAGTTGGTTTTTCTTTTTTGTTTTTATTGTGTTGTTTTTGGGGGTTTTTTTTTGTGTGTGTATTTCGTTTGTTCTTTTTGTTGTTGTTGTTTTGGGGGTTTTTCCCCCTATTTCTGTCCAGCAATTTTTTTCCTGTCTGTTTGGCACATATTTCCAATTCAGATATCATTTGAATGATGACTAACAGCAGCAATAAAAACCCCTTGATTTTTCATAACCTAAAACACAGAAGCACATCAAAAGCAATCCAATTTGTCTGCAAATCTTGCAGATAAATCTTGCTGTCCTGACATGTAGGTTTTGATCCGTTTATTATCCACACTGCTTCTCCTGTCAATGTCTTCTCACCTGAAGAAACAATTTCTTGGCATGACATGGAGGTGGAAACATCCCCCTCAGTAATGGAACTGCACTGACCCTACCATGGCCACAGCAGCTTTTGTGCTGTGGGTTTATCACTGCACCTCTTGCCCTTTTTGCTGCTGTCAACGGGGATATGACAGGGCTGCATCCCCTGCACTCCTGTGCTTCCTGTGGTGTCTCTTCACAGCACCTTCACAAGCATCAATGCCATGAAATTTCAGCAGAGTTGAAGATTAAAGACTGCCCTGATCAGTGAGACCCTTCAGAAAAGGTCTTAGGGAAGGTTTAACAAGGAGACCTCAAAGGTCTCAGTCCAGTTTCATGTGGGCTTAGAAAGCAGCAGATTTCAGATGTTATCAACCAAGCTGAGAAATCTGAGTATGTGTGACCATAAACACTCACAATTACACAGAGCTCTACTCAAGTCCCATCTGAAACAAAACAGCACTAAAACCAAAAATGTGCAGTTTGCATGATTTAGTTTTTAAAGCATTTGTAAGGGAACTTAAGATAGCTTTGTTTCCTTGGCTATATTTTTTTCCAAAAAGGAGAAAACTTAAAAAAAAGGTGGTCTCAGCTGGAAGTATGCCTCTAGCCATTAGAGTGCCAAAATGAATGTAGTATGTCAGCTGTGACAATCTGTCAGAAAGAGAGAAAAAAATACTTTTGCTCCAAGAATAAGAGGTGTTCAGAAGTTTTGCCCTTACACTGAAACAAGCTCTCCCCCTCTCCCCAGAAAACCTGGCCCAGAGCCTCAGCCAAGGGAAGCACATCTCCTTTTATACAATCAATTTTCATCACCCGAATAGCCAACCCACATTTCTTGACATAGCCATCATTTTTTATAAAAACATATCCCATGATTAGACTCATATGAACACCATAATAAATGAGTCATTCCAGATATCCCTCAAGAACAACAAGCATTATGGATTAATAATGTCATGCTGGTCATTAATTTTGATAACCACAGAATTTGTGTCAGTGAACATACTTGCTATGTAGTTATAATGTTGCATTTATTTATATGCAGCAGTTACAATGTGTTAGATGCCAGTTCCCATTATTTCAGTTTCACAGCTGTTCAGTATTTGACAGATGCATAATTTCCTTCTTTAAAATACTAATTTTCCTTCTATAAGTTAAGAACTGTGATGTTAGATAATTTCTCTCCTGTTTTGTTAATTTTAGATTATCAAGATATATTCAACAGTGCAATTTACCCATAAGAAGTCACTATTAAGGTTTCTAATTTGCAATCCAGTAAATTGAATGAAGGAGAGGCCATGTTACATGTCATGAAGTGTTAAAACTCAGAGTAAAGGAAATAAATTATTCAAATACCCTATAGTACTAGCCTTACTTTTGTGCCAGTTGATTTGATATAACTCCAGTTAGGATGGGATAACATCAAATGCATTTATAAACCCAGACAAGTGAAATAGACATTTTTGATTTGGAAATTATACTCACCAATTAATATAAATATTTTTAGTCTCTGAAATCATGAACCAATCCTAAAGTTTAAATACTTGCTTCCTAGCTTGTAATAATCCTGAAAATAAGGGGCAACAGTATTTCACAGAGTTGTAATAAAGCAAATGTGCTGACATTTCAGTCTTCAGAACTTCACTCTGCTTTTCAGAAGCTTCAGAGGAAGATGTGGTATTTTAAACAGTGAGGGAAGGAAGTCATATTTGAGCTTTCCTTAACAGTCTGGAATATTTAACTTCTCATGTTCTGTGTCTCCTGACACAGAGTCAGCAGCCTGCACCAGCAGCTCCTCACCTCAGTGCCATCTGTAAGGCTCAAGTCTTCCCATCTTCAGCCTCTGCTCTGTCTCTGCAGAGCTGGTGCCCTTCATCCACAGAAAAGAGAGAACAGATCCATCATTAAAGCAGTGCTGTTGTGGGGCTGGTACAGAAAATAGCCAGGTGGACAACTTCAAAAGGAATTACCAACTGCTGTCTGCATTTCCAGACAAAGCTGAGAATTTGGCAGTTTTAGCCTTTGGCACCCTTTTGTCTGATGGCCATTTGTTCCCTTTTCTGGTGCTCCATCTGCTCCTCCTGAAGAGAATCAACTGCAGGAATGTGCAGCTACAGCTACCAACAAACATCCTGTAGTATCCCCTTTGTAGTAATGCTTGGGGTTTGGAAACACAACTGTGGACTTCCTTTTATTAGAGCTGGAACAGCAGACAAGAGGAAAATCCAATAGACACAAACTGCTCACCCAGCACAGCCAGCAAACATGTGTGAGTCTGAAGTATATTTAAGGCTCAAGATTCCACTAAGACAGAAAGAAGCAGCAAAACCAGACCTGGATTAGTGGACATTTTACTTCTTTGAAGCACAATGAGAGACCCGGGTTCTAATCTCTGTCCAAAGCAGTCAGAGCCTCTCATGACCATGGCCTGACTGTTTTCTCTCATCTGCTCATCTTGAATTGTTCTTCAACTGAACCACTCAAACAGGAAAATCTAAAGCCACTATTCTGAAAAGGACAATAATTTGTCATCCAGAATCTCTCCTGTTAGACCCTAACTAAGAAGAGGAAGGAATGAAACTTGGAAATTCCATATCTGAAGTCCACATATTCAATTTAAGACCATTCACTATAAAAGGAAATATCATCCCCTTGCAAACAAACCCTTATCTAAGGGGGACACCAGCAACGCACCATCAGTAACAGCTGCACAAGAGTTGGCTCTGAGGATGCGTTGCTGAATCTCTGAGATTTCTCAGCTGTTCCCCCTGCTCTCAGCCTTTCCTTACTGACCAGCACCAGGCTTCTCACTGCACGTTGCTTACACTCCCCAGACACTCAGCTCCCCCAAGGGCTGCACAGGCAAATTAAAATTAACACCATGCTATGGTTCCCCCTTCCCATCCTACACCTGCATTTCAGGTGCCTCAACACCCAGCTTCTGAGTCCCTTTCTGACCCAAACTCAGGGTTATTCACTTCAGATGAGAACTGAAATCTGCAGCTTTGAGAAAAGAGCCTGCCCAACATAACACAACTACATGTACATATTTTAGGTTTTCTTTATTTATATTTTTAAATTCAAGAATTACACACTAGCCAACATTATTATATATTTACATGCTGAAACTGGCTGCAATAATTTTAAATTCAAGAAAATATCTCTTATGTGCTACTCATTTACAATCATCATTTTACTACCTCATAAATCCCAGAGGTTAGCAGTCCTTTTGAGAAAGACATGAAGATCTGATGCAATGATATCCACTAGTATTTTGCATTTTCTAGCCATTGGAAAATGTGCATTATGTGCATATAAGAAAGGCTACAAGGTCATTAGTAAGGCTGATGATTACTACATTATGAAATAAATAGTACTAAGTAAAAGATAACTCAGAACTGTGCAAAGACAGTACTAACAGAACCATTTAAACACCCATGCCAATAAAAACGTGATAGAAGTCAAATCATAGGCAGTTTGTCAGAATTAATCATGTTTCAAATGTTCTTTTTGTCTTCAACTGAAAGTAACAGGACAGACCATGAACCATACAGCCTGGTGAGTATCTGCCAAATGACAGGAACAGTGAAAACATACAAAATGCTATCAAATTGGAATAGATGACCTCATGTCTGAAAAACATTAAAAAAATACAACCCTTAGTATGAAAGTAGAGGTGAGATTTTTCATCATTTAAGTTTCATTTTTTTGTCAAAGCACTTACAAAGAAAATAATTTTATATTTATGAAATGCTAGTGTTGCATATTCTTGTAGAGATTATCTATTTCAATTTTATATAATGGATATTTAAATTCTCAGTATTTTTACAAAGTAGAATAGGGCAGTCTTTTTGATCAACAACATTCCATTTGCTTCTTAAAAATTTAGACAAAGTTCCTAGTGCATTTTACTAAGCTTTACCTTTGGTGTTAAGCAGTGACTTTTTAGATTTCCCTTTTAAACAATTTCTGGAGTGAAGATTCTTTGGCTTTGGGGGACTATGCTATCTAACGACAGTCAAACATCCTGTGTTTTGTTTTTTTTTCCTTAAAGAAAAATATAAGCCTACTATTAAATACCATAAGAGACAGATTTCAGAATCAGACAGATGCAATATGCAGGCTTCTGTAATGAAATCGCCGACAGCTGAATTCTCACTTAGCTGGACACCTTCACCTCTCCACTCACTGGAGCAACATCAAGGTGCCTTGTTGTAAGTGAAACCCAGGCCCTGTTAGTTTTGGCTAGTCTGAGTACTGAGTGTGGCCTGAACATTTTAACCATACAAAAGAATCAGCTGTGCCAGCAGGAACGTTGCCACGGTGGCTATTTTACACTACAGCACTTCCTGTACTATTTTATATCTGGAGTCCAAATCTGTTTATGCAAAAGGGTGTTTAAATTACTCTGCTAGAGCACTGCAATTATTGTACTTAGTAAAAAAAAGTCACTAAACAAATACTGTATCTATTGACTGCTCATTTACAGCTTATTTAATTATTTACATAATTTTAGGACACATTAACCTAAACCATAAGTAGAATTAGCTTTTTGCCTTACCATAAAGTACAAATTAGAAGTTAAAAATGTTTAAGAAATCTGATAATATTTACACACGTTCAGCTTAAGTTATGGTTGCTCACATCGTATGTTCTATGTACACATAGCAAAATGTTTTGATCACTACTGATATAGTATTGTACCCTGGCCATCCCACCCTAGATTATTTTCTAGAAATAGTTACTATTTTTGCCTTTTTTTTTTTTCTTGGTTCCCTAAGGAATTTGTTGGTTTTGAAAACTTACTAGTGGACAATGCTGTTATAAAAAGAGAGAGAAGAAATAGGCAAGCAATGTGAGGACTAGTCTAATTCCAGATGCAAGGAGGTACAGTACTATCATCATGTCAAACGGTGCAATACTCCATACGAATCATAAGCATTGATCTGCTGATATAGAAATGCCCAGTTACCCTGTAGAGTTAGTTGTTTGGTTTTTTTTTTCTAAATACATTACTCTTTTTTTTTTTTCTCAAAAATATATTCATACACTGGTTGATGATAGAAACAAAACTATTATTAGCTTATTCCTTTAACACACCAACATGTGAATGTGTGTGCATATATATATATTTACTCAGCACGTGTATATATACACACATATGTCCATACAGACATTTGGGGGTACGTCCATATGCACATACAGTTGGAAAATGTTTCACATCTGTTCACTTATGTTCTGCACTGTGTTATAGGATTGGAACACAGTCTACTAATTATAGTGAAAATAAATTGAGGCTCAATTTTAATGCACATTTTTCTGAAATAAATAGGATATTTTCCCCAGGTATAAGACCACCACTGATTTTCTCTATGCATTGTGCTTTTGTACCTTACAGATTTTATGTCTTTTTTTTTATTCGAATGTAAGAACTCTCTGAAGACCTCTGCCACATGCTGTTATCTAGGACTCTTGTTTTCCTCCCCTGGGAATGAGAAAAGAAATGGTCACAATGTCATTGCTTGAGTCTTTCTTCCCAGTCATTGAACTGTGATAGGATAGAAACATAACATTCCTTATGCAAACACAGAAATATGTTGCATGAATTTTCAGTTCTGAAAATGTGTATCATACTTACTAGCAGTCATGTACAGTATATATTTACAGATTGATCTCAAAGATTTCATTAAAACTGTGCCATGTTATAGTCATAATTCCCCCATGAATTTCGCAAAGATGAAAAACACCTTAATTGCTGGCTATTATGTCTAATAGAACAATAAAATGTGCAACTATAATTATATTACAAGTTTTTTTATCTAAATTATTAACTTTGCTATTTTGTTCATTGAAACCAACAACAATTAACACGATTAAAAAGATCTAGAATATTTATTTTCGGTCAATTCTAAAGTAAAAGTAAATTTATTCTAGTTTACCTGGAGGGTAGCACACATAGCAAACCCCATTCTCACGTCTGTTGGCATCATTTCCCACTTTCACTCAAGTATCTCAGGAGTAAGTGCTTACCTGGGGCTCGAGTTATGCCTTTTCCTTATAGTGCCTCACCAGCCTTTCTCACCCCCATCTTTTTATATCACAGTGTTAAGCCTTAGTACAAAATGGTAGAATCTTTCTCTTTCACTAATTTTATACATCACATTAATAGCCAGAAGAACATAGTAAAAGCAAAAGTGCTCCTTCCCCACAGATAATTTATCTTTCCTAGTGACACCTGAGCAGAAACCAAACATTTTCTTTCACTCTCTGAATAGCAATATCAGAGAGTATTATGGCTTGTACTGTAGCTTCAGAAAAGTGAATGTGCAGTTCCAGGATTCGATCTCTGTGGTTTTTGTAATAGCTGAAGCAGTTACCAATGCAGAGAGTCAACACATTCCCTGTAAGGTTTTATATTTGATGTGTATCAACCACAGGAAGGCAGTGAGCTCCCTGCAGTCACACTCTGCTTCTGTGAAACAATAAAAGGAGCTGTCAGCAATTTCTGAAATGAAATAAAAGCTTGTACAGAAGAATGCCATAAGACTGCTTTCATTTAGGTCAATTAATATAATTTTCAAAGAACAGACTTTGAGGAGAAATACTGAATTTTGATATGCTCCATTTCTTAAAATTGGGAAAAAAATAATCCAACATGACTCATACCTATCAGCTGAAATCCCAAGTGCATCTACAAAGGTTATTGCGTAATGCATGAAATGCAGTCACAAATTTACTGTGTGAACAAAGAGCAAAATTTTCACTTGGAAAGTTAATCACATGAGGGAAACCTGTCTGTACATATTGCAGAGTCTGAGCCTGGAGGCAGTGTGTGAATGTACACAGCTTCCTGGCAGGTAGGGTGTATTGCAAATCCCATCCCAGGCTCTGTAACTACCCTTTCTTATTTGAACCAGAAATAAGCATATAAAGTGCTCAAAAAAAAAAAAAAAAAGTCACAATATTTGCCTATTAGTTCTCAGAAATATTCTCCTCCTATTAGTATCATTTACTATCAAATGGGGGTTGGGGAACAAAATAAAACCACAGAAACTTGTAAGAAAATTATTCTTTTGAAGAACAAAAAAATTTAAAAATATATTTTACGAAAAATATTCTAAAGAATTTTTTTGGTACCCTGAAAAAACCATTTATACTCTCTAGTCTCTTTCAAAAATTCGTACACAGATGAGAGGTAGTATGGATGCAACAGATGTGGCTTTTGCTTCTTGAAAGATTGTGTCAAACAATATTGGGGATCTGATCTAGTAAAAGCCATCAATAATTTTAAGTTTTTATACAGCTCTTGTGACTGCTGTTTTCATTACAAAAAGAATTCCACAGTGGAATAAGTGACAAAATATTTTGTCTAATTTTTTTTCCTACTATATATTTTGCTATTTTGTAAAAATAAAGCTCAATGGAATGAAAAAATATCAACTTTTTAATTCAAGAAGCTTTCCAAAGAAAAATAGAAATTTTCTAGTTTTTCAATGGAAATCACCCTAAAGCAGGAAACATTCAAGAGTGTACTTAAACTCTTAAAGTGATTGCTATGAATTTCTTTCCTTTAGAACAGTGCATTAAGGAAAACAAAAAGTGAAATGTTATTGCCTAACCCAGACTGAGAACACACCCTGTCAGTACCTCTTGTACAGAAATAGATATGCTCAGATCCCAACTGCTGAAAGAGGTACAGAACCTTTAACCAACAGCAGGAAGCAGAATGCTGGAAAGATGAAAACCTGGAAGAAATCACACAACTCCACATGACTATTTCAGACTAAGGTGTGTACAACTGACAACATTCACCTGCACCGTGTATATACATATATATATATATATATATATACATACACACATATATATATGTATATACAAACACCTTTATGTATATGTAGCCTCCTGTCTCCCTGCCCCTGCACTTTGTAATTGCTCTCTCACTCTCCCTGCCCTGGAGAAAGGCAGGGCACCACTGGCTTCCTGCAGCCATCTACAGAATTACTATTTGGGCAATCAATTTTGGCACTTTGGACAGATTCCCTTTCCTCAACACAACCCAGCAGCATCTACCCATCCAGTGCTGATGCATTTTTATATTGTCCCTACATTCCTCTACTGATCCCAAACACAGTCACTGTGACTGAGCGTATGTTCTCTCTTTAAAATACAAACTAGTGCTTCTTGCTTCAGCTTCTGTGCAAACACCCAACCCCAATATTATCAGTCAAAGGTTCAGTTCTTTCAATAAATAAAAGGAAATACCTGAATATGGTTGGGAAACCTCTGACCATCATCATCTTGAAAAGATGATAGGCACTACTTGTTTTCAAGTTTACACATTTAAAAAGTAAAGTGTATGTGTTTCATAAGCATGATAACTTAGTACATCCTTTAAGTGTGCATGCCTTGGATATGCACTTTCCCTAGAATGGCATGTACTGCTGTCAAAATTAAAACTTGTTTCTCAAATGCTGCTCTGTAATTTGTACCACTAAACTCAAATGGCCATTGGGAAAAAAAAAAATAATAAGAGTGAGGGACAATGAGACAGAAGTGATTTTCAAAACGCAATTTGCCTTTACACTCAAAATGCACTTATATTTTGATAAGGGGATATGTCCATACTGCAACTTAACAGATATATGGTTTAGCAGATACAACCAAAACATTATAAAAACAGACCATAGAGTGGGCCAGCAACTAAGGTGTTTTAAAATAACTTTTTGTCCTGAATAGAATTTTTCCAAGTCCCACTTTTGGCTGTACAACAGATTCGAAGAGAAAATCCAGTTCTTTCTTCCTGCGTGGCTTTGTTTCTTAGTTCACATAGTAAAGCCAATAGACGATGTTGAAGAAGGAAAAAACCACGGGGAAGAAGATGCGGGACCATCGATCTATGGCATTGACATCAGTCAAGTCAGGGATGGTGATTTTCAGCTGCGACGCGCGCCTCCGTAGCCGGCTCTTCTTCTGTGCCACGTGCCGCTCCAGCGCGTTGCGCCCGAAGCTGTGCCGGGGCAGGCCGGCCTTGCGGTACTGGATGCTCGAGGTGTCGTAGGCCAGCATTGTGCTCCTAGGGTCCCCAAGCCCCATCACAGCCTCCGAGGCAGCCATCTCGTTTTTAATTTCCAGCGTGCTCAACAAGATGTTTTCGTGTGGGTCCATCTGTAAAAAAAATTAAGGAGGCGGATTTAGAAAGGAAGGAAAGGAAGCCCGGTCAGCTGCAAGATGAAGCCATGCTGGTAAGGGCCGTATCTAGCATTGCTAATTGATTGGATGTCAGCCTGAAGGACTCTAAGCATAGCTGGGATTGTATTTATTGTCATTTATTTGTGACCTCAAGGAGAAATAGGGCCAGTATAGTATAAAGCAATAAATGGTATTTCCCTGGACCCGATGCCCAGCAAGCACAAGCAATACCTGGGAACAGAGAACACACTCAGCTCCTGAAAGAGGCATTCTGTCACTGAGGAGGATATCTGGGGCAAATAGTGAAATTTTCAGGGGTTTTGGAAGGAAATCGAATGGGAAAAGTTCTGCTTTGTTTCGGCTTTTCTTCTTTCAAATGAAAGTTTTAGCTCTGACATAAATTTCCATTATTCACGAGGTCTCTCTGCCTCTGTGAATGAGGTACAGAGCACTGCACTAGAGAATGCACATTTTAGGTTCCATATTCCAAACAGGAGTGCTGGTTACTACGGGAAAGGCAATGGCAGAGTCTAGCTATAGCTATGTGGAAACTCCATGCCCCAGTACTAATAAATTTCTTCAATACAATGCATGCTGTAATAGCATGCTGCTGTAATAGCAGAGATCTGCAATTTCAAGCAAGGGAAAAGATATGCAGAATGTAATCACATCAAATGTGCATTGAACAGTTGTTTCAATGGGTAGATTTAGCTGCTATGCATTTTTTTAAAGCAATTCAGTGAAAAAAGAAATAAATAAAGCAATAATGTAGAGAAACCCCTCAGACAATCAAGGGCATTTCAGAGATAAGGAACTAAGTTCCACTCATAGGCAATCTGGAGAAGATCTAGAGTGTGGAAGTAGATTTTTAAAAGAATCCATTTATAGAAAACAAATGAAAGTTATTTAGGGAACTTCTAATTCTTCTCAGCCTTTTCTCTAAGCATGTATTTTGAATTGTGTGATAACAGATTATAATTAACTAAAAATTCTTCAAAACAATAATAGCTAATGAGAAGCTTATTAATTACATTGAATTAGTGATGGTAGTGCAGATACACTCCAGGCCAATTAAGAGAAAAAAACTCTCCAAGAGCTCCTTTAAGAATAACTCAGCCACATTATTCATTTATCAAGTGCAGAATATATTCTATGATTATTACTCAAAGTGCAAAAACTGTGACCACTGTGGATTTCTAAACAATAACAGGGTATTAGTATATTCTGTAATATTTAGAAACTACCTGTCAGCAGTCTGTACCACCCTGCACTGCCCAGTGCAGACTGTGTTTATCATTATTAAACCCCCTGTGTAATATTTACCATGGCAAGATGAAAAAAATGGGTTTAAAGCAGTTGCTTTTTGATAACACCCTCTGCCCAGTGTTCTGAACTGAGAAGTCAGACACTCACAAAGGTACTTTGGACCTACTGAAACACTGTCATTTGAGTGATTACATCTGTTCAAGTGATGCACAAAACCTACTGTTGCTGAGGTGACAGATTTCCCCCTCTCTCTATTTCCCCCCTGATCTGTGTGAGTTTGCACCCCTCTAGTTTCTATAAATTATAATTAAAAGATAATTAAAATTATCTTTTAATTATAAATCAAATGTCATGACTCAATGTGATAAAGACAAAATCTTTCTTTTCTGTTAGCTTTTCATAAGAGCCACATGATATTTATGAAATTCATAGTGTGGGAAATCAATCTTTACTGGAAAAGCACTGGAAAAATGTGAAAGTTGAGCTGGAACTCAAGAGAAATTCCTTTAAGAGCTCTGTAGCATGATATTGAAAATAGTGAGAGAGCAGTGCTTCTATCCAGGAAGGCCATCAAAACCAGTTCTCATCTGCATTGGATAAGTAATATTATATTCTGCTATTGTAATTCAAACAAAAACAAATATCTGCAAAAGCTTTCAAGTAGATCTATTAAACTTCTCAAGATGGATTTAAAACATTATTTTCTAATGAGTGTATTTATTTGGAAAATTCTTTTCTGATTTTTGGGGTAAAATGAAAGGGGACTTATTTTTGTTATTAGATCTCAGACCAATCATAACACTCTCAGGGTCCTAAAAATAAAACAATTAATTACAGGTACTTGGCATTCATTGATCCCAAAACGTCTAAAATCACAAGAGGTAAGTTTACTACATGAGGGGTGCAAAGTCATTTGGAAACTACATTTTCTATATTTTCATATAACCTCAAGAAAAGAAGTTTTAGTTCCCGTGACATCAGGGGAAGTTGGATGCCATAACATCCACTAATGTAATGGGTTTACCCTTTAGCCCAGAGCCTGGGTTATTTTCACCTCAATCTTGTGCATTCTAGGATACTATTTTTGAAAAGATTTTAGTGCCAAAATTTTTTTCACATCTTAAATCTTCTTAGGATGAATCTACTTTAACCGTTTTATCCTTTTGATCTGCAATGATATTAGAAATTTGAGTGCTCTTTACATATTTGCATACATTCTATGCAGCACACATGCAAGAAAGGCTATTTTAGTCTGCCAGAGTTAGACACAAACATGTTTTAGCAGCATGATATCACTCCAGTCAACTTTTTTTTCTCAATGCAGCAAAATGCTGCAGATGTCTATAATCTTGGAAGCAGTTAGTAAGATTAGTGAAGCTGGGCAGAAAAAACATTAAGCAATGTTCTAAACTATCTTCTAGGGAAAAATGTCTTCTTCTGTACATATCACACTCAGAGTTGAAGCACAGCATTTTTCAATATTCCAAGACTTTTTCAGAAGAAATAATGCAAAATACAGTAAATATTAGAGATGGGCGAACCTTCAAGTGTTACAATACCCAGGAAAACACCACAAAGTTCAGCTGCTTCTTGAGCACTAATTTGACCCTCCTGCATCTGGAATAATGAACTGACCATAAGAATAAATGCATTTTCTCATGATACCTTAAGGGAAGGGAAGGGAAGGGAAGGGAAGGGAAGGGAAGGGAAGGGAAGGGAAGGGAAGGGAAGGGAAGGGAAGGGAAGGGAAGGGAAGGGAAGGGAAGGGAAGGGAAGGGAAGGGAAGGGAAGGGAAGGGAAGGGAAGGGAAGGGGGAATCTAACTCTTAAAGCTTTGTCAAAAGGTTCCCTGTCAAATTAGAGAGAGCTGTGACTGTTTTTTCCACCAAGCAGATTCGCCCAGCTCTAATTAAAACATGCTTTTGTAACGAAGTGACACCTGAGATAGAATGACAGTGATCTACATTTACTGTAAACAGCAGCACCCATTCAAAAGGATCCCAAAGCGCTTTACAAGCATCAGAAAGAAGAACCACTTCACTTCCCAGTGAAGCCCAATCACCTCTGAGGTGAAATGTGGTGACTGACAGTGCAGAACAACACACTTTGTTTTAGTTGAGGAAATGGAGAATGTTGTAGCCAATTAAAACTATGGGGTGGGTGAGTGGTGGTGGGGAATGTTGGGTAAGCAGAACAGTTACACAAATTGATATTTGCCCAGGTGCTTGGGGTTGAGATGACCACGCTATAAAAAAGTGCCATGGGATCTTTAATGACCATAACCGGTCAAGACCTGAATTTTACGTCTCTGAGGATAAAAACATTAGAAAACAATGAAAGATACCTTTGTTGAATACATTTCTGGACAATGATATGTGCCAATTATTCTTCTGTCCTGTAAGTTAATAAAATCAAGAGCAGTTTCCTTAGAGATAAGGCAGCTATTATCTTTCATTTAAAATTAAAGCACTGTAGTATAATAGTAGGACAAGTAATTAAAATATATAGGGACCTCTAAGCCAACAATTAGCATGGGTACATTCTGGCTTCAGAGGTGCTATTACTGCCTTGCTGTGCTCCTCAAGGTAACATAATGTTGTGATGTAAATGTATTTTTTCCAACTGGTCATTTGACCAAGGAAGATATGATGATATGAAAACAATTATTAAAATTATTCTGGGGGGAAAGTAAGTGTAAAAGTGGTTTCAAAAGGAGGTGGAGGAAGGTTAAAAAGATCTCTTGGTGCTGAAGGATTGTTCAACCATAGAACTAGACTCTTTATGGTGAACAGGAGAGTTCAAACTTAATGGAGAAATTCCCAGGACGAGAAAGGAAGGGAGGATGAAGATGGAGAAAAAGCAGCAGCAAGTACTATGGAAATAAAAAGTGAAGGCAGAAGTGGAGGAGAAATGACCAGAGCTAAGCAACCATGCAAGACACTGGGGTTTTTATAAATCAATCTTAAATGTGAACGACAAAAGAGATGATGCAAATGGTTCATTTACAGGTCCAGGTCAAACAGAAGAAAAGCTGACTCTGGAGCCTTGAAAGCGGCCATGACTTTTTTGATGGTCTCAAACAAAGGGAATACAGAGGAAAGCATAGAATTGTTACCATTATATATTCTTCCTATTACCTAGAACTCCAAAATGATGGCTTTCTTGAGGAATTCCTCTTACAATAATACATTAGCAACAGTTAAATACAAGGAAATTAAAACTCCCACACACATTCATTAGGAATCCTCCAAGGATGACCAGACCTCTGAAATTATTAACTTTCAGTAAATCAGTTCCTTGGTGATTAGGGTCTGCTGCTGAGCCAAACACAGCATTACAGTACAAGAGAAATTTATACTTATGAATTGAAGATACAACATTGACATTTCTCCTTTCTCATACACTGTTCATTTTCACCTGTAACCTTCAATGACAGGCAGGAACTGCATTTTATGGTAGAGTGGCTCAGAAACTGTGTATAAAATAGACAGAGGGAATAGAATTCCTGATAGAAAAACTCTTTCAAACAAAACAGTTGCAAATTGAAAACTTACTTTTTATTAAGTAGAGCTGCCATTAGATTAAAACAAAATCTGGTAAGCTAAACCATGGAGTCTAAACTGGTACCCAGTCTATTACAAAGATTAAAACATGAAATATAGCAGTTATACATCCTGTGAAGTGATATTCCTAAGAAATGAAGACAGAAATAAAGATCCCTTTCTCAATGAAGACTTACATGACATATCTAGATAAATAATTTAATTTGTTATAGATGAAAACCTTACTATATAGCACAGTTTCCCACCTCTTAAAAGCTGAGGTTTGCTTGGAAAACCAGTAACATTCCATTCCTGACTAGTCTCAGGGGCTCTAGAAAGACCAGATGAAAGTATGATGAGCACTTTATATGCAGTAGGGATCTTCACCTCATCAGCAAGGTTTGACTTATGGAAGGGACCCCCTGAGCTCTGGGGACAGCCCTGACCACACAGGCAATGTGTGGGAGGTGGGCAGCTCTGTGCAAGCTGTGCTGCTGGGTTCACTCTGGATGAAAAAACAATTAATGGTTTCCAAAAGGTATTTTTTACTTGATAAGCCAGTCTGCTGAGATAAAACTATAGAAATTTATAAGACACAAATACCTAATATTTCAAAATACCCATATGTGAAACAATGTCTTTAACAACGCAACAAACACTGCATTTCTATTGTCTGTACAAAACTCAGTTACTGTATATGAAACCAGGCTAGCATGCATTGTTATACACATAAAATCTGGGTCAGGCTGTAAAGAGTGCAATTAGAGGACAGTAATGGGGGAGTCTTATAGTTTCAGGTTGTTTCACATGGTTTCAGATCAGAAATTTCAGAGAAATTGCAAATTTTACTGAAGGATTTTCTTCAGGTTCTTGACCTTTCAAAGACTAAATATCTAAGCACACCCTGACCCTGCAAGAAACCTGTAAGAGTTAAAGATAAAAAGGGAGTGAGAAAAAAATACAAGATCTGAACATGGAGCTTTAACATTGCTCTAAATAATTTTAAATCAATTTCTAGACATCCATTTTTACCTTCTGGTATATGTGACTTCTTGATCATTATCTTTAGTAACCCATCAATAACTTAGTTGCAAGTATTGCAGGATTCTGGAGAAATGGTTGAAAATATAACTTCCTGTTAGTATGCATTACTTAAACATTGCATTCTGTACTTAAGGCATTGAAGAATGAGTGCCCAGATGAAATGTGAGAGGCTAAAGCATCTTTGCTTTGATGACATTTGAAAAAAGCTCATGAAATATGAGCTTGTTCAAACCTCTGCACAGAATCCAATAAAGCTTGAAGTTTATATCAATGTCGTCTCAAATACAATTATAAGCAACAATTTTTGTACTAGCGAGACATTTAGGAGGAAGCACAGGAAGGTGATCTGGGAAAGAAGATTTCTGGGGCAGCAATTAACAACAGCTTAAATCCTACTGTTTCACAAAAACCAAGGTGTTGGGCAGTCCAGACTTTTAGTAATACTACTCTGATTAAGTTATTGTTATTTCTTTTTTAAAATATCATCCCATTTAAGAGTATACAAATCATTTTCTTGAAGATAATATAAATGAAGAACATATCAGCAAGAACCTGCACCTCAAGCTGCTCACTTCCATCTGTGACAAAATCAAATTTTCATCAAGCCTTTACAACAATCATAAGTCTCCCATTATGGTGTCTTACAAAATACAATTTAGCAGATACATCTAGCATCAAAAATCTACTAGAGAAACAGAGCAAAATTGGTTATATAAGAAAGTGTTGTGAAAGATATAAAAAAAATGCATCAAACACACAATTATCACCACAACTTTCAAAATTTCAAGGGTATAATTTGGATATAGCTATGGTTTTGAAATATGAAATAGATGGTAAAAATAAGGTTTTTAAGTTGCTCCTCTAGAACAGCGTCTGTAAAATATCCTAAAGATGTTATTTTTCTTGTTTGAAGCCAAATATAATGTGCAAAGAACTGCACAGCACATCCTTGTCATGAGAGTGGGTGGGCTGAATGGCAGTCTACCAGTTCCATCCGTCTGACCATGACATACTCACTTGTCAACAGATTCAGGCTTGTGGTTTTGGGGAACACATAATTCTTGGGCCCAGGCCAAAGACAAACATGTTCAGAGACAGCAAGAGGTCCAAGAACAAAACTCTGGAGAGAAACTGCAACTAATTCAACAACAACAAAACTAATAGAAAATTCCCGAGATCTTACTATGGAAAAATCACCAGGAAGATTTTCGTTACAAAGAAAAGAAAGATGAATTTCTAACATTTTATAAAAAATGTCCAAATTAAAAAAGATCCAGAAAAGTGTTTCATATGATCAGTTCATTGCTGATTTAAAAGCCTGAAACAGAGACAGTTCCACAGCTGTAGCTACTGCAAGGCTCAGAGGACTAGTCCTGACAATATTAAAAGGAAAAGTCTTCTGCTTTAAAATTATGAACAAAAACCCCTCAAATCTGACTAAATTAAAATGTGTTGTGTTTCAGGAAATCAATTCACCAAATTTCCCTAGCCAGACACACTTTCTGGACTGCAGGTACATAGATTTCTTCTACTTCACTGTACATAATTTGTCTTTTTTCGTGTCTTATTTCTTCACAACTTGATCTAATGACCTAAACTGCACTAAGGGACTCTTTTATGAACTAAAAATTGTGTTCTTCTCAGGTCACAGGCTGTAGATGCAGTACAAAAGCAAAGAGGAGAATGTGTTTTAAACAAGTGTACAGGCTTTGGTCTTACATTAATTAAATATGGCATTCAAAGGAGTGCAACTGGGGAAAAAAGCCTCACGCAGCTGCCTTGACCTTTATTCAGATGTCATGTGGAATACCAGCACAGATCGTGGAAAATCACCTTCTGACTGCTTCTGCAAAGTGCTGTGAGCCAAAACTGGAACCTCCTCAAACTTCACTCCTATCCAAGCTCTGTCTGACAAAACCTGCAGAGGCTGGCCAGACAATCTGTGCATTGCTGACTGCTTCATATGCAACTTGTTCCCTGAGACTGCATGAATGGAAACTTAGGAAAAAGGCTAAGCTTTTATCATCCAAGCCTACTTTGTTCCATGTCCTTCAATAAACTGCTGTGGAAGGAATACCTTCTGATCCTGGATCAACAATCAGTCCTTGTGCAGCTTTACCTGTACTGCAAACAAAAGGAAAATTTTCCTTGGAGAGAAAGAAAGAGGATGAATTCTTTCACTGACATCTGGACAGTGGCAGCATTAGCTCCTGCAATATAGAGCAGTAGGGATTTGAGACTGAAATTTTAAGAACTTCCTGTTGCCTTAGTGTTTTAATATCCTGTTCAGTTTATTAACTGAGTCTGTGCATATGACCAGTTTAAAAATCCTCTTTTTACCAAAAGCTTTTACATCTTGTAATGTTATATACACTTACATGTTATATATGCTTACTCATGTTTTATACTAGAAGTAACTCTAATCCTTAGGGCATAAAGTGCCATTCTATGTAATAAGTACTGACTGGTTTAAGGTACCTTTGCAATAGTTTCTTCTCCCTGAAGATGCATTATATGATTTCTTCAGATAGAAATGAACAAATATTGCTATGAACTGAAAAGGCCAGTGGCAAGCCAGCAGTAAATCAGTGGGGAAATAAAGGCATTAGCCAAGCCTAATTGTTTTGGAGCACTGCTTTGGAGCAAAGTCTATTATCTCAGGCCTACAGCCCTGCTAATGCATCTTCACACCACAGCCTGAAAATTGAGGAGAGTGACCTTGTCTGTTTGCAGAGCACTGAAAGCCATCACAAGCTGCAAAAAGCCACAGGTACAGATCAGAGCATTCCCTTTGGCTCAGGTTAACACACTCCTTCATCTAATTCACCCCTCCTTTTCTAGAGACATCTATGGATATGACAGATTAAAAAAAATACAAGGCTCTTCCAGATATTCTCTAGTAAAGTGGTGACAAGAAGTTTGGAAGCTGTCATGGGAAATGTCAGGTAGCACAGCAGCACCTGAACTGACTGTGCCATTTCCAAGTGTGCTGCTGGAACAGAGGACACTTCTGGCACAATGGACTAGACAGTTCTCAGTGTCCCTGCTCCAAGAGCCCCCATACATTAGACAGTGAATCTGAAAGTGGGCATCTGGGGAAGGAGGATGCTGGGGGAGCCCCATTTCCTTGCTAGATTACAAACTGCCACTCCATCCTTAGCCTACCAGTGTAGTTGAAATAATTAGATGTAATCACTTGTGGAACAGGTGATTGGCTGCTCTTATTTCTCTCAAAGCTCTGATAATGCAATGGAGCTCCCTTAGAGTGAAAGATCTGAGGAGAACTACTGAACTAGTCCAGTTAAACTCAGTCAGACTCCTTTCATTAGTCAAAAAGCTGTCGGGGAAAAAATAGCAGCTGAGACAACCTGAAGGGGAAGAAAGTCACCAAGTGTTTCTGAGGGCAGGTTAAGTTTCTATTTGTCATTAGCTTGCCATCTCACCTCTTTCAGCAGCCCTGTGCAAATCCTGATATAACAACAGTGGGCCAGGAGGGCAATGAATTGCAAAGATACCTTATTTGTTTAAACCTTTTTACCTTCCTAAGCTCTTCATTAACTTTTTGAGAACACTTCTATTGTATTCAAATCTATTAAGATGTGTTTAAACTCATTGTCATATTGACATTCCATGTTCTTGGCACCCAAATTTTGGATGGAAAAATGCCAGTAGTCTGGCAGCTTCCCTTGTTCATGGTTTGCACTATGAGCTGCAATGCACTGTCCCTTTCAGGTGTGCTGACTTTCTATTACCTTATGTAATAGAAAGAGGTCTGAGTAAAGAATTACTCATTGTTTTAAAAATACACTCAGTATGTTTAAAAAGGAACCTTATCTAAACATGCAGAGGTTAGCAATGTCACTTCACATTTATTTACATAAAATGACTGAATAAATCTGCATAAACAGTTTTACAAAGCATTGCATAATACGCTGACATTTTTCCCCTCTTTCCCAGAGGGAAATTGCTGTGTTACTGCTCACAATAACCAAGTATGATTGCAAAATTAAAGGTAGTTTTATTTATGTGACTTATGTTATCATGTACTTCAGGTATATTGCCTGTGCATTGGAGCATTCTCTGTGCTTTAAGCTAAGTTGGAAGCATGTAGACTTTAATCATTACTGCAACTGCATGCAATCCAAAACCACATTTAGTGATGTATTTACATGTATTTTACATTATGCAAAATGTAATGCTGCTTCTGTGAAGTGGCAAATCAAATTATGTGAAAGAACATAGCTAAGAAATTCTGTATAAAGAATGTTATTTGCTAACTCTTATAAACCTAGACAATTGAACTATAAAAAAAAAATTAAATAATATAGAAATAATTTAAACGTTACCTGAATGACATATCAGTAAGAATTAGAAGGACTAGAAATGGAAGAAAGGTGCACTAAATCATTATGTGTTAACGCCTCTGTAAGGTTTGAAATCTCAGTTGAAAAAAAGGAAGTATCATACCCTGTTTGTGGGTAATGTCCTAGTGAGGCAACAATATGATATTGAAGAGACTGACCAGGACCTCCTTAAAGAGACAGATCTGTAGCTCTTCCTTTAATGAGAGTCTTCCTGTAGGAAGTGCTCCCAATACTCACAGTGAGTATCATCTCTGCTGCCTCTGCTGCTGTGGAAGAGGGTGGCACAGAGCTGCTTTTCCATGGGAATCACTCTTGTCAAACATCCAGATGGCAAGCACTTCTTTAGAGAGGAAGAAGAGTCAGCCTTTCATTGACCATGGTCTTTAAAGTGACAGTCCTGGTTTTATCACTCTAACGAAGGTTTTCTGATCTATCCAGAATAACAAATATAGATTTAATTGCTATTGAAAAGCATTTTCACCCTACTTACATCTCAAGAGTAGTCAATTCATGTACACAGTAGTTTGGATCAAATGGGTCAGATGAGCAACTGTAGAAAAAACAGCAGTAGAATCCAATAGACAAATCAGCAGCTCATGCAGCTGGCTGACAGGAAATTTAGTAACACAGGAAAACATATGGAAAATATAGAACTTAGCAGGGGATCAGACAGCAAATGTCTAGAAGATACATCAGACTCATCACAATGGTCAGCATCAGCAAGCCCATCTAAATCAGAGTTCCAAGATGGAAACATTCAAGATTAAATTATTAGAAACAACAGATTAAGAGTACATTTAAAAATTAAACAAAAATAACTTGGCTCCTAGATTCTGGAAAAAAATTCAGGGGAATAAATCAGCTCTGAGAGAGCACCAAGAAACTCATTACCTGAGCTCTCACAACAGAAATGAAATTTATTAAAATGGCTGGGGGTCTGCCTAAGAAATCATTTGCAGCTGTACCAGACTCTACTCTGGAATTGTGGTTAGGTGAATCATCTTCTTGGAGACAAAGCCAAACTTCACAGGGAGAAAATCTGAAAAAATTTATGACAGTGGCTTGTTTCCCCTCCCCTTGCCCCCTTCTATCCCAAAAGGAAACAAGAAAAAAAAATTACAATGGAAAGAAAAACAGGGTCACAGAGGCTTCTAGACCAAATCTTTCCAGACCATTTGTATGAGGAGATATGATTTATGGACTTCAGTAAAGCCTTTGGTACATTATTTTAAAATAGAAGGGATAACATGTCGCAGATGCGTGTACAATTACCCACAGGAAGACAGGCGCATGAGACTGGGAAGTCAAAGGCTGGAATTTGGCCCTGTATTTTAATGTATCTTCATCATCTTGAAGAAGCACAGACAATATTAGCATAAAGATTCATGAAATGCAAAGGACCAAAAGGACACTGATGACCATCAACATTCTTAAACAAAACATTTAACAGAATCAAAAGGCATAACAAAGGTTTAGAGTATATATACCATACTTTATGACATGCTAGGTCCTCAGGCAGACCTAGGACACTCCCAGTGTACCTATCCTTATGTATACTTGCAGTACTTTGCCAATCAGAACAGAAGAGACTAAGAACCTTGAGACCTCCAAGGCAAGAAAGGCATTTCAAGACATAAGATGAAAAAAATTGAAAAGAGAGGTGAGGAAATTATGTGAATGCGATTCAAATAAATGAAGAAGTAAGTACTCTTCTAGAGTAAGAAGAAAGGCAGTGATTTACCTACAAGCAACAATATGATTGTTTACAGAAAGAACCACTAGTCTTGACAAGGCAAAAGATGATGAGTTAGACTAAAGGAACAAACTGCTAAATGCAGCTTGAGAAGTTTCAAGAGTGAAATGATGATACTCACAGCCATTTTTATCTCAACTCACTGCAAAGAAAATCAAGTAAGTCCTATATGATTTAACAAATGTGTGGCAATGTATCTGCTGGTAACTGAGTCTGAGTTTTATGTTTTTTAAATTTCTACACTATTTAATTATTCAGGTTTCAGTGTCCAAGAAGCAAATCAAGATACAGGCCCAATTCCTTCCCTACCCTTCCTTACCACAAACAGGATCAACAGTATTTGAAAATGGAGTATATCTTCTGTAATGATATATGGAAGAACTTTTTTTAAATGAGAGTGATGAAGCAGAAGAGGTTGCTCAGAGGTGGTGCATGCCCCATCCCTGGAAATAGGGATCCAAGGTCACATTGGATGGTGCCCTAAGCAACCTGATCTAGCTGAAAATGGCCCTGCTCATTAAAATGAGGTTGGAGTAGGTGACCTTTAAAGGTCCCTTCCGACTCAAACTATTCCAGGACTTAAAAAAAAAAGACAGAAGAAACCCCAAACTACCAGATTTTGTGCATGATAAGAATATGATGTGAAATTTAAAGAAAGATGTGGCCACAGTTTCATGTGGAATAACCCTGGGGAAGCTCTGCAGCCAGCCTGATGAAGTTCACTCAAATGGAAAACACAAGGACACCTGAGTCACCAAATCTCCAAGAGATTAAAATGGATTCAGCAGATACCACAGCCATGGAAATAAAGCTTCTCTTGCACATTGTGTTGCAGGCTCCCTAGCATCTTCTGAATAACACCAAGCAAAACCAGAGAGATTACCAATGCCTGTGTCCACCCTGGATCTGTCCATGGAAGAGAATTCAACAGCACAAAGAGAGCATGAATTAACTTCTCCTTTGATTTTGCAAGCAGAGTTGTGGATGAGAGGACCAGTCAGCACTTCTCCTCTCACCACATTCTGTTGATTGAAAATTTTATGAGATTGTTACTAAATAAGAGTGTTGGAATTGCAAGAAAACCATTACAGATTTTCTGGTCTCTAAAGTATAAGCAGAGATACTGCACTACAAACAGCAGTTCCAATAACTATTTATACAGCTCTTTTACAGTGTCAATGCTGATTGCAGCAACAGAAGTTTCATGTAGAAGTTTTCATCCTTATATTTTGAGGTTTATTCCACATGGCATCAATCTTCTCTTGTATAGTATCTGTTTCTTATGAATTCATAATACTGCACAAAGTCATTCAAGAGGAATCTAGTAATATCACAAAAGAACACTCATACCTTGTAAAATCAGTCCTTCCCTATTGGAGCCTAGTTAAAGATGGAGTGTTTGTGTGATCCCATTTCTAAAATATGTTGGTTTTTATGCAAAACAGTTTCTGAACTAATTTCAGCAGTTCAGACCCCTTTTTGATTCTTTTAAATGAAAATAATTACATAATATTTGTCTCCCTTTAATAGATAAAATATTCAGGTCCATTAAATATTAATATGTTTTCTCGCTGCTGGTCAAACAACACAAACAGCTGTCAGCTCCTTTCCTTCTCCCCAGAGCAGTCTGTGCAGCAGGACAAGTTCTCTGATCCTCTCCTATTTGATTCCCTGCCTATTGCTTAAAGGATTGCAGAGCTGATTACCAGATCAGAGTGGATCTGGGTGCCAGAGCAGAACTGACAGAGACTGTTAGCCATGCTGGCCTAGAGCATTAACTGAAAGACTCACTATGAAAAAATACAAATAATGTAAAATTGTTCCTTGCGTTCCACAGCATACCTTGTGTCAATCCAGTAAGCTGGTAGAGTTCTGCAACAGTTATTGAAATTAATTTACTCTGCCTAGTGAATTGGATTAACACACCAGCTATGCTTTCAAATTCTGCTTCATGATCTGCAGTTTGCCACTGGGCTTTGGCTATTCTGTTACACAGCTGAAAGGTCTGTTGTATGAAAAAGAATGTTTAAAACACCACAAGTGAAGCAAAGCGTACAAAAATATACCTCAGCTATTGATGGCACTCTGACACCTATGGATCTTAAATTTCCATTGATGTTAGAGGAAAGACTTCAGGTAAATGCAAGTTTAATCTTGCAAAATAACTTACATGGTAGTTTACAGCACCTTAAGAATGAAATTTTATCTAAAAAAAGCAAAAAAACCCTAACAGTTTAAATAAAAACAGATTTTTTTCATTGCTGAAAAATCACCAATAGAAATAAAAATGTGTTACAGTGTCTTCATTAACTTTATAATGCTAAAAGGTGATATATCACATCAAAATTAAACTCATCATTATGAGTACGCCTTCATTCCTTAAAATATGTTTCTCTCCAATCAAAAAGAAAAAAAAATTAATGGATGAGCTATGAACCATGGTGATATAACTCTCCTTCTTAAAAGACTATAAACTATAACCTGTAAAACGATTTTGTGCTATCAATATGTGATGGATTTTTGGAATAAAAAGTTCTTCTGTCTGCAGACCCACTATGTGTGTAGAGGTTCTGAACAAACATTAGAAATTTCAGTATTAGAGCTGTATGAAACTTAAGTTTCCAATTGACAAATAATCCCTTGCTTTTTACTAATGCAGATTTTTTTTTAAGAATTTGACTTTGATTTTTTTCTCATTCAACTGTCATGATAATTTACAACTCAAAGAGCTTCCCCTGACAAAAAAAAATCCCACAACCCTCTCATCCCTCCAAAAAGCCCCCAAACCCTCAAAGATAATTCAACCTTATTTAACTTTCCAACTTTGCATGCGTGTGAAAGTTTACACATTTTAGACTGAGAATATTTTTGCATTCAGCACAGATTTGCCACCATGTGAAATTCATTCCAAAATGGTCAAAGTGATAAATTACAAGTGCTTTATGATAAGTGCCCCATTTTCATTAAGCATAATGGATACTTTTCCCAGAAGTGTGTATCTTGGCAAATACCTTTTCTGCCTCAATTCTCCATCCCTAGGGGGCCACTTTTAGATTCAAAATTAAGTACACAGCACATTGATGGTTTATTTCTGAGAAGCTCCCCATTTAGTCAATAGTATTCTGGCCCATTAGACATTGAAAATATGCAAAATTCTCAAACTTTAAACACTTCTGTGGCAAATATTTCTTATCCAGCTCATCTGAAAGATTTATGAAAGCAGGTTAAATTTAGATTTTAGTTCCAATGTTCCATACAGCTCTTACTAGAATATACAGCCATCATTTTGGATTTATTCCTTTGGAAACAGGTTGTACATATTCAAGTCTACATTCTGACTAAGAAAACATCTCTCAGTAAAACTTCACTGACTGCATGCTTTAGAAACAAGACATTCAGCTTCCCAGGCTGGAGGGCAGCATTCACTGCTGAGGTGCCTAAGTTTACACTGCTCTGCAGAGCTAAGACAAAGTCATCACAATCCCACTCCACTCATTTTCTACAAGAAATTACATTTTAAAGCACTGTCTGACACAAGTGAGAGCCTGTCTTCCTGGGAAAATGCTAAAAATGTATCCCCATTACAGTTTACCTTATTGACATCCATTCTCAACTTCTCATTGTTGGCACTGGCAGCTTTTTCTGCTGCTTTCTTTTGACGCTGAGGTCCCCTGCCAAAGAAGATGTAGTTGACCAATGCATACTCCAGCAGAGCCATGAAAACGAAGACAAAACATCCCATAAGGTACATATCAATGGCTTTCACATAGGGAATTTTGGGAAGAGTCTCTCGAAGATGGGTGTTAATTGTTGTCATTGTGAGCACAGTTGTGATTCCTGGAAAAAAGAATTGAGAAGTCTAGTGATTGAAATAATTTTTATTTATTTTCTAGAATAATAATTTATATTATTCAAATTATGGAGTTGAAAAATACTTTTTTTCCCCTGGTGGACAAAAGATATCTCTAACCATTGTACATATTAACAGAATCCTAGAAAGGTGTGGGTTGGAAGGGCTCCTCAAAACCATCTAGTTCCATGGACAGGGAATCTTCCACTAGAACAGGTTGCTCATAACCCCATCCACCCTGGGCTTGCATGTTTCCAGGGACAGGGATCCCCCAACTCCAGGCAACTGATCCACTGTGACACTACACTCACAGAGAAGAATTTCTTCCTAAGATCTAATCTAAATCCTCAGTACTCAGCTGTCATTTTATAGGAATTCCCCTTTGTCCCAAGTCCCTCTCCAGCTCTCTTGGAGCACTTTTAGGCTCTCAAAGGTGCCCTAAGGTCTTCCTGGAGCCTTCTCTGCTTCAGGCTGAACAATTCCAACTCCCCTGTCTTCACAGAGGTGCTCCAGTCACACAACTATCTTTGTAACATTTCTCCAGCCTGTTAAGGCCCCTCTGGATGGCATCTCTTCCCTCCAGCATGTGGGCAGCACCACACAGCTCAGGAGCTTGCTGAGGATGCCCTCAATCCCATTGTCCATGTTGCTGACAGAGATGTTAAGCAGCACAATCCCAACTTCTCACTGGTCTCCACTTGGACATCAAACTATTGACTACAACTATTCGAGTGCAACCATCCAGCCAATTCCTTATCCACTGAGTGGTCCATCCAACAAATCCATGACTCTTCAGTTTAGAGACAAGGATCTCATGGATAACAGTGTCAGATGCTTTGCACAAGTCCAGGTAGATGACATCAGTTGCTCTTCCCTCATCCCACCAGTGCTGGACCTTGCTGTAGAGGGACATATTGCCCTTAGTGAAGCCAGGCTGGCTCTCATCCATCACCTCCTTGGTTTCCATGTGCCTTAGACAGTTTCCAGGGGGATCTGCTCCATGACCTTGACAGGCACCAACATGAGACTGACAGTTCTGTAGTTCCCCAAGTCTTCTTTTTTCCCCCTCTCAAAAAGGGGGCTTTGCTTCCACTTTTCCAGTCAGTGAGACTTCACCAGACTGCCATGGCTTCTCAAATATGATGGATAGAGTTTTAGCCAATTCATTTCCCAGTTCCCTCAGGACCTGGAGATGCATCTCATCAGGTCCCATGGACTTTGTGCTTGGGATCCCCACGTTCCTTAGATGGTCTCCAAGAAGATCCCTTAAGCAGGTGGCTCTTCATTCTCCCAGTGCCATCCTTTGCCTTCAGCAGCTTGGGCAATGTGTCTGGAGCACATCCATGAGAGCAAAACATTGAAAAGGTGTTCAGTACCTCAGTCTTCTTCAGATCCTGGCTATTCAGGCCTTCTGTTTCCTCTCAGAGAGGATTCCCATTTTCCCTCATCATCATCTTTTAGCACTGATGTACCTATACAGAAGCTTTTCTCATTGCCTTTGATGTCCCTGGACAGATTTAGTTCTGTCCTAGGGCTTTAGCTTACCTAACCTGATCCCTGGCTGCTCAGATTTTTTTTTTTGTGCATTTTTCACAGGCTACCTGACCTTGCCACCACCCTCTGTAGGTTTCCTTTTTGTGTTTTAATTTTTTCAGGAACATCTTGTTCAGTCCTTATCTTGGACTTGGATTTTTTGCATAGCATAAAAACCACTACATCTGTAATAAAAGGAGCTGAGTCAAGCAAACAGTATTTGGATTCCATAAGTCCATTTTTAAGCAGATAAACTGCAACCTTCTGTAATGAGTCTCAGCTAAAAATTACAGGCTACAGTTGCTTTATCTTGCTTTCCTCCAGCGTTTTCAGGATGTCTGCAGTCTGAAATTCTTATGGCAAAATGCTACACAGAAAGGTCTGGTAAAACTCAGGTGTATTCTATAACATTAAAATGTCAAATTTTCAATGGCATCTTTTATGGGGTTTTACTTATTTTAGCTATACAAGAGCTATACTGGCAGGAATCAGTCTGATTTTGACAAAACTTGGCAATAGATAATTCTTATTTTTGGAACATGTTCCTTATGATGAGGGGCACAGAATAAACAGATACACATAGGACTAGCGATGAGATAGACAAATACTCTAGAGATTAATTAGGGAAACCAGTCTGCTTCTGGAACATAAGGTAACAGGAAGGAAAAAATAATCAGACTCTTGCAATAATTTAGGTTGGAAAAGACCTTTAAGTTCATTGAATGCAATTTTTAACTCAGAACTGCCACATCCACCACTAAACCATGTCCCCAGGCACCAAATCTTCAAATCTTCTAAATCCCTTCATGGATGGTAATTCCACCACTTCCCAGAACAACCTCTGCCAAGGCTAGAAACCTTTTTGGTGAAGAAATTTCTCCGAGGATCCAATCTAAACCTCCCCTGCCATAACACGAGGCCGTTTCCTCTCATTCTTTCACTTGGCAGAAGACACCAAAGCCGAGCTGGCTGCACCCTCCTGCCAGGGAGTTTTGGGGGCAGGAAGGTCCCCCCGAGCCTCCTTCTGTCCAGGCTGAGCTCCCCCATCAGTTCTGTGCTCCTGACCCTTCCCCAGCACTGCTGCCCTTCTCTGACACATCCCAGCCCCTCAATGCCTGTCCTGAAGTGAGGAGCCAGGAACTGCGTTTGAGGCACTCCCTCAACACAAGAACAAGTGAGCTATACAAACCTAGTAAAAATTCATTTAATTCCTGAAAGGAAAAGCAATTTACAATCCATAACACAATGCTGAACGTGTGTTCTGGACTGCCATGGGCAAAAGCAAACTAAGTGCATTCTTTTCAGAGGAAACACAAGCAGCAAAAGAACAGAATATGTTGAGACAATTAGACTAATTTTGATTACAATGATTATAAAGTTAGCTGATTTAGACATTAAATCACTTTAGTTTTTATTTAAATTCTGATGTTTTAAATGCTGATTCAAATAATACAAAGCTTAACAAGCCAGACATAAAAAGATCTAACACATATATTTTTTATTTTCAAATCATGCACCATCCACTCAGCCAGAAGCTAGAAAAACCATTCAGCTAATGCACACTGCATGAGATGTGTAAAAATGCCTACCTAAAGCAACTCTTGCAGCTGAAGCATCATAATTAATCCAGAAGGATACCCAGGACAGGATAGTGATCAGAATAGAAGGCATGTAGGTCTGCAGAATGAAGTAACCAATGTTTCTCTTAAGTTTAAAGCTGAGAGACAGCCTTGGGTAGGCACCTAAAAGAGAATATTTGGTATGGCCATAATTTATTTGTATAATGCCTGAAAACATTTTTCTTTTCTGTCATTTTATTTTTTCATTTGACATAGAGTACACTCAGAGCTGAAAGATCCAGGATATTCAGGGGCAGAATTTACAGCAAGAATTGGGATTAAATAATCTTTTCTGTTGAGGGTACAAAGATGCTCTAGTTGCTTATCTGCTGGTAATCATAACATTCAACAACAGCCAAAATACAAATCAGAGCAGCAAAGCACAGAAATTCCTCTTGCCTGACAAATTCTCATTTGCCAGCTTCAGTGCGACCCTGATCCTAAACTTCTCTCCAAGAAATGCAACACTCCTCTTTTGTCACTGGACACCAGAAATATTGTAGTGCTTGAAACATTTGTTAATATGGGTGCCTAGAAATCATTCTTCAAGTCCCATTTCTGCTTGATTTTGAAGAATTTGCAATGTACAATCATTCTATAGTCCCTCCAAAGGTGATTTCTACCCATATCTGGACAGTGATAATTTCGAAGATAATTTTTTTAACACACCTAATGGGTTTCTCAAATAGGTAGAAAACATCTCCTAGTAGCAGTCCAATTCAACTCTTGCCTCTCTTTAACAATTTGATGTCATTGAAATATGTTAGGGTGTTTTTAATTATTATTATTATTATTTCATTAAATGCAATCTGATTTTCTGCTACTTCTCAGAAAGCATCTTTTCAGCCTTCAGAAAGTCATACAATTACTAGAAGAGACTAAACTAGAAATCCTGGAACAAGCATTTTAAAGATTTTATATTGAAGACAAAGTAATTAGTCTAATACATCCCCAATTTGGCAAAAGGAACATCTAAAAATAGGGAGAAAAACGTTCCTAAATATCCTACATGTTGGGGAACAGAGGTGTATAAGTGGCTTAATATGTTTTCATGGGTAAACAGAAAATACAGCTCATTTGACGAGCCTTAACATGACAGATTACTATGTTAATGAGTAGTGCCTTATACACTATGGAAGCTTTAATAAAAACCTCTGCTTTCCAAATTCACAGCTGCTGCTCTATTTTATTCTTGCTTCTAAAAGTTTTGCTCCTCAACAGCACACTAAAAATTAATCCAGTTTTAAAAGTCCTTAAAAGAATTCCCCTTTCAGGTTCCCCTCCACAAACCTGTAGAGAAAACAACATTCTTGGTGATAAGCTTGTAGTCCACAATGGAGAACTGTGGCAGCTCGATCTTTGTCACTCCTGTGACTGCATTATCACCCCCACGCCAGTAAAACTCAATGTCATCTGTTGTGTAGCCATCTATAAAAACAGGAATAAATAAGTGAGATACAAATCTCTTCTGACATCATGGGGAACAGTTCATTTACTGAAAACATATGAAATATATTTCTAAAATGAAACCATTTATAAACATACAGACACAGGTCATTCCAAATCTAACTTCAAAAGGCAATCCTAGGTACATTTTAATATTTATTGGTTTTGTGTTTTTCTAAAAGTTATATTACATGAATGTATTAACAAAACAGACCTTTAAAACCAAATTAAGACTACACATATCCCATCTCTAGATAGCAACTGCACATCAGCTTAAGGTAACTTCTGATCCCAAGGCTGGATAAAACAGCATGAGTTTTCTGCAATTTCTGTCCCTGAGCTGAAACATCAGCAATGTTTAGTTTTATGTTGTGAAAACCAGCATAGTTCTTTTTCTAAAATGGCTTGAATGCAGTAAAACACACCACATTCAGTGTAAGAGGCCTTGTAGGAAGCAACAGATGCAACACCCATCAGTGGCAAAAAAAACACCCACAAGAAACCAACCAAAGAAAAATAAAATTCCCACCAGCCAACAAAACAGCCCAGAACACAGCACATGTTCACACAGTGATAAAACTTCCATGAGAAAGGAATCTGCGTTCCCAAATGGCACCTGAGCCAAGTTCCAAGCTCCAGAGTTGGTGTACAGAAATGACTGTGAGACATCAGAAATAAATCTATTGCAAAACCAGGAAACACAATACTCATTAATGTTTCATTATGCATTAATCTAAAGATTTTTGTCATTGAAACTAAAACACAGAATAATGACCATGGCTGCAAATTGAGATAATAAATATGTAAAACACCTTGATTTTAAGTCCTCATCCACAAACTAAGGACAAAATTGAACACTGAATACCATTTCAGAGTGCTCAAATACCACTGAATTTTGAGGAATAACACATAGAATATGTAAAAATGCTCCTGTACATCATTAATTTTTGATAATCCAAGTAGAATTCAGAGTTCAGCATTAGTGGAAGGCAAGCAAGTTGGAAGACATGAAGCAAATAATCTGTAAAACCGGTGAAACAACTAAAAAAAAACTCTCTAATGCACACAATTATTATAAGTATTTTGGTAGATACATTCCTATAGTATGTTGATAACAATTCCAGAGTTTTGTATAAGTGACTCTTTTACTTTCCTGGTCACAAGTCTGTCTTCAGGAAAGAGGCAAACAGATTATTTATATTTCCCTGCCTAGCAACTTCATATTTGTCAAGTCTTCCTCTGGGCTTTCAGAGAGAGAAATGAAATAAAATCTAAAATAAAATAAAGTCTAAAATAAAATAAATATGAATAATTATATTGCCTGATATTGAGATGTAAAAGCAACTTACTGCATTTCATGATATGAAAAATATAAAAGAACACCCTTAGAGAGTTTTAGAGGAAGGTTGATATTACTTTTTTGGGAATATCTTTGTGATATTGTCTGGTTTTGCTGATATTCTGACATCAACCCTGAAAGGCAAGTTCCAGATTCTAATACCATTTACTGGACTTGGATTCAAGTTCAGTAAATGGTAATCAAGGCAATTAATCAAGGCAATATATTTAATTCTGAGGTACCTAAACTGTTAAACTTCACAGCTAATTAATTAATATTTTATTTTCATTTTGTATATTTCTGAAAAAAACAAATGGCAAAACAAGTTTCAGCAGGCAAAACCCCCACTTTTCCATGTGAGATAAAAAGTTTATGAAAAGCCCAAATGGCTTTTTTATTTGTAGTTTTTTGTAGTTTATTTTGTATTTTGTAGTTTTTATAATATCTGCTGGAAGAACATTTTTGCTGAACTGCATGTGAACAGTTGAGCCTTGAACTGTTTAATCATGGCAGGGCTCACAAGAGAGCTCCAGGATTTTCATTCCAGCTTATTGCCAAATCCTCCAGCTTTACCCTCTACCAGGAACTCGTGGTTCAGCTCCTCCCTGGATTCTCACAGCCTTAACACAAAGCAAACACTGACAACTCTCCAGGAGAGAGGAATCCTTGCAAACTCCCACCCCAAAGTTCAAACTGAATATTCCAAACTCTGCAGCTCTGGGTGGCTTCGGGGAGAACTGAGCAGAATTCCCTGCTGCTGAAGGGTTTTTACATTGGGCAAATGATAACCTGAGACAGACCCAGAATTACAGGACTTATCAATAAGGAGAATTTCAGGAAGTCTCTTTAAACTTTCATTAAAATACTTCTCTTTCCAAAAAGGATAAATTATCCCATTCATTTCAGTGTGTGGAGAAGGAGAGCAAAGAATATCACAGTCATCTGCACATGAATGCTCTTGTGTACTGCTAAAGTACCCAAAGATAATTGGATATAAGTCTAGTATCTGCAAAACATCTGCCAAAAGAGAGAATGGGACTATTCATGTCTCTAGTGGATGTTTTACAGTAAAGTCCAATTACCTGTGGCTATAATAAACTCCTTCTGCAGGTATCTGGGACTCAAAACAACTCTACTTACAAGTTAAAATTATTGAAAAATCAACCAATTTATAGTAGTAATAAGCAGTCTAGAAAAAAAATCTGTAGCTCTTGACAAGAAAAAACAAGCATTAATACAGTCAGTTCAATATTTTTAAATTATCAGACATCACATATTGGTAAAGCAGAAAGGAAAGCATACTAAACCCAAAAATGTTCCAAGTAATCTTTGCAAGAATATGAGTTTAGCACAGAACACTATTTGATTTAGACTGTAAACAACTGTTGGTTTACTATATATTAAATTGTATGTAGCTCAGCTGCCAGCAGAGAGCATCTGATTGATTGCTTTTCCCTCAGTCATTTATATATCATCATCAGCACGATTTACTTCACGTTCACAAAGTTCAATTTCTCATTTCTGTCATGCATCACACACTGGCAGTCACCCAAATCAATACATTGTCCTGGTAATATGGCACCAATCCTGAGAGAAGCAAAACATTCTCAGCTCCCATTAACAGGGACAGGGAGTTTATCATCCTGTATGCATTGAGGGATGACAGATGACGAAGCACTGTAGAGGAAAAACAAACAACTAATAGAACATAAAATAAAACCCCCTTCACACAGAAACTATAAAAGCACCAATTTTTTTCCAGCCTATGCAATACAAGTCAAAAATAGGAAATTCTTCTAATACAAACAACGTAAAACGAAAGCTGTAACTTTACTGACTGAAAACAAAAATATTTAGACACAAGACAATTATCAGAAACAGCATACAATGGAAGAAAAGAAGCAGATTTTTCTGAAAAAACTCAGGATTTATCAGGATTCACTGCCTCACAGTGCTGCAGTTTATACATGACAGCCAGCCAGGAGAGATTTTACATCCACACATCTCCAGTGTGCACTGTGCAGGAATCCAAGTGCTCACATCACTGACACCATGGCAGCACCTGGAGACTGAACATAAGGCAGCTGCTGATTGTTTTGGGAGGGAGGGAGGGAGAAATGACATAAACATGCAAAACAGTGAAAATGTGCCTAGAAAAGGGGGAGGATTCTGAGGCCATGCCCTAACCTCTCTCTGTTCTGAACCATCAGCAGTTTGTGTGAGCGTGGGCAGGGCATGCACACATCCTGCATCACCTCTGAGCTCGGGGAGCCTCCTCAGCCCTGACCAGGAGCCTCAGGAGACAAAAGCATCCTGCTGGCAGCTGTCTGAGTGCCACCTCCAGCTGCTAAAGCTCATCCAAATAGCTGCTCCTCCAGTTACAGGGCATCTGGGATTCTGGATCTGTGAATCTGGATCTGTGATTCCGAGTATGAATTTAATTCATGAAATTATGATGAAGCACTGCTCAGCTACTTCAAAATTTTTGCTGAGTGCGTCTGGAGACTCAATGAAAGTTGAAGCACACGCTCCCCTTTGATCACCTGAAGGATTTGTCTTTTGCTCACCAATAAAAAAACATATGAGAACTCAGCTGACAGCAGATTCTGGACTTAAATACTATTAAAAAGCAACCATTTACAAGGTGAACAGCCTATACCTGGTGGAGAATAACAGAGTTGCATTATACTCATGATATTTTTGGGAAAAAAATTCAAATGTACATTACTATATACAAAAACCTATGGCCTCATAGGCAGGGAATGAGTAACAAGCTACCTAACTTCTCCTGCTGCTATCAAATGGATTTTCTTCACCTAGCCACTCACAATATGGTAGCTTCTCAAAATAAAAAGCAGAGATGTATGATATCCGTGATATCTATACCCAAGAGAAAATTTTGAATAAAACTACATAAATATTGATAGCTAGCAACCATAACACATTAATTTATACAAATGTAGGTCATAGACTTTCAGAGTAACTGAAGAACTTGAGATGTACAGGCCCTGTAAAATGACATGAATGCTGCAAAAAAATATTAAATTAAGTGCTTAATCCTTTTTGTAAAATAGACTGTAGAATACCATTAGTGGCAATATCTATGTATTTAATTTAGTTTTAAACATAGAACCACCAGCAGCTTTGCATTTACACAGAGTAAACAGCAAAATTGCTTTTAAAATCCTAAGTAACATGCAAAGCATATATTGAAATTCAGAAGCCTTTCAGATCTCTCAAACTTGTTCCACTGCATCACTTCAGCCTTCACTTATTCAATTCACTTATTCAGTCAAAAACATATCCAGAAAGAGAAAGTTACAAGTGTTTTCTTGAATTTGCAGAGATGTTTAAAGCTGAGGAGAACATGAGACATGAGGTGCTGAAACCAGTGGGGTGATAAAAGGGTGAGTAGGAAAACCAGAGTTTGTGTGCCAGAGCAACTGGAAAAAAGCACATCACACTTGTTTCTTTCTCCTCTTTCTCATCCCCTCTAAATTCTGTCTTTCTGCAAAAGACATTAAAATTCTTCTTACATTCCACTTCAAAGGCTTTTTCCCCTAAGGCTCTGAGGATTTGGATACAAAGAGGATGTACAGTTTTCTGACTGCACTGAAATTCAAGTGATTTTTAGATTAAATTGGCAACATTCTCAAAAAACAATCATCTTCAACTTGTACAAATGGCTCCTTACTGGGCAGAGTAGGGTAGGTCAAAGAAAGAGACAGAAATGTGATGCTGTAATTACTATATACATCTATTTAAAAAAAGAAAATACCTTTTGATGAACAAGAGAAATGATAAAATTGATTCCAGACCTTAGAGTGGGATTTCCATGATATTAGCAGAATCAATTTAATTTTTATGAAGGTACTTCAAGCTGATTCTTACAGGAAGCCTGGTAACTTACAGAATAGGTATCCTGGTGGAACTCCTTAATTTAACTTTTTTTTTCTCTAATGATTTCCCTGAAAATCTTTCACACTTCGGAGCACCTCCTGCCAAATGCTTTCATAAATATATTTCCACTGCTACAATATTTGTAGGAAAGGAAAGAAAGATCAGAATCAGATAGGGAGAACTGTACCCATGCAATAATACCCAAAAACCTTTTCTCTCCTGGAACGCAGCAATTTCTCACAATCTTTTCACTTCTATGAGTTCAGCTACTCCCACCAGTAGGAATGAGGTAAAAAGCTGTTGGTTCAACAGTGTGGAGATGCTGCAAGCCCAGGAGCTGCTCACCCAGCGGAGACAGAGCAGGTGGAGCAGGAGTCCCTGGTGCCAGGGAGGTGATGGTGGGTGGGTGGGTGGCACACAGAGAAGGTGCCCCAGCAGCAGAGCCAAGCTCCCTCTGGGGCCCCAGGGAGAGCTGGGCACTCCTGGGTGGGCTGGAGCTCAGATCTTTCCCACTTCCTGCACACAAGGATGCTCTCCATCTTTTTCCTTCTGATTTCCATCATCCTTTTGTCCTGCAGACCAAGTGCCATGTTAACGCATTAAATATATCCCAGAGCACCAGAAAGTACAACACATCTGGGTCAGTTTTATTTATTTAAATGGCTAAAATCCAGGGATTTGCATCACTGTGGAAATTAGGTATCTGATTTCTGTAGGCAAACAAACAGCTTTAGATGATGTTTTATACAGCACACAGAAACATCCTCTCCCCCATTTCTGCCACAGTTTGTATTCCCTAACCCACCCACTTCATTTAGCAATGACCTTTTCTGAGGATAAGGTTGACAGCATTATGTCAGCACATTGATTAAGTCTGGATCATCTTGAAGGATATTTCAGTGTAGCATGGGTGACATTAAGCACATATGTGAGGAAAACATGGGTGGCAACAGTTGTCAATATAAAGTTAGAGCTAAACATATTTCTCACATCCACTACTACTAAACTTATGAAGAAAAAACCCCTTCATCTTTAAATTTAAAAAAAAAAACAGATTAGTATATATTAGATTTATGCAGTCAAGTTTATTATTTCCTTATTACACATACCACAGAAAAAAAAGAGTTCTGGAATACACAAGTGACTACGTGAGACACGACAAATCTGTCCCAGACATAAAAGATGGTGGGAAGCTTAGTTTCATTTGCAATTAAAAGTACTATGGTAGAAAACTCAAACTCAATATTAAGAAACTCAATATAATAAACTATTTCCTTAAATCTCAATTTTATTGTCAGTGACACAGAGAAACCAAGAAATTGACTTTCACTTCTTGCAATGGTAGAGCTTCAAAGATGCAGTAGGAAATTGCAATATGCAACCATGAAGATGATGCCAATCATTGCTGAGGAAAGCAACATTTAGGCAGAAATAAATTTCTATTGAAATGTGAACTGATGTAAATAGGATAAAAATGAATACATGAATACTTAAGTGATCTATTTCAATGCCATTAAATCACAAAATGAACAGAACTCAAGTGAAAATAACCACTGAGAAAAGACAAGTGCAATCAGGTATAAGCAGGCAATAGGCTTTTTTTTTCCCAGAATGATCAACAAAGTGAAAATACAAATTATTTCCTATGCTTAAAGAATGAAGATTTTACTACATAATTGATAGTTATTTGCTTCCACATTTAAATCAATGAAAAAAAGTCAAAGTTAAATAAAAAATAATTAAAAAATACCTTCAATATCTCACAGACATCAGAAATTGCTTACAGGAAAACAAATGTTGTTTACCCTAGTTCACAAGATTTAATCTCAATCAGAGACAGAACACAAGTCCCAGAAGGCTGAACTGGGAGATCTACATGGGAGAGAGAACTTGGGATGCCCAGAGATTACTGAAGGTCTGCTTGAGCCTCACACCCAAAAGCCTCCAGTTTAAAGAGCAAGGTAGTGAAGTGCACAACCTTTAATGAACATGGTTAAAAATGTTCAAGTGAATAATTCAGCAAATTAATGGTGCCTCTCATATATTAACTGGATCATTTTAACAAGTCCATAAATTTGCATTGGTAATCTCATCAACCCCACAATCAAATATGAAAACTCTATTGTGTTTTTAAATGAGGGATATGTATAAGTAATGATTCAAATAGGGAGGACTGTGTTCTTTTTGCATCATATTAAATAGCCAACATGGGTGCAGAGGGAACAATTTTTGGTACTTTGATGCATATATACATACACAAACAATTTTCACCTCTATTCTGAAAAGATATTTTTATGTCTTAACCCTCAACTCTCTATGTAAAACTAAACACTGTTTTTGCTCCTTGGAAATAATTATTAGCAACTGCCTTCTACTTTTGAAAGGCCATATTTCAGGAACAGAACTTTTATAGTAAAATGCACATCCATAAGGAGTGGGTGTAAATGACAAATTATTTTCTCCTGTCTCCCTTCAGTAAGGACAAGGATCATGTAGGGAAATCAGATACTTATATTTGCACCCTACCATGAATTTCATCACTGCAGCCTGTATTTCATGATTTGAGCTGATTCCTATACTTTTATCTCATTTGACTACACTAACTAATTTATGCATAGGAAAATTGCTGTCCAAAGCAATTATATGTAATTTGTAAGTATGAAGGTCATTGAATATTGTTCTCTCTTAGACAAACAAATCTCACAATTTGCTTATTTCAGAGAAGACTTAATAAAAAGACTGTGTATGCTGTTTGCTCTCTTATCTGATTTAAGAAGTGGCTTTTTGAAACTGGAAATAGAAATGAGGGGTATATCCAAACAAATGAATCAGCAAAGCATCATCTCCACAAGCTCAATTTTTAATACCTTAGAAATGTACGACCAAATGTTCTAAGTTTCCTGCAACCCACTACCAGCCTACATTTTGAATGCTGATGTACATCAAAAAAGAGAGAAAAAATGAACAACATCTGGCAACCTTAACCTTATTTATAAAATTGCATTAATACTCCACTCTGCTTAATTATCCCATAGCTGTATTAAAAATACAAGGCCACAAGGAGAAAAATGCAATTTGTAGAAGAAAGCCCTTCTGTTTGTGGCTGTACCATTTTTTCAATCTAGAAAAATATTTAAAAATATTCATTATGATATGCTAGCTTGCAATGAAGCGTGAGGTAATATTCTGAAATATTATTCCATCTTTGCCTGAAGGACATCACAGTATTTAAAGCATTTCTACTTTTAGGTACAAGTCTGGTTATGAAGGTTTAGGAACAGTGGTCTCATAGACTGTCCAGCAGGAACATGCTAAAATCTGTTATTGCCAAGAGTGAAATGTTCATTAGAATGTAAAAAACCCCATAGATTTTTACATATGTAAAATAATGATTGGGTTTAGACACTTACCTGAACCTGCAGAAATTAATTTTCTTTTAGTAATGAGCAAGCTATAATTAATGTCCCTTCTAAGGTCATCCACATGTATAGATTTGGGAACTTTTTCTTTCCTATCTGGATAAGTCTTCTGTCATCTACCAGTTTTTCAAGGATAATTACATCTACCTTTGATGTGGAGAACTATTTATACAGTACCATGTGAATGAAGTTTATAGGAACTTTAATTATAGACCATGATATTGTTAGAAATACATCATTATTTTCTAAAAATTGCAATAGTCCTGTAACATTTCTGTGTCCTTCACACAGCTTGGTTGGTATCAGAAACCACATCGCTGCCTCCTCAAAATATTTCAGAGGGAGCTGTGTGCCTCAAGGCTCAGAGGACTTTCCTGCAGGAAACTCTCTTGTGACACCTCTATGAGAAAAGACAGCACAGGTTTGTTGGCAGCATCCCAACTACTTTCCTGAGATGCTGAAAGAGGCCAGAATAAATTCTTTTGACACCCATCCCTCCAGCTCTTTAGAAATGGAACACAGAGAACAGTTATTTGGTGGGTCACAAGATGCTAATGGTTGTGGATGGGAATGCACAAGGTAGCAGGAACTGGAAGTGTTTCAACAGGAGATGGGGACAAGGCCAAAGGAGAATGAAAACTATTTCAGCTCTCTGCACCTATTGGGCACAGGAGACTAACCCTGAGAGCCTCAAACACACCATTCAGCAGCTACTTCTGTAAATCCATGGCACATGCAACCTCACCCCACATTTTTTCACTAGAAAAGTGCATTTGCCCTAGTCAAGTTTACAATTTTGGCTTTTATGTACCACAAAGCTGCATTAAATTCTGCTCTATAGGTAAAACTCACTGTTTTACTCAGTGTCTGGTAATCTCCTCTGATCTGCATTGATGTACCATATTAGGTTTCATTACTTCATTTTAGAAGTTTGTAAGTTCACAAAACTGTCTGTAACTTTTTTAACACTCACTTTTTTTCTGAGCTGCAACTGCAGGCATTGCCTGGGGCTATGCCTAGTTCATGAAGTAGATGTGGCTGAGACAAGATAATGCCAAGCCTTAAAGGGACTTTTCCTTGCAAGCACATTTTAACACCCTGTTGACTTTCATTCTGTTTTCCTCTAGCTCTAGTATTGTAACTGTGTCAATATGCAAATATGTGTTACATAAGGTTGCCTCTTGGGCTGGAAAAGCAGAATATCTGCATATAAATGTTCATTAAGAAGAATCCAGTACACTATTTTAACATACATGAAAGGAAATCAGCCTCAAATACAAAAGTTAAAGAACTACTACTTTTTGCTGAGAGCCCCATGTGGACTGCACCTCTCTCGTGCCTTTGAAATAAATACCCTTCTTCAGAAAAAATGAAGAGAAAAACACATGAATAATACAATAATGTATAATAAACCATGCAGCAATGGAATATGTTATAAATAGTGCTTCATAATCACTATATATTCCTGACACAACTGCACAGAATCATTCTTGGAGGAGTTATGAGTCAAAGTCACATCCAAGCTGCAAAAAAAAAACAAACAAAAAACCAAAAAACCAAACAAGAAAAAACCCCACCAAAATACCAATGTAGCTATTTTCAAATAAACCTACAGTGTTCCATACCTGTGCCTGTCTGTTCCTTCTTTAAACTGCATTTTCCCTCACACAGTGACATTTATTTCTAGCTTATCCTTACAACTCAAGGCTTACGTGCATCACATATGCCCTTATCTACATCTATATTCTTATTTTCTAACTTTGTCTTTCCTTTGGAAGTGTTATCCTTTATGTGTCTGTGGGCTTTATGAATCAGAAAAGCTGCTGCTTGTAGGGAACACATTGCTTCAGTGCAGAAGCAAGAAACTGAAAGTACAGTGAGCTCTGCTACCATAAATATGAAAATTGGATTCCTCCTCTGCTCTGCAGCATCCTCAGTGCCCAGGAAGCTGTCAGGGCTCAGGAACATCCCCGAGGCAGGTATCTAACAGCCACCTTGTAAAC
>JAHXMQ010006307.1:6190401-6206083 GCA_020466415.1 Ammodramus savannarum pratensis | reverse complement strand
CATTTTCTACATCTGGCAAGTTGTTACATTCACTAACATTGTGAATTAAAATCCAAATTCAATTCTACTATCTTTAATGACTGCAGTTAATGTTTTTCTCTAGGTTCACTAGCAACTTCATTATTATTAACATCAAGTCACTGGACTACCTCCCTGATGAAAGATGAAGCCACTGATTAAGCTGTTCATTATATCCATCAGCATTATACTTATGAGTTAAAATCCTATCCTATTAGTGATGAAAGGAAAGGAATACATATCAGAAACCCAGCATTAATGAACCCTACTGTTAGTAAATCCACATGTAGCTACAGTGCAGGACAAATAAAGCATCAAGATTAAAGCTTTGAGCTTTGACAATTACGTAAATAATGAGAAAGTAATTTTTAAAGCAAAGAGTGTTTCAAAAAAATTCATTTTTGCCTCGAGGCTGCCCTTTGAATAACAGAAATATGGAGCACCATTACTGTAATTCTCATATAAGAATTTTAATTCAATTTAGAAAATAAAAATTTTCATCATAAAGTGAAGGTGTATGCATGGTATTGCTTTCAATTACTTTTACTGAGAGCAAAATAAAGCCTTGTGATTTGGGAAATTGTGAATTAAATCTATATATTACTGGTTCTCCAAGTGCTACATCTTAGGGTAGATGAAATAAAAGCAATTACTGGTAACCCTGAATGGAAAAAAGAAGGCTTCAGAAGTCCATCTCACCAAGCCATCCAAAGCAATAGATATTACTGTATGTTCTGAAGTGGTTTTATTAAATATATTCAGCTTTAACAAATCTGATTTATTTTGAAAACATGTTTGTTTTTGTAAAGTTGCTTTTACAGAAGCAGGAAAGCCTCCAGGGCATGGCATGTGCTGTGTGATTGCTATTTGTTTGTGCACTGTGGATTTCCTCCCAACCCACTTCTCACCTAGAGCATTTGGTTACCCTAACTCAGCTCTCAGTCAGCAAGTGACTTTAATTATATGCTGAAAAGTGGCTGCAAGCTGTTGATTGAAGAAATGCCTCAATTCCTGTGTGTGCACCCAGCATCAATTATAACCTGCATCTATAAAATCAGGTATTTTAATACTTCCTACAGCAGCACTGCTTTTAAATCTCAGCAATATGGAGGAATCAACAATTTTAAGAGACTAAAGCATTATTTAAGATACATTAAAGGGGGTTTTGGTTCTAAAAACTGAATTGCTCTGACAAAAGGCACACTGAATAAAGAATTGTAGCATAGGCTTGACCCTCCACTTTCCATTATTGCCCTGTCTCCCAGCAGAGAAGATTTAATTGCTGTTATGTTGATTATTATTGCTATTTTTTTCACTGTGCTCTCATTCTGCACCACTGGGCTATGACAGTAACACAGGACTGGGTTCACTGTTAGTTTACTGTCAGTTACAGACCTGGGGAACTTCAGGATGTGCCGTGCCCCACTCTGCTCTGGGAGTCACTAAAATTAGAAGAAACAAGAAAGAAACATCCTCCTGGTGCTTAGGCTGGGACTCACAGAGTCCTTTACTCCTTTCAGTGTGCAATGGCTGAAGGATCTCCACAGATGATACAGGCAGAACCAGAGAAACCCTTTTATTTTATTGTATTTTAAAGTGAAAAGTAACTTCAAGGTGAAAGGAACACACTCTAACTTTCTTCTTGCTTACATTCAATAACTATGAAATGAAAATTCCTGGAAAATTCTTACTCATCTAATTCATCTTTCTATTAAAATAAGTCATGTTACATGCTTTCTGTCTTTGTTGAAGTAGGTTGGAGTTGATACTACCAGACAATGAACTGTCTATGCTTTTAACTACACCTAGCAAGAACAGCAAAATAATAAAACAATCTGTCAGCAGTTCACTTTGGCTGCTCAATAGTTTAAACAGCAAATAAAGGTTTCTGTGGGAGCACAAAGGAACTTTTGAATCACTTACAGGCAAAGATCACTCTTGATTTAGATACAAGGCTCTACTTTATAATGGAGCTTTTGAAGACAGACATTCCACCTCTTCTATTGATTTTCTGTACATGAACTTGAATAACTAAACCCAAGATTTCTGCATTCATACATATATCAATCACCTAGTACTTTAAATAGAGAACTGATGCTTTAGAAGAAACAAAAATGCTACCTCATGTTAGTCTATCTGTATTTATATACATTGCATATCTTTAACACAGACCAATTTAAAGGATTTAGACTTTATCTATACAGTTGGTTTTTTTTTTCCCCACTGAGTGTTTACAAATTCCTCTTATTTCCTTAAGGATATACTGAACTACAGGAATATACTGAAAAATATGCAATCACTGAGAAATCAGAAGTCCTCCACTCTCAGATCCCTTCCCCCTGTCCTAATGATGTACTTGGAAAAAAAAAATCACTAATTCAGTTCATAGAAAAGAATAATAATTGCAATTGTTTCTTTTCTGTCTAGGAATTACCCCTAAAATGGATTAGCTGTTACTGAAGATTGGAGAAGTCCCACCTGATTGGCATTTAGATAGCTTTGATCAATATGCAAGGGTGAGAAGTCACTTTAACATGTTATTTTTTCACATAATATTGTTTCTTCTTCATCCTTATAATGAATTGCCTTAAAAAGAAAAGGCTGAAAACTGAAATGGGGCAAGGCAGCTGTAAGAAAATTGAAAAATGTGCAAGGAATATGCTTAAATAGAGGACTTTGCTTTTATTCATCACATATTTATCAAACCCATCAGATTTAATCAATAAAAGCTGGGTTGATTCATGCTTTACCAGTGCTGATCAGTACTCTATTACTTTAGGCTCTACCTTGGAGACTTAACATATGTGGCTTTCACACAGTGAAGGCAGCCAGATCAAATTTAGCTTCTTTCCAAAATCAGATTTAAGTGTCACTGATCTCAAGAAAAATCTGTTCCACACATTCCACATCAATTTTAGATTTTATTTTGTAAAAAAAGCAGGTAATAGCATAATCTCATCATTTAAATTTGTAACCCCATGTCAGACAGCCTCACACAGCATCATATCTCCTCTAAATCTTCAGCCCTCGATTGTTCCGACCTCTCACCTATGCTGTCAGGATTTACACTACAGGAGAAGGAAAAAAACCAAACAAAAACCCCCAAAAAATCCCAACAATCCCCTTTCACATCCATCTTACAAACCAGATGAAAACTGTGGCTGCTTGCAGAGATGAGAACATAACTGCAGCATCCAAACCAGTGTGACCTTGTCGTGCAAGTTCTCCTAAAATCTCTGACCTGAGGGCTTCTCATTGAAATATTCCAGATCCTTGTGTCTCCTTGAGCTCTGCTGCTATTAATAACATGAGCAGCAGGGCTTATTCTGATCTGGTTTGGGTTTTTTTGTGGCTTTTTGAGTTCTTCAAAGGAACGTCTGTTTCTTGTGACAAACATTTATTCTCATACTTGATATTCTACAGTTTTATAAGATAAGACAAGAAATTCTCTGTCCTTGGTGGAGATTGATTGAGACACAAAAGCAGGAAGTTTTATCCTCATTGCAGTGCCATTATTATGTGCAAAAGCCCTCAATATTCAAAGTGTTTAATTTTAATCAGTCAGCTTCCTATACAGTAAAAAATAAAAGGCACTAACTGGATGTTTCAGATAAAAGAAGGCTGGCTTGAGTGTTCCTGAAAATTACATTCTCTTAACTAGAAAAATTCCAAGTACTTCTCTGTTTTGTAAGAGAAAAGAAAAAAAAAGTCCAAAGTCAAAGAAATAGAAAAAAAACAAAAAACCCAGGAATTCATACATATGTTACATAAATGCAATCAGGTGGAGTGCATTTAATCCCCTGGATTTCAATACACCTGCTCTATTTTTCAAATCTTGTTGGTATTCAAAATCTCTTGATTACCTGAAATAATTTATTTTTCTTACAAATACATACATAAATAAATACTGGATTTCTTTTTAAAATGTTGTATGTGAATACTGATATGATAAAAATATTTTTAATAAATGTAGCAAAAATATAATATAATCAGTTAATTGTGTTCAAGCAGGCCAGACGGTGTATAGCTTGTAATCTTTGGGGAGAGACAAATCAGATTACTGTGCTCCCATACACTGCCTAATGCTATCAATTTCTGCTTGGAATCTGTAAGAAAGGTAAAAAAATTTGGAAAATTAATGTGTAACAGTCTATAGTATTATCTTATTATGCAGTTTGCACTAATGGGGCCAATCTGTGCACGGTGTGCTTGCTCTTGGGGAGTCATTAGGTGCCTGAATCAAAATACATGGAATAGGAAAAGCTTCACAAAATCAGCTTTAAATAAAGAGGTAATTACATGGAAAGGGCATAATGTTGACAGCAATTATTGCTGCTAACCTGGAAATGCAATTTACTTAAGCAGTTCTCTCACAGTAGTACTGTTTCCTATATTCTATTTCACTACTTTTACTATGGGCAGCTTCTTCCTAATGTTTCTATGCTCCTGACATTCTAGATTACAACAGCTTCAACAGCCAGAAAAACATTAATACATTACAAAAAGAAACTATAGCACAGAGAAGTGTCACCACAGGTCACAGAAGTGACCAAATTAGTAGTAAATGTAGAATCAGAAATCTGTTTCCCAGTCTGGAGCTTTTCCACACCAGCTGCTCACCCTTACTGGGACACAACTCTCATAAATGAGCTTTCTTTAAGAGATACACATTTTAGTCAATCTAATAACAACAATCAGTGACCTGAGCTACAAAAAGAAATGCACCTTAGAGCAGCACTCCTCAAATGGGAATTTTCATCAGGTGGAGCCTCCAGGGCCTGGTGCCAGTGTGCACTACTTGGAAGCGGGTTACACATCTGAGATATTTAACATTTGCTGCTCCTTTTTCTTGTAACAATTGTACTCACATATCCATTAGCATTTAGTCACCAGTTTTCTCTACAGAACACAAACACAGCCAGAGAAATACCATTCATAGGAGTCTGGCATGATGTCACCAGGCTGGCTTTTAATCCCTGAGCCACATAGGAAGGAGCTGCAGAGGCTCTGCTCAACATTTAGGAAGCAGTGTTGAGTGATGGGCTGTGCTCACATACCCTGGGAACTGAAAAAAAATATCAAGGGAAAAGTGCACACAATGCCAGCGACACTAAGCCTTGCTCCTGACATTATGGTATTAGCTCCTCTAGCCCAGATGACTGATCATTCCAAAGATTACTTTGGAATTAAGAAATTTTCTCTGAGAGAATCTAGAGATATAAATACTTATAACGCATAAGAGGTTTTTTTCCCTGCGATAAAAGAAGATGACTGAAGACACACAGTCCTTCAAATCATGATTATACCTAACCTGAAACCATTCTCATTTTGAATGAATGACCATGATTAAAGCCTCTTAGGATTCAGATATATTTATACAAAAAGACAGGTACTCATGGGTGAGCACTAAGACCCATGATCAATTCTCCAGATTATTAAATTGCTGCCTGGTTATAAAATGTACATTCCATAGACACAAAACATGAGAATTTGAGGAAATTTCCAGTTTCACCAGCAGAGTAAACAAGACGGAATATATATATTAAATGTTCATAGGCAAAAGGACAAAATTAACATACTGAGAATTCTGAGGATTTTAATAGTGCAATTCAGGCTAGAGAGAGATTTAGGATCCCTAAATTCACAATCCTAATCTTGAGACTCAGACTAGACACCTGGACCCCATGTGCCAAAACTGGAAAGAATTAACCTTCAGAAGGTTACATCCCCTTGTAAGTCAGGTTTGATGACCAGATTTTGGGCGATGTACAACTTCCCATTGGCAATCCAGGTAGACCAAACAATTTATTTAGCTATATCATTGTCCTTAGGTGAGCTAAACACTAACACATCAGACAAATGCTACTCTTAAGGGTGTTTTTTTATTTCTATTAGCATTTACAAGAGCTCAGCAGAATCATAGAACACAAGGACATTCTCCTGAACCGAAGGATGGAATTGCTTTTAATATTGGTCTAATATTGTAGGGAAAAAAAAAGGAAAAAAAATTATGCAGACACAGCCAAGCCACAGACATGAAACAAATATGTCCAATTTGCCTGTGAACTGTGCCATTTTTATATCTGCTGTGAACATTAATAGTCTCAAGAATTGTAAAGCATCACAGATACATGGAGTGTGCTGCTGGCACGTACGTAACAACATTGAAAGGTCTAATATCCTCCAACATCTTTCTTCCCTAAACTATATGAAGAATAAAACATGGGGGCCCTAAAGCCCAACAGTAGATCCCTCTAGTTGAAATCTGTTCCCTTAATTCACTGTGCTGTATACTTGCATTATGACACAGCCCACAGGGAGGCAATCACATGGCATTTTACCCACACAAATCTCCCTCACCACACATAACAAACAGAGACTTATTGTTCTCTCAGATACAGAAAATATTTCAACTGCTAAAAGCAATTGTGTACATGGGTATCTTTTGTGGCAAGCATGTGCTTTCCTGTTACAGAACCTGCAAAACTGGGCATTGATTTCTCTCACACAATCGTGAGTGTTATAAAAGAGAGAGAGAGAAAAGGAACAATATGTGAAAAAGGTATAACATTCAGTTGCATATATCTTTCAGGGTACCAGAAAACCACTCAGAACAAACGTGAATACATATGTAGTAATAACTTTCATCCTTATTTAAAAGGACTGCTCTTCCACAGAAACGTATTAGACAGGAATTTCCTCAGTCCTCCTGCAATCTACCTAAAATAATTATTAAATGAAAAACCTAGCTTTTAAAAGGTGGCTAGAATCTATTTAGACAGCTGTACAAGTGGCCAGTGGGAAGAGCTGAGCCCTTCCAAGCCCTCACTGTAAGAGCAGGAGGAGCGAGGGCAGCTTCCCCTCCTGGGCACTGCCCCTTCCCTGGAGCTGCAGAGCTCAGGGGGGTGACAGGGAGGTGACAGGGCTGTCCAGGGCAGCTTTCCCTCCTGGGCACACCTTTCCCAGGAGCTGCAGAGCTCAGGGGGGTGGCAGGGAGGTGACAGGGCTGTCCAGAGCAGCTTCCCCTCCTGGGCACACCTTTCCCTGGAGCTGCAGAGCTCAGAGAGGTGACAGGGAGGTGACAGGGCTGTCCAGCGCCCCAGGGAGCATCGAGCTGGCAGGGACAGGCCATCCCTGCACGCTGCTCTGCACCTGGGCCCCCCAGAGCCCTGCACAGGAGATGCCTCCTCACCTCACACACAAAGAGCAGCAGCTGCAAAGGGCCCCTCAGGGCTCAGCACAAGTTGAGGGAAAAACGGTAGAGAGGCTCCTGCTCTCTGTCACAGTATTTGTAAGTAATTAATATTAATATAGTGTGTAAGTATTGCCACTGACATAAAGGACATGAGAAAACATTTTAACTTTGTCACATGTGGGATTTTGACAAAATCAAATGGTTAGTTTGATTTTGCAGCCCATCACATTAAAAATTGTGTCCATGAAAAAATATTTGAATTAAAAATGCTTCCATAACACAAAAAAAATTTTAAACTCAGGACCAATATGAATTCTGGAACCACACTGCAACTCAAAATTTCTTTCTTCACTTCTATGAGACCAAGTGGTACAGTAATAAAACCCGTCGTTTATTAACTGCAGCACATGGAAATAATTCAGGATTTTTCTTCAGCATTATAGACAGAGCTTTTTCAATTCCAGTTCCACTGGAAAAAGACCTTCACTTGATCATTCCATGTATGAAATTATGGGAGTTGTTATTATTTCTGCCAGAGCTTTCTCAGAATAAAGTTTTTTCTTTCAGCTGTATTTCCATCAGATCTTTCTCCTGGGCACACCTGCTAATGCCCAGAGCAGAACAGGAGCCAGCAGCAGCACAGACTTCCATAACAGGCTGCCAGTCTTCAGCGTGCTTCAAACTAGGTGCATCATTTCTCTTTTTCATAAACATATAGAGAAAAAAAAAGCATTTTGGTTCTGACACAAAGATTTTTCTGAATAAAACTTGTTCTTTGCATTGTTCTACAAAGATGGCAACTTTCATTATCCTAATAAATTAACAAGAAAAGACATCTCTGTTGCAATCATGTTACATAAACATCTCACCGATAGAGATATATCATTAGATTATATTTTAAGCTCCCATATGTCACTAGAATTCATACTGAAGCCACCTTACAATGCAATCTTTATGACAGATTTCTGTGGATTAACCAGCTTCCAGTTTTCTCTGACATTTTGTTAAAACTTTAATACTCTAAGCACTGTCGTTTGACATGCTTTCTGCCACTACTTTAGGCAAGCACAAGCATATGCTACAACACAGCAAAGGCTGCTCTTTGACTTATGTCTTCTACAAGAAAAATATTTTGCACTGACACTGCATATTGTTTTAAAAATACTTAGCTGATTAATAAGTTATTTTATACATGTGGGACTTTGCCTCCCCATGTTTTGTTACTTTTATTGCAATCTGTTTAGATAGAGTTAATAGTATGAAACTGACTGACTCTGTAAACATGCCATCACTGCCTTTCTCTCTCATAGCAGAAATCTGCCAAGGTTAATACAGGAAAGAACTTTTTAACTAAGGAGCAGGACAGAATACAACACCCATAAAATGCTGATGACAGAAGACAGAAAACAGACAGGCTCTGTCCCCTTTATGGCACAGAGCATAGGTCACACATTTCACAAGAATGCTGTCAGGGGAGTTCCCTGGTATATCCGTATTGGAATAAAATGTATTGTTCTCCCTTCCTGCTGAAGGCTGAAATTATTTTTCTTGAAAATTCTTATGTTAATAAAGATGACTTCCAGATTTGAAGCTACAGATTATGAGAAGTTGCAGGGCACGAAGCATCTAAAACTAGATTTCTGTTTCATTCATTGTGTTTCATACATCTGAAAATTCCTGGAAATACCTGCTGCAATAGGTGATCTTCAAATGATGCAGCATGCCATGCTTTCCCTTGCTGAGTCAGCTCTGGAGAGAAAAGTGGAACCACATCATCACCACTTCTTCACAGTGGCCTATTTTAGGTATTAGGACCAGCTAGAACTAATACCTGATCCCCAAAACCATGATTCCTTTGAAGCAGAAATATCTGAGGAAACTTAAAAAGAAGGTGAACATCCCTCCTTAATTTCCAGAACATTGGAAGAAAAGCAAATTTAACAGAAATACATTTGTTCTTAAACAGCAACCCAGAATAGTGCCAATTTCATGAACACCTAAAAGCCAGAAATACTGACAAACTGAAATGGCTCAAAGCCCAGCAATGCCACTAGAAGCTCCTGAGGGTATTTTAAATAATCTTGCACACTCTTATGGGCTTCTTCTTTCACTCTTAAAAACAACAGAAACACACACAGTACTGATGCAGGGTACTGAGCATTTTCCCTCTCAGAAAAAACCCAAAAAACCCAACCACCAAAACCTTTAGTACTCATTCTCTTTTAAATGATTTTCATAGCACAGAAATTACACACACAAGGTAATAGAGAGGGTAACTACTTCCCACAGCTATTCCAGAGGAGAACATGAGACATTTACAAAGTCACAGCCTTTTATACAGCTCAACCTGTCCTGTGCCTGCAAATATTGAAAGATAAACCCATCTATGATTAATCAAATACTACTCAGTATGTACAGCAGTATACTTGTTATTTGCTGATGCTGTATGCACCTGAAGAGGGAGGATACACCATCACAAGGAGAAAGTGTAGACAACCTTCTACTAGAAAATAAATCAAAACCACCTTTATGATCTTGACTGTACTCAGAGACACTCATTCTAGCTCTGCCTCAGACTAGTAGGAGGAAAATGCAAATGCAGTCTTTGAGTAAGACATGTTGAGCTCCTCGTCTGTTTATCAAGCCTTACTTTTGGGTTTTAACCAACTGTTTATACAAGGATAATTTAATGCTGGTGTATCGATCACCATATCCATAATTCATGCAAAATCTATTTATCGGCAAGGTTAGGGGCAACTGTACCTCCACAGATCCTGTCAAATGGTTTTCTGCTTGTCTTGAGAGCTCTCCTGGCGTGGATCACAATGGGTGAAAGTCCATCCCTGCATCTCACTGTGGTTCTCTTTTTACTTCCCATTCCTACCACCTCCACTTTGAACTTTGACTGCTGCAATTTCAGATCTTCACTTCTTGTCCTAACCAGCATGACACAGAACAGATTATCCTCTTCCACTGCAGTACATTTTGTACATTACAAGACTCACACTTCTCTTCCTTAAATTCCCTTTACCAAACAACTCTTTACTCTAAGTCATGTTTCCTAGGACTTGGGTTAACTTTCTTGCTATGCCTTGGATATTCTCTAACTGATACAAATCTTCCTTGAGGTGCAGGGCTTAGAAGGACATAGCCTGACCACCAGGTATAGCCACTACAGGACCAAACAGAAAAATTGAGTTATTTTACAAATAGCACTTCCACTTATAGACCCTGATGTCAGCCTAACTATTGCTGCCAAGCAATCAGTGTCACATCACAATCCATGATATCTCCCCAAGGTTGGGCTTTTTATTTTGTTTTGATTCCCACACCCATGCCCTGGGCTGCCATTTGAACCTTGTTATTTCACCGTTCTGAGATGCCAGTATTAGATGTAAAATTGGGAATTTGATTTTTTTCAGGCCACCTCTCTAGTGAGAACCATGACAACCTAACTCTATCCTTTCAAGCTGCACAAATGTTGTGAAAGTTCCATAATCTTCAGATCATTAAATGAAAACAGCAGAGAGAGACTTGATAAAAAATTGTTTCCTTCCTGAAAACTCAATAATCACGTTCATGTTATTTTCCAAATGTGGTTTTCTCTAATCCGTGTTTCCTCACCTTGTTTATAAGAATGTCATTCAATACAACATCAGGAGCCTTATTAATGTCAAAATATAGGACATCTACTGCCTCCAGCAAACAACTCTGCTGTTCAGAAATCATCCAGGCACCACCACATGGGATCCACTCATGAACAGGAGTGTTAGGTTCAAAATGGAAAAAGCAGTCACAAAAAAAGGAGATATTTCCATTGGCAGGGGGGAGATATAGACAGCTGACCATTTTTTCAGACTAGAGGTTTAAAAATACTAACTGGGCATATAATTCTGTTGCTTATTTAAAATCATTAACATTTCCAGCTTACTGTGACTGCCCAGAGGTGATTTTTCTCTGCAGACTGTGCCTCTAACAGTGCCATTGTGCTGGCAGCAGCCTCAAGGGCTCCTCAGCTGGCACAGGGCAAGGTCTCACTGTGCTGCCAGCTCTGCAAACACTCTGCTGAATGCTTTATTAAAGAAGGTTTAGAAAGGAGAGCAACCCCTTATTGATGATTCAAACACAAGAACTGAGAAAGCAAACATCAGGATTAGCATGGAACCATCAGTGGTGAGGTGCAGTTTTGGGGACACTGCCCATGACGTGGCAGAGCAGACACACCAACTGCATTGAATCTTGATTTTTGTGCCACAGCCCAGGACAGGCTCTGAAAGGCAGGAAGGAAAAACAACATTTCTGAATGAGGCATGTTACTACTCCACTTAACAGAGGAGGGAGGCAAAGACATTCATGCACTTACTGCTAGAAAGGCAAGTGATGACAGAAAACAGAAAAAGGCATTGAAAATCAAAAATCCAACCAGCACAGAACTGCTTTCACAGCCATAAAGGTTACTTGCCAATCTTCTGTGGGATGACATCCTTTCAGGAAAATACTCAAGAAGGAATTTCTGGTCTGGTCATAAGTGTGGACTTACTTCACAGGACATTTAATGTGTCTGGAGTTATGACACCAATGACAAGAAATTCAGGTAACCAGCATGCCTTGAAATAACATGGGAACATGAAAGGAGTCAACTTGGTTTAGAACAGATGGATAACAACTGCAAAGCTGGTATTGGGCTCCCATCCTGACATTGTGGGATTATCAAATTGTTGGGCTGAATGTGGACTTTGTGGAGCTTTCAAAAAATTCTGATAATTTAGGGATAGGTGGAATTTCAAAGATATGCGCAAGACTTTTTTTTCATTGGTCATCAGGCCTGTGATAACCTTACCTTCTTTTATATACGAGAAAGTGGTCGTCAGTGTTCCCCATCTTTCATGCACTGAACATTAATAAGCAAGAATGGATATTCTCAGAATTTTTTATATTTCACTCTAACAATCTGAAAACTCAAATCATCAACATCAAGCACACAGCAAGTGAACTGGCTCGGTTCCTTTTTAGGAACATCAGAGCCCTTCATGTTCAGAAAAGAGAATACTGAGATAGGCACCAACTCCAATGGACCACCTTTTCTCTCTTAAAATACCCTGAAGGCTACAGAACTTTTTTATACTTTACTATCATCATTTTTCAGAGAAGTCATACAGAGCATAGACAGACAGGTAAAAAATAGATATGGAATGAATAACCTGTCCTCTAGATGAAATATTCAACCATTAGCAAGATTTATGGAAGCACAAGCATGTGCATTCCATAAGCCAGCATGTCTACCCTTAGAAAACAAATTTCTGGGAAATCTATCTGATTATACACTTCCCAAGGCCTTGTTGCACTAGTTTCAACAACTTAAAATGCAAAAATATGTAATTTAGCTGCAGCCACACAATAAATAACACCCAAAAATTTCCTCATCAAAAGCTGTTATAACAAAGAAAACTTCTATTTAAATGTGTTTAATTAAATTGTAACATTTATTTTGAAAATCAGACCAATTTTAAAAATTAGCATTTATTTTTGCATTTATTTCCTTTATCATAATCCTGTATGGTCAAACATTGGTATACTGATAGACTGAGAACTGTCAGTCAAGAAGGATTTCATGCTGTGGACACTGAGGCACTGATGCCAAATTTAGGAATCAGTCAGAGGACACAGGATCTCCTTGAGACAACACAAAGCACAAACCCTGCCTTGTCCAGATGGCAGCTGGAGCAGACTGACCTCACACCTTGGACATCTATGAGCAGCCATCAAGAAAAGACTGGGCAAATTTTTGTCTAAACAGTAGAAATCTAATTTAGCTACTCTATCACAAGGATGACAGAAGAATGTTTCCACAGGTAAAACTCCAAACACTGATGATATGTTCCCAAAACTCTGGAATACAAATCCATTTAATAAAGACTCTGGGTATCAGCACACACCAACAGTAACAGGTTTTATGAGAGACCAGCAACACTCGGCTCAAAAGTCACAACACACTTCAGAGTGCATGTTCCAGTTCCAACAACGATGACTTGAGATGGGAACATCTCTTATGCAAACCTCTTTAAAGGGTGGAAGCTTTTGGTTAACATTTATTTGATCAGATTTTAGTGAGAGATAAGGACTCTGAATCCTTTTTAGTTATGTTGACCAGAAAACTACATTGACATCAGCTGTTCCACACACATGCTACAGGAAATGGCACTGGCTTATTGATAGATGTGCCTTCTGCAGACAGCTGCAATGCAGTGGACAAAATCTAAGACAACCAAGGGGCTGAAAATAGTGCAGGTTAAAGTACACAGAGCTCCACATCAGCTCATCTGCCCTTCTTTGATTCTGTAAGAACAGATGTACACTATCTGCTAATTATCTTCCTCTATGCAACAGACTCCGATATTTTGCTCAGATATTTTTATAGCATACTTTGATATTTTTATCATGATTGGAAAAACAATTTAGATAAGGAAAGATCTAACTAAAAGGCTTGCCTAGTCATCATTCTCATAATTATTTAGGGCTTACATTCATCCTTCCTATGGAAGCAGTTTGCAATCTATTCTGATCAGCTCACTAGGGATGACAGTGCTTGAGCTGAGAGCTGAGCTTCTTCGAAGGTCAGACACTCATGGAATAACCATTATGCAAAAGCAAATTAGGAAATTTGGTTATATATTTGTAATAACAAGGTATTGCCTCCTTTTTTACAGGCTGAGTGAATTTTTGGCTGGTCAAGAGGCCTCATGTGTTGACTTGTGAACATGTGGAGCCAACACTGCTGTATTTTCAGTCCCAGCTGGAGTTTCCCTAGTGAGCTGTGTTCTACCTTCTGGCTAAAATACTTGCCACAATAATCCAAATCCCTGAAGGTAAAGATGACTTTAAAAAGCCCCAAAAAGGAAAAAAAATTAAAAAAACAAACAAAAACAAACAGCTGCTCTAGGTTGCCCTGTGTTTAAGGAAAACATGCTGCATTCCAAACCAAAGTATTTTCCCTGTAAGAGAAATAAAAATCACAAAAGGTCATTGTTTCTACCATCCTACTCACCTCAGCAGCCATATTAACATCTCAGAATTCATTCACAATAACACTTTTCTAGTCCAAGAAGAAACAAACTCAAAGAAGTAGCCAGAGGAGCTGGACTTGGTGGGAGGTGCTGGCTAGTGCTCAAGCAGGAAAGACGTGCTCCAGCCCTTTCAAAAAAAGGTCATCTTCCAACAGCAGATTTCATGCCCAGAAAAAAAGTGCAGTTTTAATCAGCCTAGAGAGCTCCCTGTAAAAGCAAGTCATTCTGAGATATGAAGTATGAAAACAGGTTACAATGCTTGTTCATATATGGCCATTACAACTATGAAAATCATCCTTAAATGATAATTACATCACTGCTTTTACCATTTAATGCCTGGCAAAATTATGGCCATATCATATGTAACAAGCATATTGACCTAATTTATCAAATATCTTTTTTTAAATTCCTTAAAATCAAAAGCAATTTGGCATCCAGCCACAGAACAGAGTGTCCCTGAGAAAAGCTTCAAGGCCAACTAAGAGCTAGCACATATGTAAATATGTGCAAATAGGAACTCACTGTTCAGTTACAAAGACCTATCTTCAAAAAAAGGTGACTGAAAGTCTCCATGGATCACTCAGCAGCACAAGTTGACAGGAATGTGCACAGTAGAAATGCTACTTATATTTGCACCACTTTCAAGAATCCCCACCCAAAATAATTTTTTAAAGTATATTTTTATACAGATAAATAGAAAAATTTTCTGACAGACATTCAGACCTCACAGTCATCTTCTCTCAGCAGATTTCAAATATTTTCCATGTTTTGCTTTGTTCATAATTGCATTACACTCATAAAGAAACACACAGATATGAAAGTTAAAAGCACCATTTTATTTTTTAAAGAAAGTTAACATATTTAGTAAGCACCTTGTACTTTTATAAAGCAAGCAAGTTTCCCACACCTATACAATCAATTCTACAGTAGTATCAGCAGTATATAAAGGTTCATTGAAAGGGGAAAAGGGCAAAAAATGGGAAAATGAGAAAGAAAAAGAGAAAAAGATCAAAGGGGCAAAAGACAAAAAACAGAAGAGATAGCTTTGCTGTACATAGCACACTGTAGGGTAAAATGCTAATTTTGGACATAGTGAGATGCCAGCTTTCCTGCCATCATAGCAAAATGTAAAACCCAGTTCTTTAGTACCATCTTCCCAAAAATGAATAAAAATAGACAGAAGTAAAAAATATTTCTTCTTGGGCAGCAAGACAGCAACTTTGACAGGAAGGCAGGTTGATTTTGCAGGAGAAAATGGCATGCATTTACCTATAACGCTGTTGAACTTGCAGGACTTGAAGAAAGTTGTTCTCGAAACCTGAAAGGAAAGCAATAATCTAACTAGTACATGAGCACAGCACCACCACTACCTACCTGTGCTACAGCAACATAAACAGCTTACAGC
>JAHXMQ010006307.1:6152454-6190301 GCA_020466415.1 Ammodramus savannarum pratensis | reverse complement strand
GGTGTGTTTGGCTTGAATAAAGCTGAGTCTCATATTGGACAAATGTTCACTTGTAATGAAAGGCGATTGTCAATTAACTGTTTAAGGAAACAGCTAAAAGTGGTGATTTAACCAGGAAACGGATATGTAAGTTTATGCAAAATCCACCAAATACTCAAATAATCAACTTTGGCACATCAATAAAGTGCCTGGATTCGGCAGAGTACCTGACTCCATCCATTGCAGACTCCTGTTAACAAGGTGTTATTCCCAGTGTTGCACATCATGAGAGAGAGAAAAGGTGTGTTCCTACACATACAGCCAAATACTGACTCCCACATTGTTTTTTCTGTTATGTTACCCTGGTTTTATATGAGATTACTGGCTGGACTGAGGTAACATCTCAAATTCCAGCTGCAGTGACACATCAGTCACCAGATGAGACAGGCTTGTCTGAGAGGAAATGCACACAGTGGATTGCTCTGCAGCTGAGGAGTAGAGGTATGACATAGCACAGGTTCAAAATCTCTGCATTTCCAATACATTCCTGCAAAACTAATTATATCAGTGTTCCATATCCATAAAGACAACCTGTATGTTGTACAGTCATAGAATACAGAGAATTGCCTTTTAAATGCATGTAACAATGAAGATGTTACTGAACCAAACATCGTAAAGAAAATTCTGATATCATTACCCGGGGAAAAGAACCCTTATTTTGAGAGTTTTTAAACCATAACAAGCAGTGACAGACACACTTCAGTCTATATAATGGGAATAGCACCAGTGTACCTGAACAAAGAGAGAGGGAACAGATTATACCACACCAGACTGTACATGGAAGAAAAACTGCATTGTTAACTCTTTGTTAAATTACAAGGCTACTTGCACAGCACACTGATTTATTCAGAGCATTCTCATGGAATTGTCATTCTGTTCCATGACTCAGAACTTTTTCACCATGCAGGTCACACAGCCCTGAGGTTCTATTTCAGATCAGTAATGGTGAATACTTATTCCTGATGCTGTAAGGCAGATGTAGGATCCCAGGACAGGATAAATCAGATAGAAAACTTCAATGAAAATTCTTCACTGCTATGGTCAGGCACTGGAACAGGTTGTCTGGGGAGGTTTTTCAATCTCTGTCCTTGGAGGTTTTCTAGACCAGACTGGACAGATCCCTGAGTAACTTGGTCTGATCACAGAGCTGACCCTTTTTTTCAATAGATTTGACTAAGGACCTCCTGGGGTCCCTTTCATCCTGAATTATTCCTGAAGCATAACTTGAAATGTAAGTACATATTAATCTACTTAGTGACCTCTCTTTCCTCATGTAAAAAGCAACATTAAAAAGCACACCTTAATTATCGCATAAGAAAAAGGACAAAAAGAAACCCCAACTCTTTTATAAATACAACATATATGAAAAAGACTATAATCTTTATTTCTCTAGACCACTGAGACATCATTTCCTTAATAAATGTTCATTCACAAAACGTTTTTCTGGCTACTTAGGGTAATAACAGCATTACTGGTGTTTCATTTTTGCTCGGAACAAATGTGTATCATGAGAAAGTTAGCTAAGAGTTAGAATATTTCATACACAAAAGATACCTTGAATTCCCATCCAAATAATTTTGGACTGGGTGTCAAAACCACATTGGATATTCTGAGTGGAATAGGTATTAAACATTTCTAAAACTGGAATAGTTTCCCTGTGTAGACCTGCACACCACTGCAATCGGTGATCAATCTGATCAGCCTGATGAGCAGTGCCAAATAACATGAGCAAATGAAAACAAAATTAACTTGTCTCACAAAGCTCTCATCACTAGCAAGGTGTGATCAAGGGATGAAAATATTTTAAATTTTAACTTTGCCAAAGTTGCTTCTAATGCTTCTAATTGAATTTCTTCTCTGTAATTCAACCAAAGTGAAATAATGTTTCCTAGACTTGTCTGCTTGGAAGGTCAACCTTTCCTCAATCCAAATCTAATGTCATAATCAAAACTAAAGATGATCTCATTACTCACTCTGGCTTCTACTTGCTGAAACAAAACCAATTAAATTGTTTTCCTGCTCAGTGACCAATGATGCAATATTCTGCATTTGAGCATCAGTAAGAAAAAGTAAAGAAAACTTGGAGTTTGCAAAAAAAACCAAAACTAAATCACCCAAACAAAACAATTACAATCCTGCTGGAGAATACAGCTATTTATTTTCTTTAACAAGAGCTAGTGAGGAAGGTTAAGCTCCTATTTGAGAGATGAATATTCAGTTCAGTTTTAGAGACTTAGGACAAATGGACAAGTATCAGTGATCCAAATACAGAGCACACTCACCAATCTGGTGATCTGACTTGCTCCTCAAAGTGAATTCTTGTCAGAACAGGAATCTAATGAGCGTTGTGACATCTCACCCACCCTTGGCCAGGCTGGGTAAGAGTTGGTCCCATTTTCATTGTTGTTGTTTTGTAAACAGGCCAAAATTCCTAATCAGATTTCATCTGAATCCACAGTCCTGCACTGACTCAGATATTCATTTTCATTCTTCCTCCACTTAAGTAATTGAGAATGAGCTGAAGAGCATCAGCAAGAGCATTGGCATTGACTGTTGGAGTTGCTGCTATCAGTGACCAAGGACAAACACAGATCAGACTGACAACAGACCCAAGTGCCCTCCTGCCCCTAGATGTTTTGAGAACTAATCTGAAAAAATTGAATTCATTCTTTAATGCAATTGATGAACAAAAGACAATTGTAGTTATATATAGGGGAAAAGTCCTCTATCTTAGGAAGTAAAATGGCTGTAGAAACATATTTCACTTCTTTTCACAGGTATGGGATCACTGTGTGACAGTCAAAATTTGCATTGTCTTCTCATTTTTTTCCCAAACCTTAGCAATTACATTTGATACTTTGATTATGAACTTTTTTTAAAGGACCCTTTTTGTTTCCAACAATCCCTTGATAAAATGCAGGGTTATTTGTAATAAGGAAAAATTTACTATTGTTCAAATTGAATATAAAAGACAAAATGCATTACAAGTTTTAAAATAATTCCCATTTTGTTTCTGTCTTTTTGATTATATATGTTCTCCATATTCACCTATAAAATGAGAAGAAATGACAAAAAAAAAAAAGGCACTTAAAATATTATTTTCTCCATGGAAATCTGTGTTGCTGGTACGGTCTGGGGCTGAAAGGCAGAGATTAGATATTTGTATACTGCATTCCCTTTTAGATTTAACTCCAGGTAGCTTGAAAGCATTAAGAGTCTGCTGCAAAGCTCCTGTAGAATTCTTTCTTCATTTGCAAACAGTACATCACCTCGTTAATGCTATGAGAACTCCCAGGATGCAGAGACTGCTGCAAAGACTTACTGAGATGTAACAAGAAAAGGAAAATACTTCCCTCTTGCCTACCTTAGGGTAATAAATCTCGGGTGTTATTTGAGCTCCAGCCTGAAAGCCCAACCCCCAGCTGGGTGTGGGGGTGTGTGTTATCAAACCCTACAAACACTGGTTCCCTTGTGCACAGCCCACCCTGATCATATGCACTGCTGGTGAGCCTGAATTTCCTTCCCCTCTTGAGGCGACACACAAGAATCATCCGCTGCTGGGGATTATTTTAGCTCTTCCTGAATCATCCTATCTCCACACTGAAGAGGAGTCAAGGATTTCCTGTTCATTTTCAGTGTGCATTATGCCACTGAAATTATACCTTTTCTCTTCTCAGCATGCTGGAGATGAAATTACTGAGGACAAATAAAGAACAAAGTACCTGTCCCAAGGAAGCCACACTGGAAGCTGACGGTGCCAAAAAGGCAACAGACATAGGTGGAATTCATCACTGTTTGTTAAACAACACGTCTCTGCTCCACACACAGTGCTGTACAGGCTGAATTGGCACAGAATCCAAATTAGGAAATCTGAATATGGAGATGATGAACAAGATGCAAAAAGGGGCACCTTGATAAGACCACCTTCTGCTGATAGAGGAATATCCTCTCTGCAAGAGCCATAATGCAAAACAGTTCCAAGCTGAAGAAACAAAGGGGATGGAATACACATTATGTTTGATAAAAAGAAGAAAAAAAAATTAACAACTTTTAAAATTCTAGCTGTCCCAAGAGTCATGTGTTTATCTCTCCCCTTGCTGTGCAGTTGTTGAAGTCATGTGTGGCCATGGCATCCAGCTGTGCTGAGCACCCCACAGCTGGGGACCGAAGCTCCTTGCCTGGCATCAAACACATCGGCCTCTAACCCAGAAAAGCCCAGCCTGGGCAGCTCCTGGAGCTCCACCATTTGTCCCCTGTGACCTGATTACAGCTTTGATCGATGGCCAGAGCAGCCATCTGCAAAGTACTCAAAGCTCCAGCAAAAGGCTGCTTTGATTTCTTTTCAGCGCCTTCAAAGTACTCATAAAGTCACCTTGAGCACACAAAGATGACTTCTCTTTCTCTTGTTGATGAGATTTCACAGATGATCTGATTAGAAAGTGTTTGGTACTGGGCTGCACTGCCACGGGCAGGAATGACACTCTTTTTGACTCTGTTTCTGTCTTTTTCCACATCCTCTCACTGAATGGTGTGCTTTTACCTTTTAACCTAGTGTGCTTCTTGGTGGTTTTGTCATGAAGTAGAAAAAAAATTCTAATGGTTTCTGCTCCGAACACCTCAGGCTTTCACATAAATGAAATGTCCTGAAAACAATTATTTCTCATTCATCAGCAAAAATCCCCCTGCCTGTCTGTGAGTGCTTTTCCCTGGTCAGTACAGCCACATGGGGAGCTCGCTGTCTGCCAAGGGCTTCGATGTGCTGCTTTAATGCCACACACCATGCAAAGTGTTTCTGAGGAGAAACTCACTGAATTCTTATTTGTTCCACAGCAGCAAAGAAATGAAAAAGAAAAAAAAAATCCCAAAACCCGCTGTCACAAGGCAGATTCTGAATTTTACCTCAGTATACCATAAATATAGCCCGTCCTAACATATTGTGAAACAAGATAAGAAGGAATTGAAGTAAATTTTTGTCTTTATGTGGCACCCCATAATTGGAACGGACAAAGGTCCAGATGTACCACATGAATCTTGAATAACTGTGTTTAAGAATAGTCAAAAGAATCACAATAATTTCTGCTAAGCTGAGGATATGCAATATGATATTTTATTAGTTTATCGGAATATGAAGTATTCATCAAATTGTCTTGTACTTTTTATTGCCTTTGAGCTCTCACTAGTCTTATGGATGATTAGCTGAGACATTGCTCTCAATAGTTACAATTCCAGAGAGGCAGGAGACAGCAGAGAAATAAAATCATTCTCATTAATCATCAGAAACTCAGCAATACAAACGGCAGTGGCCAAGGCAGGATGCAGAACAGACAGGTATTTACTGAGTCAAGGCAATATTCAATCAAAAAAGAAAAAACTCTGTTTCCTGCAAGTTGGGAAACTAAAAAATGAATATATAGGAAAATTGGTTTCCCTCTGGTATTATAACCCTGCTATTCAGTATGTTGGAGAATAACAGAAGAAATGAAGAAATAGAATAGCTCAGAGTAGGCTCCCTTGGACATCATAGCCTACAGGTTCAGAAGCATCTTAGCAAAACTGAATATTCAACAAGCTTCTTTTAAAGGACCTCAGAGTGTAACCAGCTATACTGGAAAAAAAAACCAGGATTTCATTCCTCACAAGTGATACTTTTTAAACTAATGGGGAATAATCCTCTCTTATGCTTTTAGCATCTCACTAAGACTGCCCTTAAAAATGCTGTCTCTTGAATCTTAATAGATGCTATCACCCCCTCTATATCATGTTTTATATTTTATATAAAACCCTTTTGCACAAGAATTTCTAATTTGCAAATTAATCTATATTAATGCAAATCTAGGTTAACAAAAGCTTGATATTGGCCACAAATGTCAGTAAACACTATGACATGAAGAAAAAGAAAAGCCCAGGTATTTAAGAAGGCATTCAACTCTAGCATCAGTAAGAGGATGAGGGGAGGAAAGGAAGAAGGAAGCAGAGAAAGAATGGAAGGACTTTAGAGACAGTAACATGTATTGAAACAGAATAAAAACATCATTACAACTCAAATGACCTGACTTGACAATAACTTCTTTTTTAAACAATGCATAGCTGAACTGGATTTTATAGTAGTATTTTTTATAAGACTAACTAAAAAAAGCCCATTAGTAAAGATAAGTAAAAGATGTGTAGGAAATTGTACTGCACTGAAAGGTCAGAGAATGACTTTAAGCAAAGCCCTTCCTTCTTGACATTAATATTCTTTAGTATTTGTGTGTTGATGAAATTTCTAATGAAATAAAATCAGCAGGCATAGTCAGGAACAAGGATGATCAGAACAAGTATAACAAGAACTGGATAACCTTGAGGACTGTAGCAATATTAAGAACACTGATTTATGTGAACAGTGTTATGAAATGCCAAGTCATGTGTTCTCAGCATTATGCAAAAAAATTCTTCAAAAAGCCAGCAAGAACCCGCTGCTGGAAAATGAGTGAGGAAGGGAAAGACCTTACTGTACTTTTTGTTCCAGAAAAGACTCTCACCTGTGATTGCAGTTGTGACGAAAGGCAGAGGTGGCTCTTTGGAGAAAGGCAGGATTAATGCCACAGTGTAATACAGATTTCATCTGGGACACTGTTCATGGTACTAGCTATTCCTAATGGAGAACTAATGCCAGTTCTGCATTTCTCTTAACATACTCCTGCATGAGAAAGCTAAAAAAGACTGGAATAATCAGTTCAATGGAATGAAGTCTATGAGAAACTGCAAGTGTTTTCATTAAATGTGTTATGAAGGTCCCAGTAGGGTCAGAGAAGACACTGAATTAAAAAAAACAATTGTAGGCCCAAGCAGTGAGTATTAATTTCATGCCTTCATACACAAGACCTGGGATAGGAATTTGCAGAATATCTAACCACTACAAGAAAGAAGTGGTGAAACAGGCATCCAAGAGGATCACAAGGGCAAGAAATCCACCTTCTTCAGGCATGCAGCTCAACCACATTTTAGAGGTGATTATGACTTCAGCACCTGCATTTAATAACTTGGAAAGTCACTTTTAATCTTGTTCACCCTGCCCATCTACCTAACAGCACTTTAGTCTTAAGTGATTCATGAGTAGACACACAGCTTTTCAGCAGGACAGAATGGTGTTTATGAAGACCAATCATTTTCTGCAGCAGTCCGACAGTGCTTCAAAACACAGTTCAAGTGTTACTTTATCCACATTCTTTAGTAAACTTTATAATTGCAGTGACAGACAGGCTGGCTACACTCAGTATCCTGACTTCAATCCATTTTACCTTTGTGATGCTGCAACAGAGCTCACAAATCCCCAGATGACCTCTGCTCCAGGCATCCTAACTTCTATGGTAAATTCAACTTCAACCCCTTCTATGATATACTGAGCATTAAGTTTTTATACTGAGCGGAACAACAACTTCGAACACTCAATACCTCAGTTTTTAGGACTGTTTCTAGAAAGATAAGTGATCTGCATCAAACCTCTACTCTAAATCAGATAAAAGGGAAATTTCAATTGACAAGTCCCACATTCTAAGTCTGAATGAGAACAAGTGCTCTCATTGAAAAGCAGAGACACAATTTTCTGCTTTGCCCAATGACTGGCCTGACAGGTATTTCCTGGGAATATTTTCCAGAGCAGGCTGTGAAAGGATGAGAGGAGTTATATCTACTTTGTGAATCCCAATAAGACTTAGTCATCCCAGCAATACAGAGAGATGGCAAGACCTTGCTGACCATTTAAACAATGCTGTCAACAGAGAGAAAGGATCTCCTCTGACTCTCCAGCTTCCCACCTTATATACACACAGTTGGAAAACAGAAAAATACCAGGTCTTGGCTACAAGAATAATTAAAAGACATTCACAGCAAAATTTTTCTCAATAAAAATCTCTGTAAGCCTGAATTATGCCAAGAGTTTTCTCACACATTATAATCAACCTACTATATATAATACCTATATACTGGTTGCGTAATAGCTGGCTGCAGGTATGAGATCCTGAATGAAATGCTATGAATGGAAATTGTACACAGAACTACAAAAAAACCCAAACAAACTAGATTTTGTCCACTCTCAGTGCCAAGTCCACCACTGTATTTGCTGCTTGTGAATATCAGCACACAGAATTCTAAAGATAGTCTCAACTCTGCTTACTTATGCATGGAAATTATTTCAGGCAACAGTGTCACAAGAATTTTTGCATATCTGTAAATTCCAATAAGATGAATGAAATTTGGACACAAATGTAAAACATATTCTTAAATTCTTTCTCAAACAGAAATTCAGCTGTACCAAGTTCTTACCAGACTGTAGCAGAAATTAAACACAAATCCCACATATTTCATAATACAGAACTTACTTTAAAAATACACTTCCTTGTGTGCTGTATATTAAAATGTTACATTAATCTTGAAAGTTTTTATATAATCTTAATTAGAGTGTTAAATAACATTCTGGCAATATTGTCATTATAAAAGTGATCATGAATCTTTTTCAGAGAAGAGAGATTTTACTTCACAAGTTTTATCTAAATACATTCAATAGACATCAGCCATTAAATCAATATATATAAACAGACTGTTTACATGCTTTGGAAGTTTAACTAGAGCACAGTGGTTAGGATAAAAACCCACAAAACACCTATTTCAAGGACAATTCTAACCTCTTGCCTTCCACTTATAAATGGAAACAAGCTGCCACACAGTTCAGCAGTAAAGGAGGATAAAGAACTGATAATAATCCTTGTGCTCCTCACATGAACTCCAACAAGGCATTTGAATGAGACCTTTAAAGCTGTAAATTGTCTATAAAAACACAGAATAACTTTTGCTAATCCTTGTGCCACAAATTACTAATCCATCTGCAAAGCTATTTTTTTTGCTTGTGTTTACAAGGATCTAAACATCATCAGACAGAAAGACAACTGGGTTAGTAGCATGTAAAAAAAAAACCTAAAAAAAACCCTGAATACAAAACATGAAAAAAACAGAACTCAACAGAAATAAAAACTCCAAAGCAGTTGAGCAGAGAATAAGTAGGATTTGCAGAAGTACTTACAGCTTTCAATCTCCAGCGTGCAGTTCTGCTCATCCAGCGGATATCTCCGCAGGTCCATCATGCAGGCAGCTGTTGTTGTAATTCTGGGAAGGAAGGAGAAGAGTTTGTTAATGTGCCTTGTTCCAGTCTTCCCTCCATCACACTGTGCTGAAAGAAGAATTTGTATTTTTGCATGGCTGATGCTCAGCCTGGTTTTGCCTGGGTGCCATGGCTGGCTGGTAACCAGTGCTTCCCCTCCCAGCACAGCTCCCCTCAGCACAGGGGTTTTCTGCTGTGTGCTAAGCACAGCTGACTGGTCAAAGCACCTGGGGAACCTGCTTCCACACCATGAGAAAAATGAGCATCCCTTTGTACAAGCTTTCTTCAAGCTGCAAGGCTGATCAAATGAATGAGCTCAAATGGTGAAGTCCAAGATGATGTTCTCCACAACGGGACCCAAGGTGGAGTAGATGGAGTGCCTGCAGCACATGTAGACACTAAGACATTACAGGATCAATGTTGTTCCTAGCTATTAATGAGAGATTGGGTGACCAACAGTTCTCTTCTCAAAATCCTGTGTCATCTATGAGGTTTACTACTGGCCTTTCATAGTAGATATTTAGAATGTTCAATAAGAGTTCAAAAACATTTTGCATATTCTTTGTTCTGGGAAAAGACTTGAGAGAACTCTTTCATTTGACAGATTTTATTCTTTCTCCTTGAATACACAAAAAGTATTCATTAGTGGCAGAAAATTACAGTTGCCTAGTCAAAATTGACTCAAAACTGACTGCAGCAATCATTCCTGCAATGCTGAAATTAAAAATCTTCACAAGTATGCTTACTGTCCTATCCTATTGGTCTCTTGGAGAAAACAAACATCTTTTGGCACCAAGTTCTTCATTCCATGTAGGTGTACTCATAGAATTGCTTTGGAAAAGAGAATGTTTTTAATCCGTGTGTGTTACCAGAGATGCTTCACAAGAAAGTTTTTTGGAGTGGAGCAAAAGCATAGGGAGAAAGGCTTCTTTGGTGCCTCTCAGTGAAAGCATTCCAGCTTTTAACAAAATCAGACTGCTAAGGAACACATGTGTGTTGATATCAAATGCAAATGGAGCAAGCAGCAGCACATCTTGGTAAAAAAACCTCTTAGCAGTTAATACTTGGTTCCTTATTTTGAAATTTAAAGGAAAGTCAAAGAAATCACCCTGTTACAGTATCAATATAAGACTGATTATTTCAGGGCAAACTTCAAGAAAGGTAAAGTGAGACCAGAAAAAAAACACAGCTCATGTTTTTTGTTGGGTTATGTTTGGGTTCTTTGTGGGGAGGTTTGTTTTGATTTCCTCAGTACTTTAATACTTACCTGTATATTATAGTCAGGATTTTACAACAGTTGCAGTAGTTGACAGAGGAAAAGGCAGAGCACAAACTTACAGACAAGGTTTAAATGCACAAAAGAGTTATGCTAAAAGTTAACCTGGCTGACTACTAAGTTTTCTCAGAGCTTTCTCTGCACCAAACACTTCCTCCCAGAGTCTACCAGATCCAAGGGTTCCACACAGAGACAGCCCCAGCCCGTGCTGCCCTCTGCACAGTGTCTGTACCCACTGATGGAGTGGAGAACTCACAGTTCTCACCCATTTCCAGAGGATTTTTGGTGCAAAAAACCAAGAGGGGCCTAAGGCTGCAGACAGCTGGGATAAAAGCTCTGCAGGGAACATCAGGAAATTTTTAAAGGACACATCGCCCTGCACCTCACTAGAAAGTAAAGGGGGGAAAAGTGGCATGGTAAGGAAAATGATTTGTAGAGCAGGGATCTAATCAAGTCAAAACAGAAGTTTTGAATAATGTATTAAATTCAACTTGCTTGTTCCTTCCTATCCATAATGCAAATCTATTGAAATAAAGTCAGTAGTCCTTTCCTCTCCTCTTACCTCCCTCATATTTTTAGCCTGGCTTCTCACATTAATAGTAAAGTAGAAAAAGTTCTCTTTCATCTTCATAATGAATTAAACAGTAAAACTACCTATGGATAACTGTTAGTGGTTCCCAATTCATGGTGATTAGCTAAATCAATTTACCAAAGGAACAAAGTGCAAGAATTACCACCTTGGAATACCTGTAAGGCAAGAGACATGACCCACACCTTTTCAGACAGAAGAAGAAACAGAAGCTCATTTTAGAAGTTGGGAATGCTTGAAACAGGCCCAAAGCCTCTCCCCCAAAGCAGAGCTGCTTCAATTTTCACAGCAGGATGAAAAATATTTTTATACAGCTTGTACTAGTGCAAAAAAATATAACATTGTGCTTTGCATAATGCAACCTTGAGAACAAACAGTGAAAAAGTGAAAGCTTTTTAAAAAACAACAGAGTGACTCAAGGCACTGCAGTCATTGGGGATGATACACAATACCAAGACTCAGAGAGGCACCACATGAAATGAAAACACATCACAGAACTGTCTCTCTCATACACTCATCTTTTCATCTGTTGCTAAAGAAAGAGAAACCTTGTGATATTTTATGATTCCTAACAATGGAAATGAGTTTTCATCTTCGTCTTTTATGAACTATATTTTGAATGCAGACTGATTATGAAGCACAAAAAAAACAAAAAGCAAACCCCAAAGCACCACTATACTGACTAAATAAAGTATTATGAAGTAGACCCAGAGAAAACTTCTTGTGTTAAAACAAGCACCGCTTCACTGCAAAAAATCTGCACCACAACTGACTTGCAGGGAAAGTAAAGTTTGCTGTCAATAATTCAAAATAATTCAGATAAACTCTGAGAAAACGGAAAATCTGCTCACCTCCAGATCTTTGGAGGGTTTGTGATTCAAATAAGAATTGAAAATTCTCACTCCTTCTTTCAGAGACCGAATGTGAAGGCCATAAAGAACTTTTTTCAAACACTTCCAATCTTAAAGTGAGGCAGAAAATAATTCCCCTATTATAATACTATCCCAGAAGTGCCAGTAGGTCTTATTTTGCAGTTCTATGCAGGGAACAGTTTCTCAAAATCCTATAAATTTGGCTTTTCTGACAAGTTCAAGTATGATTTGAAATCCAAAATAGCAACTTAAACAGTTCTGACATCACTAGTGAAGGAAAAAGAGCACTGGAAGACAGGAGAGCAATGCTAATGCCATGTGGAGATGGAGAGAATCCAATTCCCTCTTGGAGCGGCAATGGCTTTGCAAAGCTGTGGAGAAAAAGCAGTAAGAGAAACTTAGCTCTGCCCTGGGAGCAGCCCTGACCTGTAATTACAGGTTTACAGACACACAGGAGTGATGAGCAAGAGGGTGACAATTCCAGTACAAGGACTCTGCCATCCTCCTCTCCTGTTCTAGCTCTAACAGACCATGATCCCAAGGAGCTGAAGCCCAGGAGGAAAACACATAAATTAATTCCATCTCTAAATGTATGTGCATATATCCTGTTGAAAGCAGAGTGAAATTCTGCTTCAGCTTTGTGTACCTGCAAGCTGACTGACTTCCCATTAACAGCACCAGGAGCAATCCAAAGAGCTCACAGGGACCACAGACTCAATCTCTTCATTGAGGACTTTACAAGAATTCTCTGTGTGTGGTGAAAGAGAGTCAGGAACTCTCTAAATTAGTTACTGAAATAATTTACTGCAGCTAAACTCACTGCTCACCTTTGCTTTCTGGAAAAAGTCCTCGTGTATGACAGCTGGAAATACCTGTGACAGCAGCAGCCAGCAGAACCAATTATAAATACCTAGAAATTCTGGGAACAAAACATCAGGGGGATAAATCTCTCTCCTGGGTGATAACATTGGATTTAAACACGTGTCAAGGTTGACAGACATACTAACAGATCTATTTTTAAACAAAATAAATGTAGTGCTAATTAGAGAGTTCACAGAATTTTTCTCCTGTTTATTCACAGAAAAGAAAAGCCTCCCTTGTGTGATCGTAGGTAAAGAGTTGGCTGTAGGAAACTCCAAACCATAATGACATTTCTAAAAATTCAACATTAAATCTAAAAATTCAGCTACTGAATTTTTCAAATATAAATCAGCTATAAACTTTCAACTGTAAACGGCATATAGAGCCTGTGTAGCTTTATAGGAAAAGAACAGCTTTTTTGTTGATGTTGATATCTCTATTTGAGATGATACAATATACATATGCTACCCAGAACCTGTAATGTGCTCTCTTCTCACTACTCCTCAACATTTCCTGAGTATTCCAACCTAAGTGCCAACAGCTCACTTTCCTTACTCCATCTGGAAGTAATGGCATGTAGATATTTCCCCCTTGATTCTGCAATCCTTAGACAGTAAGGTGTTCTCTGAAAGCTCTAAGCATATTTGTAAAAGCTGAAAGGCATAACCATAATATGAAGGATATTATACTAAAGCATTATCTAAATATAATACAAGAGAGGAAAAAACTTTTTGCAGCTGATAAAACACAGGGAGTCAGAATTCACACAGAAACTTCGACCTCATTAAGTTTTGTTGTTTTGCTAAGATTATTGGTAAAAGAAGCATAGCAGATTTTTAAAGAAAACCAAAATCTGTGTGCCTCTGATCTTTCTTGGGAAGATGTTCTGCATTTCTCTGCTGAAGTACAGCCTTATTGTGCCATCTGCATGTCAGAAGGGAAGAGTCCTGGAAAACCAGAGAATTGGCTCTTATTTCACGGTAAAAGAATTCTGTCACAGAAGAATCCGAATTTTGCTGCAGGGTTCCATTCCATCCTCTGCTATATGCTATATATGTAGCTCTATAAATTGTTCTTTAAGTGAGATGGCACTTCTTACTATCCTGTCACTTTGTCCAAAATTCAACCATAGCACCATTGTAATTATATCCTTGCAAAAACTACACATCACAAAGCAGTAAAATCATCTGCTACAATAACCTCAGCTTTAGACTGAATTCATTCAAACCTTTCTCTGAAGTAATAGGTTCTTCTCCAGAAAATAACACCTACATAAAATGGCAGAAAAGCTCAGAGGAGCACTTCATAATTTTAATATTTTATCACTGAGAAATGTATCCTTGTCTTTCAGCATTCACTTCACTTCTCCCTTTCAAAAGAAATAAATAAAAGGGAGTTATGCTAAAGTACTACAGGACTTACAGAAAATGAAACAATATGAGCATGACCAGTGGCATAAAACAAGCAACCTTGGAATAAAGAGTTACTACATCTCCATTACCCAGAGTTTGTAGCCCTTTTGCTTTACTAACCATCACTGAAAATGTGAAAGTCTTACAATATTTCACAAAACATATTTCTTATTCTGGTTGGGAAAATTGCATGTCTACTTCACTCAATGTCAGCATTGAAATAAAAAGTGCTTTATTTCACATTCTTTCTCTTAAAAATTTATATCATTACCATCCAAGTCATACTGCATAAAATAAATCTTATATACAAAACATTTTTAAACCAGTTTTTCTGACATTACAGACACATCAAATACAGACTCTCAAACTAGGGAAGAGAGCTAGAACTTTTCAAGGGGACCCATGAATTTAGAGGGTTTTTAATCAGTTCTCACCACCTAAAATAACATGCTTATCTCTTAACAAGTACATTGCACTCTAAATGTACTCTATACTAACAATATTTATTGCTGACACAACCTGCACCTTTCCCTCTGTTTGTGAGGAGTTTGTGCTCTGGAAAATGAGCTCACACAGAAACTGCAGCCACTTAATTGAATTGTTAATCCATGGTTTCTGAGTATTTGATTTATCAGATGTATTTCATGTATCAGATTCCAGGAAACTGAGTGCAAGGTGTTTTCACTGTTCTGGAGGAAAAAAGTTCACATTAGTTTTTAACTCAAGTAGAAAGTCAAAACAATATTCAGTAAGAAGATTTAGGATTGCAGCTTATTTAGTAATTACAGAAATAGTAGGATAAGAGCCCAAAACTCCCATTCCTCTGGCTTTTGTGAGTCAGACAGCTCATTTCCCACAGGAAAATGTCATTAGAAATCATAAATGCAAGTGGAGTCTTAATAAGCAGAATCACTCCCAGATCCAAAAAGGTGGGAAAATCAGCAAAAAACACTATGGCACAGACCAGAAATTATTAAGTTTCTTTCAACACCTTTACAATAAAGTAGTAACCCATGCAATTCTTACAAAACACTGAAACAAAAGAAAAATGAACTCTCCCTGTCGTAAAACAGGAGCACACTTTGAATACAATCAAACAGAGAGACAGTTAAGAATAGCATGAAGGTGAGCTGCAAGAAGCACAGTAGAACACCAGACACAGGTTATCACTACCTAACTCAATTTTGATTAGAAATTTTTATCCAACACAGACTGGAATGCAAAGACTTGCACTGCCCCTGTGTATGATTTCTATTAGACAATTTACTTCCTATGCTTTTTCCCCCATTAGACAATCTACTATCTACATTTGAATTTCCAGCAAAAAAGGAAAGCTTACAAACATTTCCTCTTCTCTACTTTGAAAGAACTTCACCAGAGCTAGTAATGAAGTGTTTGCTCACCTTTTCTTAATATCTTCTTCTATTTTCTGTCTCTAGACAACCTGTTCTTGCCTAAAATGCATCAGAAACTGTTTCAGTAGCATGTCACAGTGACATGGCACACAAAACCATGATTTGCTCACCACAATAGAGAATGAGTAAGGGAAAAATCCTCCTCCAAGCAGATCCACTGCTACATCATTATGTGTTAGCCCTGCTGCCATGCAGTTACCCATTTGTGACTTGATACTTTAAAAACCATGTATTTCAGGACTTAACTCAAAGGAAAATGGAAATCTTGATTTGAAATACTTAAAAGTATCTTTCTTCCAATATACAAAGTACATGAAAGCATCTTTTTAAAAGGAAGAAAACAAAAATAGCTTTGAAACACACAGAACAATTCAATAAACTGTGCAGCCATATCAGTAAACACCATTCATTACATTTTGTATTCTTATTCATCATGAGGGACAAGTAACACAAATACATTCACACACACATACATACACAACAATGTAAATAACATATGCTCCTTAATTACACTTGATGAATGCTCTGACTTTTAGGCCTTATCTCTGCAGCTGTATTTTCCGTTTTTTGCAGCCAAATATTTTCTATGGATTGGGTGACCGTGATTGAGAAGTCTCTCACCAAGTTTTTATCCTTGATTTTATACAGATCTTTAGTACTAATAATTCCTGAACTGTACTTCACTACTGCATCACCCAAGTCAATTTTTAGATTTAACACAGAGAACAGAAGCTGACCATAATATTAACGTCACGAGACCCCAATTAATACCTAGCACCAGTCTATAATTGCATTTCTAAGAATTCAACTTTTTACCACTGTTTTTATCTAATTTTTTACATCATTTGATTTACTTATTCCTGTAGCTGTTAAAATAAACAATACAACTGCTGTCAACAAACCTATCATTTTATCCCAGGTGGTTTTAGGTTTTGCTTTTTATTGCAAAAAAGTCACCATTATATGACTGCAAAAATGTAATAAGTATAATTGGACTGGATTATTCCTTTTTTCCGCACAGCTCTGATGTCAGCAGATCACACACACTGCACACAGAGACCATTGGGCAGTTTTTAAAACTGTGTTTAATTCATGCCCTTAGGAGTGTCTGCATGGCAGCACCAAGGGCCTATTTCCAGATATTGGAGTGGTACAACTGACATAATACATAACGACCTGGAACATCAGACAGAATTAAAAGAGGCACTGTAAAATTACAGAGAAGCCCTTGGGGGAAGCTCTGAATGGTTCTTTTGCAGCAACTGTTATGTCCATAGAGTAGTGATCACTGAATAGTGTCGCTTTCTCACTTAGGAATGAGAGCATTTTTCCCCAGAACAGGGAGAAATTTAGCAAGTCAAAGGCACTCCAGGTAGATACCAAGAATATGGAAAAAATATCCCAACCAAAAGCATATATGTATAATAAAATTTAACTTTTGATATTGGTGTTAATATTAAGGCGGCACCATATAGGCAGTACTTCACAAGTACAGGACTGCAAACCCTGTGGATCCAAGGGTCTAAGCACACTATAGGCATCAGATGCTTCACAAAACAGCAGAGGGGCACGATAAAGACATTTTTAAGACAGAATGAACACTTTTAGTGTCAGAACCTCAATTAAGATTCAAATCTTTTAGTCCAATGTGACTAATTACAGACTACTTTCAACTACTTTTCTCACTTTTACTCCTCCTCACCTGCTTGCCATGATCCATAGAAAGGTCTACACTGCACTGCTAAGTTGGGGGGGAGGCAGTATTAGCAAACAAAAAAGGACAAGCAACTCTGCTGCTAATTGCTTTTGAATTGCCTCATTTTGCTTTAAGTGATGCTTTTGTTTCCCGAAGATTTGTTTTGGTTGTATCAAGGATATCACATCATTTATTCTGTAGAATATACTCTTAATTAATATTTTTAAAAATATGTATTATTTATCAATTAAAGGTTCAGTGCCTATATTTAATCCTGCAAGTTACCCAAGCAGATGTCCAAGTATACCAAACAGGACACAACATCCTGCCCAGAGTAAATAAGATCTGACAAACATGGACAGAACAAATACAGACAGTGGGTATTCCAGAACAACATTTTGAATTTATAGAAGAGAAATCACTCACTTAAAGTGACAATCAGAATTCTTAAAAATGGCTACAGTTTATCCAACGATTTGTATTAAATTATTATCTATAAAGCACAGATGAAAGAGACATGTATGTAAATCATCCTCTATGTGCACACTAAGAATTAACTCCTGGGGATATAAAGCTGCAGATCCTCACCCTTCACTTGAGCCCAGTGTGTGCAGAGTGGCAGTGGGACAATTGTCAGTTATCAATTATCCTGCCCAGTTATCAGCTGCATCTGAGGCTGTTTAAGGTGTCTTGAACAAATCACCTGTTTGCATTGTAGTTATATACCTCAGCCAAACAACTACTCCCATGTACTTAACTGAGGAAATTAATAAAGGTTTAGGAGATATTTTTAGGCCTAATTCACAGCAAATAAATTTCAAATTACAAATTTCTATTATCATCAAATGACTTTAGGTAAGGCTCCTGTAGAGAGGGAAAAAGACAAGAAAAACACCTACAGATGATTTTTATATAAAATGCTGTAATGGAGAGCTGGGAAAAGAAGATCCTCCTTATTCATATAAATGCTTTAGGATAGGTCTGACATGAGCAAAATATGAACAAGCTCATTCTGCTCATTTTATTCTTAAACTTTGCTATTTTTCCTGCTCAGGCTAATCTGCAAGTGGAGATCTGTGGGGAAAATCCATTTTGCAGCTACTTCTGATCCTACTTCCTCTCTTTTCTTTCTTCTGACAGATAGGTCTACTGACATGCCCAAGCCAGTACAATTCTTTTTTATATTGACAATGAAAAAATAAATTACTTAGAATTGCCTTCTATTACATTCCAGATGTCATAGCTGGCCTCAGCATTCTCCCCATCTATTTTGTTAGGCTTGCATTGCACATTTCATATCTGATCCATTTGGAACACCAAATACTCTTATTGCTTTAATATATTATTAAAGCAGCAGGAATATTATTTTAAGAATGGGAGGCCATGTCCTTCTTGAACATTCCAAAATCTGTACCTACATCAATTCAACTCAGCTTTAGCTAAAAGTTTATTGGATGTGTGAGAGAAGCATAACAATGAGTCAAACCTAATGACTAAAATTAACAAGGCATCTAAGTTAACTCCAGCCATCCTTCTGGAATCCAACTCCCAAGGGCTACATCTCCTCCTGTGCCAAAATTAGGATGCTCAGTCACAACCTTTCTCTTCCTCATCCTAATTTCAGAACATTCGTATCTTTGTTCCAAACAGAAACAGGAAAACCACGCAAAACACTTCTGACATATCAGCTGCATCAAACTGGCAAGAGCTGAAAGCTTGATAAGCTATGTGACAGACTGAATGCTGGAAATCTAAATAGAAAATCTAGACAGGGAATATTCAGTTGGTCCTGTCCTGTTTATAAAATAAAACCTTTGAAAATTCTCCTTAAGTAGATCTCAGTGGTTAGAACACTAATCCATACACTGCAAAAAAAAAAAACCCAAAAAAACCCCAAACACACACAGAATAAGTTTCCTCTTCATTACCAAATTTTCCAGCAAAAAAATGCTCTTAAATAAATTAAATCTGTATTCTCTTAAGATGAGCTTAGAAATCTTACCAAGGTCCCTTCTTTTCCATTCTAAAGCTAGCTAGATCCATCAGTTTCTGCAGTCAAAGTTATTTGCATTTATGATCAATAAAGCCATTAGATGTGGGAGATCCGTGACTCTGACCTGCCAAGCAGCCCAGGATGATGCTGTTCACAATCCCATTAGCAGAGAGGGAGTGACCTGAGGCAGATTAGAATCAGTTGAACTCAGACTCTCTTTGACACCCTCAGTCTCAAAGAGAGTCTGGGTTCAACTGATTCTAATCAGAGTTTAATCAGGTCTTGGCTTCCCATAGACTTATGCAGACAGTGGGGATCCCTTTTAGCATTCTGTGCAGCCAGAGCTGCATTTTAATGTTTCACACTGCACTAAAAGTTTAATCAATACATGGGCTACATATGAAGGATTTCTTTATGGTGTGTACTTTTATAATTGAATTTAGAAAATATGTCCCCCATTGCTTTTTCTGTTCTCTCGTCTATACATGAACCTTCTTTTCTCCAAGAAACAATTTAGAACTAGGTCACATTTGAAGTAGATTAAAAGTCAGATGGAAAATGTCAGTCCTACCCAACACAGCAAACATACATGTGATGAGAAATTAAATGTTTATCTTAGATATGTCAGATCTGTCCAAGACCCATTCCTTCAATTCAGGGAATTTTTAAAGTGATCATTTTGCTGCAGAAAGTAAACTACTTCTTTCCTTTTTTCCTTTTAAAACCAATCTTAAAATTATTACTTAAAAGTCTTTTATACATCAACAATAGGATAACACAAGCTGCAACTCAGTAAATCAAATTCAGAGCCTTGGGAAGCATTTACTTGATTAAATGCACAGGTGCTTTGAGGTGACTGCAAACACTGGCACAAAGCAAAAGCACCACAGGCACAGCAGGCTGAGCACAGAGCCATCCCCAAGGCCCAGCACAGGGGTTGGTGGCTGCTGTGTCCCCTCTGCCCATCCTCACCACTCCTGAGTCCTGAGCCAGGCATGTGAGCAGTGACCAAACCACAGAACCATGGATATGTCAGCACTGCTGTCACTTACCACGGTCAAAAGCCACCACTGCCCACCTGGCAAGAGCTTTTAACTGTTATAGTGTACAAGGATATCACCAGCACAGTGTTATCTCCACTCCCTCCATGAGGCAGAGTGCTCATGGGAAATAGAAAGAGATTTTTAAAAAATAACTACTCAGCAGCAAAGTCTGAGCAGGGATGGGGACTCAAGCTGGTGCTGCCTGCAATGTGAGGTCAGAAGGAGAGGATGCTGTGTAACAAAACAGACACAGTTTTATGGGCAAGTAGGAGCAAACATGGGATTATACATGAAAATTATCTGTGCCATGTCTTAGATGGGTAAGACAATTCTCTTTAAGCCAGTTCAGCATTTTTCTCATTTCCCAGTACACCTTCTCAAGTATGCAGCTAAATGCTGTGTTAGGAGAAACATCCATCTGTTTGGGTTTTGTTGGGTTCATTCGGGGTTTTTATAATTATCACAACATATCAGTATTTTTATACAAATTTACTTTCAGATATTTCAAGCATTGGCCAGAATTCATCACTACTGTCATGCATTACCCATGTTCATTTAACCTAATGCTATAGCCGGTCACTGCAAAATCTCTCTCAGGTGGTAAATCTCATTTCTAACCACAGACCAGAAATTTAGTGAACAATTTCAGCAGTTTAAAAACTCTCCCGTTAAAGTTAAATGTTTTTCTCCTGCTGCCCCCTCCAAGCTGACAAAAGAGAAGAGTAACCACATGAACATCAGTACTGAATTACAGAAATCATTCTTAGGAATTTAGATGGGAGTCTGTTTATATTGTGATCCACATTTTGTGGAGACAAAGAAACTGAGGCAATAACTGGCTTGCTCAAAATGGCTCCACTTCTCAGAATTTTCAACAGTTACCATCTCAAATTTTTAATTCTGCAAGTATTACAAGTTTGATTGTGGTGCAGTGGATCTGCCTCAGCTTTCCATTTACTCCAAGGCTGCTTCTACCAACAGATTCAAACACGATTGCAGTGCCTTAGGAGGGTATTAATAATTTCTCTGTTCTTGGAATAGCAGAGGCACTCCTAAATTCACAACACCAGCACTTGACTCAGAGAGCAAACTGCATATTATGCAAAGCCTTTGCATTTTCTGTGTTAGGTAACAAAAACCATGCTCTGGGTCAAGCCTACAGCTCTGTATGGAGGAAAACCAGGTTCTCTTTGGGTTCATTCTACTTCTTTTTAGGTCACTTCCTCATTCCCATTTCTGTTTATATCTTGGAAACCTTGACACGGGCCAGACACAGCCCTGAGCCCCCCTCTCTCAGCATCACTTTGTGTCACTCCCAAAGGCTCAGCATACCCCAGCCCCTGCATGCAGTGCAGGTGGAGGGGAATTCATCCCTATATTCATATTTACAGAAACAGTAAATATGTACTTGCTAAGGAGACACCTGTGGTACAACTATCATTGCTAGAAAAAGAACTGTAGCTTTTAAAAAGTAATTATAAACTTCCTTTAATTGCACCTGCAGCACAGGATCTTTCCTAAACAAAAAAAAAAAAGAAAAGCAAAATAGACCAAACCAAACTGCCCTAGCATTTGCAAACAATGATCAGGTACACAGCTATGATACTTAAAAGAAAGCAAGCCTTTAAATTATAAGTAAAATATTTAAAGTCTATGACTTTGGAGAACAGCATAAAATGTTTGAACACAGAAATGCCAATGCTATTGTGTGAAAGAAGCAATAATAGAAAATCTGGGGAGCAGAATAGCCATGAAAGACAGATAAAATCAAAGAAGAAATAAAATCTTAAGGAACTTTTTTTGTTAGTTGCGCCTAAATTACTCCTGTTGTTTCTTGCAAGCGATAAAAACAAATATATGCATGAATAGAAAAGAAAAGCAAAACAATAAAGCAGTAAAAGTATTTCTTTTTTACCTGTCACACACAAATTAGGCTCAAGTTCTAGAAATTAAAAAATAAATGCTTTTAGTGAAACTTCAATATCTGGAAACCCTGACTTAAGTTCTGGCAAGTTCACAGGCTGAAGAGTCTGAGAATCTCTGGAACACATAAGGAATGACTTACAGATACCCACATAAAGCTGGCACTGCAAATGTCACATGTTGTTAGCAGGAATGGAGATGAAAATTCAGTGCTCCTGGCCCTGATTTGCTTGAAGGTTTCAGGCAAAGCCTGGCACAGGTGTACTTAAAAGAAAAAAGTGCACGTGCAGATTCTGCCTCTTAGCAACAAGATGTGATCACAGCATTGGGTTTAAAAGGCAGGTGATGAATCACAAACCCTGCTAAATAATGAGATGGCAATACACCCTCTCTGCACAGTGTAAATGCCACCAGAGGAGGAGATATCACACAGCTAAGCCACTACCATCTGCACAATTAATACATGCTCTAAGCAGTGAGGGAGTAGGAGGAAAAGCATCATCACTTATGACTATGTAGTCATTAGCCAAGGTCCTCATCTTCATTAGACAAATAAATTAAAATTCACATTTACTGAAGCTGTCACAGTGGTTCCAAAACAATACTCTAAAAATGGTCCCACTGGATTTGGATGAAAATGATGCCTTTTGAAAGAGTAGTTGGTAAGCAGAAGCATGACATCAAACGCACTGACAATCCAGTGCTATTAATCTAAGGCAACCCTCCTCCCCCCCTCTTTCACAATAAGGAGGGAAAAAATAGAGCACATGCTAAATTTTAGTGAAAAACAATAACTCAGGATAATAAAGGTCTGTAATTCAATGAAAAACTGACTACAAAACCACACTGCTTTTCCAAAAGTTTTTGAGCTTGGAGAGATTTTACATTTGAAAATAGCTAAATAGAAAGCATGGATGAGCACAGTGATGAGGTGGAATAGTAAAACTAAGAACGCCAGAAGGAGAGACGATAATGCATTTTCAAAACAATCATAAGAAAGAAGGAAAACTTGGTCAGTGCTAAGACCATATTTGATGAATTAAAATTTGGGGAGGGGTAAGGGTGCTATTTTCATTACTACTCAATATTGAAAATAAAACAAAAGTTATGCTCAAAGAGAGAAGGGGAATGGTTTGCTGAAACTCATCCTTTGTGCCAACATTGAGAGGGACTTGTTTAACTAAATGGAAACTCTCCCATGTTCCTGGGCACAAAATATCAGCACTAAAAACTTTTTTATTTGATCAATGTCCTGATGCAGAGCTGACACTCTGTTCTCCTAACTGGCATCACACTTTCAGAACAGAAGATAATAGAGTGTCACACTAGGCCTGAACTGTCACTGTCTTTTAAAAAGCACTTTGAACACCATGTTTTCCAGGGCTAGCAAGAGGTGCTGAACAACAAATAACTGTGAGGAATAAAACTTTTCACTTTTCATCCCTGTCTAAACTAACAAGCAAGATGAATCCTGATATCCTGCTCATTTCTCTCAACTGAAACAGAATTTTAAAAGTCTCAAAGTATAAGGATCCTTTACTTCTATAAATAGGGGGTTAGTTTAGGAGTCATGCCATGGGCACTATATAGGGTGGGAATGCAGCAAATTTAATGTTGCAGGAGTGGGAAATTCAGGATTCTAGGAGTGATATTCAGCCCAGAAGTCTCTCTGGGTTTATCAGCTTGGCCATCACAGAATCTGCTGGTCCAATACTTTACAAAGCAAAACAAAATCCTGCTTTTACTATGCATTGTGCTGACAAATATAACTTAATAAAAAAGTCATACAAGTGTAAAAAAACTGCTTTACCAATGCTTTTTTTCTTTCAAATGTGCAGGTAATAATTACCTCTGCCTACCTAGAGTTTGAGCATTGCATTAATGGTCTTGTATTTTCTAATTGCTTTATATTGATGTTAAATCCATACCTTCCTCTGAAGAAATTACTACTAAAGTTCTGCAATATCTCTAATAGCAAGTAATATTTAATATTTAACATTTAATATTTATTTTCATTCTTGACATTAAACAATAACTACACTCCATGCTCTTTTACTTGTCTTCAGTTTTGTGGGGGAGTGTTCCCCACTGCTAACAATTTCAGGGCCTTGGTTCAGTCTTAATCTTATTTCTAAAACCAATTTTAGAAATTTGGACAGGACACAGCCAATATTCTTAACAATCCTATAAATCATAAATATAGATTGTACTGAAATTAAAGCCATATTGAAATAAAATGAAAAGATGAACCCTAATGAAAATTAAATGAGGTGAACCAGAGAAGATGTGACCAGATAAGACAGCTGGAATGGGACTCTATCTCCTTCAATACAAGAAAAATACCTTCAGTACTCATGGAAACAAAATATTAACACAGAAAAAAACCCCGAAAAGCGCAAACAAACCAAACTAAAGAATCTACCAAAACACTTACCATAATACCCCAGTATCAGATTCTGAGATACCCCTACACATAATCTTTTTTACAAGGTCTTGTAAAGTGTTCAGTTATAAAAAAAGAAAGAGCACCATGATACAAACTTTTTTGTCTGTCCAGTTAAATCAGAGGAGCAGAGAAGAGATGATGACTGGAGGCTTGACTTAAATGGCAAAGTGCAGCTGCAGGTGATTTACACAAGTGGGACCCCACCTGCAGCATCAGAGGTAACCTCCAGAACCACCTGTGCAGGGGAAGGTTTCCTTCTAATCCTTGTCTATAAAGATCTTTATAGCCTCAATCAGATTTCAATTTCTTCTAAGATTGTAACTTAGATTTTTCAGTTGTTTTTTTTTTTTTTTTTTTTTTTTAACTAACTATTTCTTTTAAAAAATCTTAATTCTGAATACTGCAGCATATGCACCTGGAAATTGCACTAGGACCCTTTGAAGCCAGGCTAAGCTTTTTGTATTTGTATTATTACAGACATAAATAACTGCAAAATAAAAATACCTTCCTGAACAACAGCATTCAAGATTTTATCCGTATCCTTCAATTTTAATAATGAGAAAAACATTTACTTGAAATGATAGTGTGAATTCTTTGTAACATAAAACCAGCTTGCATTAGAAGATGAAGACAGAAGGCTATGAAAAAGTAATCTTGAGTGCATTTTCAGTATCTCTGTCTTCAAAAAGAAATAAACTACTCTGGTTGGGAGATTGGGTAGATGCTTATTTAACACACAGCAGTGTCCTTAGAAAATTCTTTTTCAGATAAATATTGCAGCTCTTGAATGCATTTCTGGAAGGCATAGCACAGTTACATGGAAATGACTAATGGCATATCTTCCTTATAGCTACTCTACCACCTCTTTAAAAATCCAACAGCAACAAAAGTCATCTCCTCTCTGCTGCATGTGCCATTTCTGCAGCAACACTAATGCTGTGAAACAATATTCAAAGGCATTTCAGGATAACCATAATGGAACATTTGTACATTCCAACTGTAGGTGCTTTGGAGACCCCCCTGGAGAAGCAGCCCACAGATTGGTGTTTAAAGATGCACAGTGTTTTACTCTCAGTTGTTTGCCAAGAATAAGATACACCCTGGGAGGGAAATATGAAATAAGCTCCTGTTGTGTGTAATGAAAAACAGGAGAGAGGGATGAATACTCAGCATTTGCCTCCTTGCTTTGTCTTGTTTTCCATCTTGTGCACTGATGGACACCTCTGCTTTCTACAGGGAGAACCAAAGGGAAAAGACATGAGCCATCTTTTAGAGAGTGAATGATATGGTGAAAACAAGGTGCTGATCTCTGCCACAAAAAAAAGCAAACAAAAAATAAAGGTAAACCATTGAAGGATGTTGGATGTATTCCATGCAGTTTTTTCGAAAAACTGTTCTCAAAATTGACCCACTGCACCAGATGAAGATGGAGAAAACGGTGACCTCTCAATTGAGAAGCTGAGCAGGATAAGGCACTCTGGCAAACCCTCCCTGGGAAATGTTGAATGTGGACTTAGAGCCACAATGAGAACAATTCAGGGTCCTGCAGATTTGCTCGTTTCGGAGCAACTGCCAGCAAATATCACGTACAGGGAACACAAACCCTGGGGACCCTCCCTGCCCTGATGGCACCACCTTGAAGCTCCTTCTGTGCTGGCACAGCCAATTCTGGGGGAGCAGCCCCAGGACTGCTGAGCTCCTCTCTGCTCCGACACAAGGAACATTTCTCATGGAGCTCTCTCCTTGTGATGTGATCTCACAGCCTCCTCCTGGCCCTGAGACATCCTTGCCATCTGCTCCTACAGATGGCACGTTCATGTACGTTTTAAAAAAGGGTTTTCCAAACATTTTCTATTCTCTCTCTTCTCAGATAGTTCTAGACTAGCAGATGCAGTAAATGTTCTAGGAATGACTATTCAGAAAGAGAAAAAAAATATGATCTTACACAAGTAATTTAGAGGAGGCAAAATAATCTGGTCACTGAGCAGCAAGAAGAAATATCTGCATTTTAGTCTAAAAATCACTGATAGACACAGCTTTAAAGTGCTCTTCTGCTGAGGATCACACACATCCCGAGTCTGGAGAACTGACCTGGAAGCACAAACCTCCAGAATTTTTTATAACTTATCTTAGTTTCTCTCCTGCTAAACAGGACTGAGAACTGTTCCAAGAAGAGCTCTCTTCAGCTACTTTGCACACTGCAGACCGCAAGAAATTTCATTTTTCAGAGAAATAAAGGAATGGACCCAGGAGATGCAAGTAAAAAGGACCCAAAAAACTCCTTACACTTGAGGAGTTTAGGTAATACTTATCTCTCAGAAAACATTTTACCATTTTGTAAAGTTTAAAACTAAAGTAGAATAAAATATTTGGTGAAAAAATCAGCAATCATCATCCCAGAAAATGCAGTAAAACATAAAGGAAATGTGCTTTGGGTGAAAAGAATTACTCAAACTAGGTATTTAACTAGAATAAAAACTAAATCCAAGTACTTACTCCTACAGATAAGACATTTGGAAGTGACAGATTCTTCCATTCAAGGCCCATATTCTTCCATTCAATAAATAGTATTCTACAATGTCTTACATTAAAACGTGAAAGAAAAGCTTCATCTGTTAATCACAACAACTAGGAAGTGATTATGACCCACAAGAGGTATTATTAGTTCTATAGCATCCTAACTTTTATTTTTCTTACATATGCAAGGACCCCCAACCCTGCTTCTACTTCTGAGATCCATCTCAGATTTTAGAAATTTTAGTAAAAAAACCCAATATTTCAAGTAGAATTTATACATATAAAATATAATATATTTATTCATGAAATATATATCATATATGTAAGCATGTGTTTGTATACAGACATTTAGCATCTATCAAGCTGAGTCTTGATCAGAGAAATCTGAGATTTTATGGATGTCCTTCCAACTGGAAAATCTCCCTTCTCAGGGTCACCAACCACCAGCTCAAATATGATCAAAGACATTGCAGAAGAGAAATGATAGATTGCTGTAATTCTAAATTATATCAATTATTACATTTTAAATTAATATTAAATGTTTGATGACCTCTATTTGTTTTTTGGAATATGCAATACCCTTGGAGCAACTTAAACTATTTCATGGTTCTGTAGCTGATGGAGTTTTTCTTACTAATAAAGACTAAATGCCACAGTCTGTCTTTTAGGCAATAAAACTCAGAATTCTTTTCACTTCATTGCAGTGTAATAATTTTGGATAATAGGGCTTTTAAATGGAAAGGATTCCTTAAAGCTTTATTTTTATTAAGCTTAATTGAATTAATTATTCAGATACTAATTTAACAGCTACTTCATAAAAAAATAAAAGCAAAAGACCCTTCTGAATACTTATCCCATACTTAAAATCTAATAAAGGGACTGAAATAGAAAGATATCTTTGTTTTCTTTCAGATAGGAGAGATATTTAAAACACAACTACTCTCCCTCCTGCTGAGAAGGAATGGTGAAAAGATGCCATTCCCAAATCCTACAGAAAATGCATAATAATCTATGAGTCTGTAATTGAAAAAAGATATTTACGGGAGTCAATGATCTCCTTTTCTTTTACCCATAAATTGCATCTTTCCTAAAACTGGCTCATTTTGTGAATGGGCTGCTATGTAGGGAAAGTGGAACAATGGGATTTGGAGAAAATAAAGCAGATTTGTATCCATAACCCGGCCATCCCAAGGTGCACATGAGGGCTGGCATTTTATAATTCTTCATAATAATGCTTGGCACTTGTGTAGTGTTTTATGGGATCAAAGCACTTTACAAACTAATTAATTAATCTTCACAACACCCCTGTGAGAAGGTAGGTTTTAGTGCTCAATTCACCAAATGGAATAACTGAGCAGAGAAAGCTGTATGATTTGTTTCATGCCCAAATCTTCAGTTCACAGAAACAGTGTTATTAGAAATAACAGTAGTTGCATTTCTCTGCTTTATTCCTTGGAACCTACAAAAGAACTACTTGCATGAGAAAGGAAAACAGCGTCTGGGCACACCTTAGGCCAGAGCTGATAACTTGTTTATTTAAAACAACAATTAATTCACTTAAGAGACACACTTTCCTTATGCTGGATCTCTATTGACACTGCAAGAAAAGAGCCATGATCAGACTTGTCCTGCCCCAGGATTTCCAAATAATCAGATTGGGGTGGTAACGATTCCTTATTAATGCAGAAATTCTTTGTACTTGAAATTCTAGATAATTCTAGGTACAGTATTCAATTTTTCCAAGTCTTTGCAACAGCTGCATGACTTCAGTTTGAAATCATGTTTTACTACATTTGCATTTATTTACACAAGTTCCCAAAAATTTCTTGCTTTGGCCACCTGCATACAAGATTTAAGGGTTCTTACACATGTCTATGTACACTAAGAGCCTTGAAAACCTGGACATAGAAATGGAATTAACCTCATTTCTTGGGCAAGAGTAAACAACTGCATGACAAACTGTGAATTAGCTTTGGCAAGTGTTGGCAAAGGAAAAGCCAGTAATTGCATCTATAGGAGTGAGCACCAGCACAAAAAAATTACCCACTTAACACAATGGAAACGCTTCTTCATAGATGGATATTCTCATGTTCAAACAAGTCATGGAAAAATTACTTTTTACTTCCTCTTTGCAATGCCTATGTATCCAAAATTAAGAAAACTTGTATTTTTAATTGGAGAACAGAAAGTTACTGACACTTCAGACATCCTAATAAAAACATACATAATATTCACTTATTTATTTTAACAAACAGCACCACTACTCTGAGATACTGTTGGTGCTATTTATGCTAGAGAGTACCTCATAATAATGTTTATTTCCTCTTCTCCCCTGAGGCTGGACAAGGCCCCAGTTGGTGTGAGGGGCTGCACAGCCAAAAGAGGCACCAATGTGATGGAAACAGAAACACCTGCCCCCTTGACAGGCATAATGATCAAGAGCAGAGCACCCAAAATAATATATTCTCCTCAGAAAACAAGTCCAGGTTCTTTTTATCTCTTCTGAAATCCCCAAAGTGGAAAGTTTTTGCGAATTTTTTTTGTTTAACATGAATGTGCATTAAAATTCCTTAAACACCTTCTGTCCAGCTTCTGGAAACATCATATTGCAGCAAAAAGATAAGTCAGGTCTGCTGCTTTCTTGCAGAAGATATTTTGGGATAACAAAGATATTTGAAATATTATAGGCAGTCTAAAGATTTAATTTTAATTCACAGAACCACAAAATTTAAAGGGGTTAGAATGTATCTTAATGACCATTCAGTCTTAAACCTCTGCCATGGGCAGGAAAATCTCCCACCTGGTTCTTGAGCTTCCTCTTGAACACTTCCAGAGTTCCAGCTAGTAGAAATTATTTTAATATTTTAAAACTGAAGAATGGAGCTGTACCTCCAAATTATGCTTAGCATTTCATTAAAATTAAGCCCTATCAGAAAAAAATCTCCAAAACCAAAACAAAAATCCTAACCCCCCCAAAAAACAAACACCCCCAAAAAACAAACAAAATAAATGAGAAAAAAAAGAAAAACGTAGCAAAATAAAAATAAAATGCTTTACTGAAGGGTAGCTGGTGTGAGCACTTCACGTCTCAAAGAATTTGGTCTGAGAACTAAGGACACTTGCAAAGTAATTGCTTTTAAAATTGTCCATGGGGTTTCATAGACAATGAGGTGGCTATGAGGAGTTAAACTGCTGAACATGTCTAATAATGCAACAAAAATGCCCAATGCTGTCTTACCAGAGAAAAATATGGCAGAATCTTTTATTTGCAGAAGTGAAAATTTCCAAGCAGCTGAAACTGAATGAGCAGACAGCAGAAGGCACAGCTGAGACAACACAAAATAGTCATCCAGGACTGTTTAGGATTTTGTGACTCAATGCTGGTAGCAGGAAATGGAGAACAAAGCAAGGCCATCATACACATAATTCTCTCATTTGTGGGAGATTACTGTGTTCCATCAGTCTAACAGGAATTATTGCTGGCTGAGTTGGAGACTCAGTTGGTAATGTATTAGATGAAGCTTGGCAAGTAAAACTGTTGGGTTTTCAAATTAGAAAAGTCTTTAATTTCTAAAAAACTCCTCTGTTCTGCTTCCTTTTGGCTGAAAAGGATGGCAATGTCATTACCTCACAGAACATGGTTTGTATCAGGTGTTCTGTATAGATCCCATTTTTCTGTAAAAAACACCCACAAACTTCACTTACAGAAAGCACAGAACCATCCTACTGAAGAGATACAATAGCACACAATGCTCTCGGTCAAGCAATTATCAGTTCTCTATGCCTTGTCAGAGATCTCTTGTGAGGGATGTTGGGAGAAGTGCATCCAAGGGTCAATATCTCTGTGAACAGCCTGGTAATGGTGCAAAAACACACAAAACATCTTGGTCTTCAGCCACTTCGTCAACTATTTTTAATCCTTGTATTCTAAACGAAATTTCCCCCTTACTCTGACACATGGCATCACAAGACCCTACAAGCAAAAGGGCAAGTTCCAGAGAGACACCATAACGTGGTTACTCAAAAAGCAGTAATTCTAAATTGGCAAGTTTTATTCAACCTATACTGTTTGCTATCCTAGATTTGAATGTCTAAATTTACTGTTCTAAATGTTGTCAAATCACTAATATCCTCTTGCAAGTCATCTTAATTTCCAACATAGTAATTTTCCCTGTAATGACTCTTCATTTAAGACTACATGTTTACAATTTTCTACCATTTAGGTGATTTAAGTATATCATCTACTGAATGTCCTGGTCTTGGCAGCAGTGAATAATTTTCTTGACAGATGGAATATGAAAAAAACACTAAATAAAACATTTTCCCAAAACATAAATAGCTGGCAGTTATCCCTCAGAAATAAAAGTCCTTCTTAACCTAAAAGCAAGCAGCATGTCATGTTCCCTGTAAAAACAAGGTCAAGAATTTAGTTATGCCTTTAACTAATGCCCTATTGCAGTGGAGAAGGCAGGCTATGAGGACAACATACCAGCCATTTAGATGCCTCCATCCATTATTAGCCATTATTATTTGCCATTTCTCTTTTTTCTCCCCCTCCTTCTCTCCCCTCTTTCAGCAGCAGCATAATCCAGGTGCTCACAAAACTGCCCCTTAGTCCTTCCCGAAATTTACCTTCCCAACATCAAATCTAACCAGATGTGGCATGCACACCATGTATGGGCTCTGCTCACAGAAACAAAGAGAACAATGCTAAGGGATCACTGCTTGCTGTAGGAAATAGAAATTCAATGTAGGAACACGAAAGGGATGGTTACATTTATACTGATAAAATCACTTGCTATTCAATTAATTTAGTTACAGCAATCAAAGTAAATGCAACCAAATTCACAGCAACGTTTATACATATGTGTATGCTATCATGTTTATAAATAGATGGATGGGGAGGTGAAAAATTTCAGACTGATACTTAAAAGAATCTCAGTTCAGAAAAATGAATCCCACAGTAAGAATATGGGACTGCAAGTTTAAGCTAATGAAATGCAGCAACAACAGTAGATTTTCAGAATAAATAGTGCATAGGGGGTTTTAGATATGTGAGAAATGCAACTACGCAGGCATTTTTAAGATTCAGAAATTACTAATAAGCAAGACTTAAATACATCAGTAATGTGGATATTTGAAATAACAATAAATCTGAATTGAATTTAGATGAAATAGATAAATCTACCTAAAGCGATAAATTTAAAACCTTAATATTAGAATGAGATCATTGATTGCCACTTGATCCAGTGAAGGCAAAAGCAGAATACGGGCCGTCACATAACCCTGGTGTACTTCCACTGGTGCATCTTCCCCATCCAGCCCAGGGGGTTTTAGCCACAAAGCCTTTCTGAGCCCTGCTGGGCTGAGTCTGAGGAGCAGGAATCAATTCTACATTTCACAAGACTTGTCTGGGGCTCATTAAGAATTAGGACCTGTAATAAGGGGTTTTCTTCCATGCCATCTATTAGGTGCCTGTTATGTTCTACAGTTCCCAGCCCAGAACAACAAGAACCAGCAATGCCCATCACCCCTGTGCTGCCCCCAAGGACAGAGCTGCCACAGCAGTGAGGCAACTGCAGGCCCCAACTGCAGGCCCCAACAACTGCAGGCCCCAACTCAACGCCAGGCCCCAACTTTGGGTGACACTCACCCTTCCCCTGCCCCCAGGCACAATTCACAGCCAGCATTCATCCCCTGCCAGCTCACAGGGCAAAGAGCACCCTAAAATGCACCAAAAAGAGATGTAAGAACTGATAATCTCAAATATGAGACTGCTAGGTATACCAGAATACTAGAAAATTATCTCCTAAAGTGAAATTATTTTAACTAGGGAAAAAAAAGCCTGTCTAAATACCTTTAACTCTGGGCCGTGCACCAGCCCTACAATAGAAAAAAAAACAATCCCATTTTAGAATTATTCTAAAACCATTTTGGATAACATATTGTGATTGGAAGTATTGAAGAAAGTAACTCTGGGAAATAAAGGCTCAAAACATTAATGATTCCTCTAATTACATTAAACAGCTTTAAGTGAAAAACAGATACCATTTCACTTTACTGCATCTCATAAGAGACAGTAAAACTGCTTTGCTATTTATGCTGAATGAAAAGGAGGAAAGGCTTCACCCAAAACAATCAAGCAGTATCAACACTGGTGCAGCTCAAAGAAAAGAAACAAAACCCTCAAAACCTTAAACAAAGTATAGTTCATGAAAGGTTTTGAGGGTTTTGAGAAGCAAATGAGCATCAAAAGAAACTCCCAGAAAACAAAACTTTCTCTTACTTGATTCTTCTATGGACAATTTTTTGTGAGCTCTACTTACTGTTTACTAACCTTTTAAAAAAACAGAATTATAGATGCTTAAGCACTCAGAATAAAAAAAATGGCACAAATAGCAAAAACATGTTAGCATTATTGAAGACATTAAATCTGATACTTATTTCTAATTTATTGTAGAAGAAAATAGTAAAGATTATGATTTCAGAATCTTAAATTGAAAACAAACCATTGTTATACTGGCTCTCACTCTATTAATATAAATATATGTCATGTAGCTGGTTTATGCTTAACTTTAAACTACAGCTGCATTTCAAGGAACCAAGTGTCTGTTGGTTCATTGAACAATCACAACAACTCCAGACTTGCTCACAGCCACAGTGCCAGAGCCTGAACTGCTCCCACAGAAAACACAACTGGACACAACCAACTTTGGTAAATGCCATCCCCAGCTCTGCAGCATTTCCTGCTGTTCACCCAGGCAATGCTTTCCTGCTGTTTTGTTACCCACCCACACAGCACTGGCAGTCACCTTTTTCAGTTCTATTTTTAAATCCACTTCTCAGCAATAATTTATCCTGCTGACATCACTAAGCAGACAATTGCCCAAGTTTTCAGAGCTTCTCAAGAGTGAAGCCCTTTTTTTGATTTCCCCAGTCACCCCTCTCCATACAGTCATACAGAACAACAACAGGTTGTAATACATTTCAAGTCATACCTCATCTCTGTGAAAATCATATTTAAAGTATATCAGTTAGACTACCAGTTCAGCTGTCATACACATTTTCCGTTTTCTCCTCTAATCCTCATTTTGTATTTCCTATTTCAATTCCTTTGAAGAAGCAGTTCTAAACTAGGCTTTTAATCCAGAATGAGTATTTAAAATAATATTTACAGTCTTATTTGTTCTTAATACGAGTCTCTGAACTGTACTAAAAATGGCAGCTTATCTCAAAAATTTGTATAAAAATAAAATCCTTAGATTTAGAATACAAGCTTAGAATACTTTTTTTCCTCTGGAATATCATCAGTTATATAGAATACAGAAATAAAAAGCATTAAAAAACAAACAAAAAAGAGCAAGGAAAGGTTTTTATTTTTAGCTTTTAATCATGGTTTTAAATTAAGAGGCAGAAGAGTTAGGAATGTTCATACTGACCTGAGCCCGTAAAGGACTGTTCCATCTGGATGCAGACGAATCATTCTGTTCTTCACAGTAACACCATGAACAAATGACTTCTTGTCATTCAGGAAATAGGTATCAGGCACCCAGAGCTGATCAGCTACTCTGTTGTCCAGGGTAAGGTTTAGAGGTATTACATTATAGGACAGCCTCTTATCCCTCCACGCTTGCTGGAAGTACATGGTCAAGGTATAGTCCTGTGGGCAGAAAAAAACAAACAAAAAACCAAAAAAGGTTTGCATTGAAAGATACATCTGCAAAAAAATGACAAGGTAAACACACATATATTCATTGTGACTGTTCCTAAAGGCAGACATTTCTGTTCAGAATTTCCATTAGTTGATTTATTTATTTTTGCTATACTGAACATCTTGTACGTACTTAGTAACAGCAGTGAGAACACAAAGAAGATGGGGCATTTAAATTTTATGAATGCCTTGAAAGTTATCACTTCAATATTTAAAAATAAAATTTAAAAAATTGTAGACATTTAACAGCCTGTAGCACTTTACAAGCCTGGGAGTTCCAGGAAATTGGAACATTCACAAATCCAAATTTAATTTCAGGGTCTCCACTGTATTCAATTGAGCTCTGGATCAAGCCTTCTGTCTCTGAAGTTTCAGTCACCACCCAAAGACTTCCCTAAATTAAAATTTCTTCCAAGTCTGTTAGCTTTTCCCTGGGCACTGAAACAAATGGGATTTTTTTAAGGTTCCTAAGCTATATACTTAGCCTTAATTTTACAGACGAAGTAACTCTGGTGACTTCAGGGGCACAATTCAGAGAGCACAATCAGCATCTCAGTAATTATTCACAGTATTATGAGACTTGTACTGTCTTGATGCAGACCACCATTGTACAGTGCTTCAGAGATGTTTTGACCTCTAGATTTTAAAATAAAAATGCATTTACAAAGGTTATACCTTTGTCAAAATTGTTATCCAGATGCAGAATAATCGTTATATTTGGCCAATGCTAAAAAAACCTCTACAAATAGTACAAAAAACATATTGAGAGCAACCCTGTGGAGAAAGACTCACATAAATGCCAATATCAGTTCTTATTCCCTGCTTTATGTTGTTAAGGAGAGTCCACTATTTAAAGCATTTTTTATTACAGTTGGAAAAGAAAAAATTATCTTCCTGCTGAACTACTTTAAAAGCATATCCCACAAGTGTATTTTACAAGCACTCTCATTTAAAAGGATATTTGACATGTGAACACTATATAGAAAGTCTCAGATAATACAAAAATAATTTTTTCTTATTCTGCAGTTTCCCAGACTGAACATCGCAGTAGGAAATCACTGAAATTGGGTTGCTGTAATTATTCTCTTTACAATGTACAATACCCACCCTTGAACAAGAGAGGGTTTGTGAGAACTGTGGTTATTTCAGCAGAATTCCATAAGCAATGACACAGAACCCTGAAACTAAGTGACCCAGCCTCTTCTGCACAACAGTGTGCGCTCAGAAGAATCAGTATAAGCTATTTTTTTTATAGAAATATGAATTTCAGTGGAGGAAAGACTCTCTTTTTTTTCCTCATACCTCTCCAGAAGAGCCCACGTACATGGGCTTGAAAATGCCTCTTCAATTTTCAGTGAAGCAGGGGGAAATACATGTTCTGTTGTGAGCAGTTCCTGCATTTCCCCCTGCCCAACTCAAAGCACAGATGGTGTTGCTGCCCCTCCAGTGCTCCTGTCTGCACTGGTTCCAGGCCAATCCCCTCCCTTGCTGCACCCCTGGCCATGCCTGGAGCCCCAGCACCTCTGGCCAGGAGCCACCACAGCCACTCTGCAGGGGCTCAAGTAGGCCAACACCAAATAAGCCTTCCCAGGTGTTTAAATACCAAATATATTCACCTGGTGCAGTTCTACAATCTGATCAGTTTTAATGGTATGAAATCTCTTCCCACCTCCCCAGGGTCAGGATGAGATGAGCTTGCAAGAGCATTCCACCTACATCTGAAGAATTTTACTGTTATGCTTCATCACTGCTCTGCAGGATTTGATTCATAACCAGCTATCAGAAAATCTCCAGTAGGAAAATTTATTAGTCTTTATTGTACTAATATATCACATCATCAAGTAATGATCTATAGCAATTGATTCTCTATTATCCTTGGAATGCTGCATTTCATTCCTACTCCAAGGAATAACCTACATGTATTAATATATTGCATAAATGCATAGAACATGCTTTCCTTTTTACACCTCAGTAAAAGAGGAAAAGAAGAGGAGGAAAAACCCTAAACATACATGGTTCATTGCATAGAAGTGAATTACATAAAACTGTAAATTTGGAGCACTGGCATAGCTGAAAGAAAAGCCAAGTCACCAGGCTGGAGTTTAAAATCAAACACACTGTGTTCCAGAAAGAGCTGGTGTTCTGACTAAAAATTATTTGTCATCTTTTGGCCCCAGTTTTCAGACGTGCCTGGAGTTTCTAATGGTCAAAACAGAACTCCTTTGAAATTGTTATAAAACTCTCAAAATCTTTTGAATTTAGGTTTTTATTTTTAATGATAATTTTTAAAAACCCCAAAGATGTTCCAAGCTACATATTTCAAAGTGAAATTGATAAGATAGTAAAAAGCAAAACCTGTCACGTAAACTGTGATCTATTCCTTAGAAAGGAGAGAGGTATCTGTTTTCAAAATCCCAAATGAAAGAGTAATTCAAAAAAGATGTGCTGGTACAAAATGTCCCTAAAGTATCTCAAGACCCTTTACATGTTGACATTAAGAACACTCTCATCAAATAGGAATACTACAAGAAAAAAGTCTGTTAAACTCACATGAAATACAGGCATTCCCCTCTATTCTGGGGATAAATAGCAAAACAAACATGTAAATATCTTGTCTCTAGGAAGAGAGGCACACAAAAGTACAGAAATAGAAGTAAAGGATGATTTTATTTCGTTAAGGTTTAGCATCCTTTTAAATTCACAAGATGAGACTCTTAGAACCAGTGTAAGTTAGAGGAAACAGGAGCAAATTCATTTTCACAGGCTTGCACAAGGGATTAATTCTACTGAGCTGAGAGAACTCCATGCCCAAAGCTCCTGATGATGGGGTCAGTGCAAACCATAGCACAGACACAAACTACAAAGGCACTGACTGCAGCACAGCCACACAGACACATTTCTACCATAGAAATAAAGAG
>JAHXMQ010006307.1:6139743-6152354 GCA_020466415.1 Ammodramus savannarum pratensis | reverse complement strand
AGAACACAGGCCTTGGCTAAACCTACCCATGGGCCAATTACTGACATATTGCTGATCCTCTTTTTATATTGGAAAAAGGATCAAGGCAAAAAAGGAAATTGAGGTCATGAATATTCACAATGACAGTGGGTGTCTAATGCAAAAGACTCTACCAGATGTAATTTTTTTCAAAGCATAATAATAAGGTCCAATGTGAGAAAACACATTTAAAATATAGCTCCTTCTTCTGCATTACACAAATCAGGACTGATTGACACTGCAGCTTAAAACTGTAACCAACACTTGTATTAACAGGGCTAGAAAACAGCTACTGAAACACTGGGAGCAATAAAGACAAGAAACTTCAGAGGAAAAAAATGCAAAAGAAATATACAATATCTAATGCATATACTATACATTCTCTATATTGTAAACAGTGTAAGACAGTGAAGTTGAAGATGCTGTTAATCATTGCTCTGCAGTAATGAATGGAGAACTCATTTGTGGTTTGGCTTAAGTCCACTCCTCATCACATTCCTGGTTATTACTAACTTATAAAAATGTTTTACTACATTTCCACATATGGCTATTTTAAAACAAAATAATTCCCTTCTGAAGATGCTTGAAGCTGAAGATTTTGCCTGACCACTATATTTATTTAACATGTACATTTAAAAAACTGTTGACAACATTTAAAAGTGCTGATTGACAATCCTTTCAGCCCTCTTTTTAAATAAAACAAACCACTACAACGTTTGATTCAAAATTATCCACCTCAGTCTCTCATTGAGAAAACATAATGTAAAAATTCTGCATAATGCTGGAGACACTACAAAGTGACATATAAAAGCAGAAAAATGGTTGAAGGAATGTATGATACCAAAGAAATGCCAAAATAGCCATATGCCCTTAGGAAAAAAATATTTTTCACACTCTGTAAATCTTTACTTTAAAATTTAAAAAAAATTCCTCAAAACATATAAAAAAACCACAAACAATGACATCAGGAAACTCACACAGAATTCAAGTGAATTCTCTCAGTCTATGAAATCCAGCTTCCCAAGCTGGCTTTAAATCTGTGAAACACTTGTAATTAACTGAGTCTCCTAAAACTTACTAGGGGAGTTTTCCTTAATGGGAATTACATCTTCACAAGTTTATGATCTTTCCAAAAAGCAGCTCCCAACACCAAGCTTACCATTTATTTTGCTGCAACTCCCCTGGAATTATTCATCAGCAATTCTTATTTGTCAGCTGAGCAAAGCAGCCAAGATGGGCTGTTGATCTCCCACCACAGCTCTCAGAAAAGCAGAGTTTTATAGAACCAAGCAAGAGACTTGGGTCTGAGTGTCAGCACAGCCTGACTTCTTAGCAGCAAAGTTTTGACCCTGAGTACATGAAATCTGAAATAAGAGACTGTAGGATTTCAGCATCAAGAGCATGAATCTGAGTCTCCTGAGGGTAGCCAATATTTATAATATTGGTGTTATATTTATGTTTTTCTACAGTGATTTAGATAATGGCACAGCCTCACAGTACAATGGATTTCATGCACTGAAATGAAATAAAGCAGTTCTGGCTGATAAGTTTCCTGTAACCTTAATTAGTTTAGCAAGACTCTGTGACAGCTGATTTTCATTTCTGACAGGTCACCAGAGTGAATCATGACACTGCACTGCTCCTGAGCCAGCAATGTGCACATCACTGAAACCAGAGAGCTCTGCCAGCTCCCTCTGCTTTGCTGTCTCTTGATAATGAGAGGAAGATTGATTAAAGCAAACCTGGAGTGGAAAGTGTAACCTAATGCTGCTTGGTTAAGAGAGTCATGTGTCTGAGACCCCGAGATTGTTCTCCTCTCAAGGATCTCATCATCCTGACACAGCACTGCAGGAGTCTCAGATGAATCAAGCAAATTCAGAGTACAATGAATAAATGCAACTACTCTCACTTAAAAGAAGTTATGAAAACAGCAGTTTTCTGCCTCAGACAAAATTATTATTATTTGGTTGTGTCTTTGAAGTAAAATAAAATATTTTAGGCCACAAGAAACATCAAAAAGTTTATTTATATTTGAATTTCCAAGTTCTCTTTACTTGGGTATCTCAAGTTATTTCCCAGAGCTCACAGATCATTCCCTATGTTATTGTACACTTCCACAGATCTACAGAAAGGTAAATACCTTTATAACAGAAATTATATTTATATTGTTTCTATTATAGCATATTATATAATTGCCTTGCAAAATAGTAGAGAATTTGTTGAAAATACTAAAGAACAACAAAATCATAATAATTGTTAAGTAGATTGGAAATAAACCTGTGGTTAAGAAGAACTGGAGATCCAGCTGAAAGGTTGGTGTGAGCAGATGGTGGCCTAAGATATTGTTTTGCAGAAGAGACTCAAGAGTGAAAAAATAGAAACAACAACCAGAACCCTGAGTGTCTGATGCTTTAGCGAGGGAGAGAAGGGGGCAGAGGGAGGAATTCCAGGGTAAGAATATAGTTATTGATAGATGAACTCTGGCTTAAAACTGAGCATTTAAGTTTTGCCTAGATGCAGAACTAAACTGACATCTGAATAAGTGTTCTTTTTCCTTACGCTTTACAGATTCCTAAGTTACTTCACAAACAACAAAGCTTTAAGAATTCATTCAGAGACTGAAAGAATTGCAATTTAATGCTGCTCCAGATCATTGCAATTAACTTCTGAAAAATGTACTAAATTGTAGATTTTTATTCTGATTTTCCTGGCATTTTTTTGTGTTTTTTCTTTTCTTTTTCTTCTAAATCTTTGTCAAACACAAGCACTTTGGAAACAGAGCTGTTTCTAGGCAAGGGCGACCTGGCAGTTTTCTCATGCCATTCCCAGTCCCACGAGGAGCAGCAGCAGCAGCTCCCTCCTGTTAAACACTGTCACAATCCACAACACTTCATCCTCTGCCCTGCTGATTCCCAGCTCTCCGAAACGGTTCATTAATCCAGCAGTAACAAACTGACACCTTGAAGGGAGCAAAGCGCTCTGGAGAGCACAAATCTCCCCAGAAACATCCCCACAAGTGTTTCTGCACCTTGGTGCAATATGCCAGAGGCTGCAATGCAAACTGATGTTTGCACATCAATCTTGTGGGAACAGACAAACCACCCTGATTCAGCCCTTCCTCAGCCAATAATCTCTTGCATACTGAAACTTTGTGTACAGATTTAATGAAATTTCAACAGTGAAGAGCCTGAGGATGGAAAAACAAAAAAAAAAGCAATAGTGTCATGTCACCTAGACCTTTTTCTGTATTTAAAACGCTCTCCTCCCTGAAGCCCACAATGTGACAGGCTGTTTCCTCTCAAAAATGTCAGGCACTGCAGAGAACTGGCAGCACTGAAGTAAAAATGACAATTTATTATAATACATATCATTTCTTTCAGTGATGACAAGCCTGTGGAAGCTAGTAGAAGGTCCAATTTGCATGACAGCACAACACCTCAGCAAAGAGAATACACTGAGTTGAGACACTGCAAGAGAATAAATGATGTATTCAGATGAAAGAAAAATCATTATTATGCTCTGGGAAAAAAAAAAACCTGAAAAAACCACAGGTGGGAAAAAAATTTGCATCTCTAATAGTAATTAATTATACTCTAAATTGTTCCTGGCTCAGTGAAGCCAAAACCTACTGGAATATCTCACAGCAAAAATTTCATTACAAGTGCCTCTGTCACAAAAGTGTATTTTCCTCCAGTTCAATCTCACACTCAAAGCAAGATCTACTGTGAGGTCAGACCAAGTGGCTTAGGGCTTTAAAAGCTCTTGGAAAGGGATTAGAACAAAACTTTAATAACAATGAAACTGCTACTTGCATTTAGAAAGAAGCTCCCTATCCTTCAAAAAGGAAAAATCAGGATGGTCACTCTAATCTAGCAGTGACTGTAAGTTAATTTCAGTTTGATTCAAAATCTCCATTGTCTGATTTTTAGAGCCACTGCACACTACCACTTTTATCTGTTCTGTTTAGTGTATTATTATTCCAGTCTTTTGTGCCATTTTCTCAGCAATTGCCTCCACTCTTTAATCTCACTACTATTTGAGACACTCAGAAATCAACAGGATTCTGTTACCACTGAGGTTTTGAATGCAGCCATTGTTCACTATTTCCTATATGCTTCAACTGGCACCAACAATTTCTCATGAAAATACTCCCTGTTCCTATACAGTACATGATTTCTGCCTTTTTTTGTTCTTTCTCTCTTAATCTTCAAGGTTTCCATCTGTGCCAAAGAACTTTCTATGCAATTAAATAAGTTATTCCCACTTTCAACACTGTTAATAGATACTTTGTAAACAATCCCGATTATATTTTATAAGATTCAAGCTATCTTTTCATCAAGAGCTAATAATGTCTCTACACTTGTACTATCAGTTCAGAAATATAATCCAAGAATCAAAATTTAAAAAAAAATTAATTTGGCATCCTTTACTACCAAATGGGTTTATTTATTTGTGTCTGATTAAATACCTCATCTCAACCTTCAAAATTTGTCACCTCCTTTGTGGTTCACTATTTCTTCCAGGGTTCAAGTCAGCCTTGTATTTCAGTGGAATTAACTGTTCTTACAGCTGGAAAGCTCATGAACAAGACCCAAGAGAACCTTTTCTCAAGGAATCAAATGTATATGGTAAATGGAAATGGCATGGAAAGTATTTCCTACTTGGCATTAATACAAATCCAGCCTATTTTAACAAAATAAGGACACCATACTTTTCTCTTCCCCCCCCCCCCAGTCAGACTTCTTGTTGGGGAAATGGCAATAAAAATATCACTGGTTCCATGCTTTTTATCCCTTCTAGCAAATACCCATATAAGTGCATCAGGAAATTATTCAGGAAACACAGATCACATTTTAAACCAAGCTGCTTCATTATAATTGTACTTTAAATGCATTTGACTTGGCAGACACATGGATGGGTTTTAAGCAATTTTAAGACCTTGCACAGAGCAAACTTTCAACTTCCACAGCAGCTCCCTCCAGCTACTCTTACTGGAAGGCATTTACACAACCTGCTGGGACTCAGCTTGACATCATTCCTTCCATCTGGACATCCAAACCAGCAGTCTGGATACAATATTTCCTGCCTTCTCTCTACTTCACACACTTGACATTCATTGAAATTTCTGGAAAATGAGAATCAGAGCTCTATGAAAACTCCAGAACCCACTGAGAAAGGGTTTTGCTTTTTCTTCACAGCTGAAGGAACAGTAAACCAGGGTTTCCAAAAGCAGTAGTCATTTTTTTCCACAGGTAAAAAAATGCATTTGGTTTCTTTTTTGACATGTAGAACCGGATAATCATTCTCACATCTTTATCTATTTGGAAACAAATCAGAATTAACCAAGTCAACGGGCTCTGTTATAAAGAAGTCTAAGGATGTATTCCAACTTAAAACCTGTCAATTCTTATATTAAAAACTCTCCAAAATTTGATAAAGATATGGAAACCAACTAATCCATGGATCAGAAACAAACACTAAATTTCCAGGAGAAACTAATCATCAAACATTCCTTAAAGCTTACACAAAACATGCTTTCATTCATAAGATGACCTGGCAAAGGAGTTTCAATCCTTATTTATGACAGAACCATTATTTTCCTTTCCCTCCAATGGTCAGAAGATATCAAACCTATTTTGCAGTCCTACTATAAGAAATTTGGAGAGAAACTAAAATAAAAAACAAATCAAACACACAAAGACAGAAAAATAATCAAAAAAAAGCTCTGTTATGACTCCACTGAGATTGTCCTGAAAACAATGACTCATCTCCTGGCAGCTTCATCAGTCCTGATGAATTTCCAACACTGGATTTTCTACCTTAACAATAAAGATTTTGTTAAATATGTTATTCATAACAGGTTCAAAATGAATAGGTTCAAACTGAAATGCTTTGCTTTTTCTCCCAAATTATTAGACCATAGTAAACAAGTGCAGAGCCACAGCAATAAGTGCAGGGCTTTAGCAGGTGCTAGACAAGCAAAACCTGCAGTAGCTCATGCATTTGTAGCCATGACCTCATGTGCTGGATGCAGTATTTGTGCTTGAACACATTCCATGTTAGCTGGCAAGCAGCACACATCGATTTGATATCTACTGGCCAGCAGCTGGTTAATCCATGCATGAAATGCACTTATCCAGCAGTTCACTGGTTTGATTGATGACACATCTATCCTCCTAAGATAACAGCATGCTTCCTGTCTCAAGAGTCACCAAAGTGCTTTACAACATATTCTTATGTTGCTACACACTACCTGAAATTTAGGATTTTTTTTGTAAAGAAACTCTTCTTTGAGATGCATTCACCATCATGTCCACAGGAGGAAGAAGCTCTATAAAATTTTATCTTTAAGAATGATTTTGTTTTATTTTAAAAAGTTAATTCCTCAATAATGCACTTGTCAGAAAACTGACTCCTATGAAACAGTCTATATCTTTCTCTTCCTCACTTTCCTCCCTCCCAATAAGTAAGCAAAAAAGAAAGTAAGCACTAACACCCTAGCATTACATGCTAAACTTTTTTTACCTAGTGGCCTTTGCTTATCACCACTCTACTCCTGAATTCTGACCACCATCTTTCCCAGAAAGTCACACGGAAAATGAGGAAGCATTCAGATCCAGATTTTTAAGCAAACAAAACAGAACCCAAATTTGATATCAGCACCACGGATAAGAAACCAGTCTCTGTTTTTACAAGCAGGGCTTGGGGTTTTTTTAATGTTATTGCTTCCATTAATCCATCACCAACCACCAGGAAGCTTGAAACCTTCTTTGCTGTGAAATAATTAGAAAAGAAAGGAAACACAGCTCATAATAATTTTTTAAAAAGTAAATTGGTAAGTACTGCCCCATATGCTCTGCCCTGCTCTTGAGGATAGAACGGCTGCACAATTATTTTGAGACAAGAGCTCCATACCTAAGAGTATTTAACTTGAAAGTATAAGTTTATCAGAAACTTTGTTTGGCGAACAAGATTGGTATATGGCAATTCTACCCACAGTTCTCTCTCTTGCGTGTAGTGCTTTCCTGAAATAATTGTTATTTCTCAGTTCATTACAATAAGTAACATACAGAGTAGATTAGGTAAGGGTTGCAGATCTTAAAAAAAAGGAATCATGCTAGTGAAAAGTTCTGGTGTTATATTCTTGCAACAATATTCTTTCTTCCCAAAGGTCGAAAAATCAATTTAAGTACAAAGAGAGGATATATAGACATGAATTAAATCAACACAATGACTAAAACCTGTTAGCATGGATAAAACTTTTTTGTTTTGACTTAAAATATAAAAAAACAATATGAGAATAAACCATGTTTTCAAACACGAATTTGAATCACAAACACACAAAGGACTTTGAAAATCCTATTGAATAGATCTTCCTGTTATAAACAGGTATTTATGTTTTCTCATGGCTCTGTTCTCCCAGTACCTAAGCCAATCCTAAAGTTAGGCAAAAATCTTCGAACAAGCAGCAGGTATTCATTCCAAACAGCATTTCAGAACCAGCACTTACACACTCCTAAAAATGCCTTTTTTGATTCTCCTAAAAGTAGCTCACTTATTGTCACTATTTGCACTTAACTTGGTTTGAAGTTCTGCTCTATATCAAGGCAAGTTTTTTACTGTTTGTTTTTGTTGTGTTACTCGGTGCAACATTTCTTCATTACCTGTACCAAGGTCTCCTCCTGAACACTGCAGGATGTTGCAGCTGCTGGGAGTATGCTGCATTAGCAGAGATTTCACTATTGAAAATATTACCCAGACTTCACGGTCTTATCTAGAAACTGGTGCACAATTTGGTGGGTTTTTTGTTTGTTTGGTGGTGGTTTTTTGTTGTTCTTTTTTTTCCCCTTCAGTGGGTGCAAAGAGGGAAGAAAAAGGAATATCAGCAAGTACACATGATCTTTTGAGGTCCTTCCCAACCTGGGCTGTTCCATGAGCGCTTTGAGACGAGCACACCCTAAATTAATTGCTTCATTTCTTGTATTAGACAACTTGTGATTAATGTCACCAAATATTACAATTAAGTACTCCTCTCAAATTATCTCCTCATCTCTGCAGTGTTCAAAAAGTCAAGCTAGACCTCAGCTGGCCTACGGCATAACATGATTATCTACAGCAGCTCACAATTAACCAATTACACTTGGAATGCAGCGCTCTCACACACAATTATTTAGGAACTCACTGAAACATGAATTTAGTGTCTGCTTGTTTCAGCTATTCAGCAAGGAATATTTACAGCTGGAGATACACTCTGAGCCTGGGAGAATTAAAGACTCTTTAGATTAAATAGGAAAAAATACCTAAAACTAATTACAGCAAAATTTGCACAAACAGAAAGTAAATACAGTCAATAGTACCTTCATAATAATAAAGCACCTAATAATAGCACCATCTATAAAATAAAAGCACCTTTCCTAACGAAAATATTAAGTGCTTAAAGCTAAGCATATCATTTGGAGTTTTACAAAGGAGCACTTCATAAAATCAATACTGTGAAGGGTATAAAAAAAACCAAACAAAACCAGACCCCTGGTACCAAATGAGGACAAACCAGGTAAATTCACAGGGAAACCAGATCTCTCTTTCAATTTCATGTAGGATCAGAGATTTTAGGCAAGAAGGTTCACACATCTGCTAATCCTGCAGCTAGTGAAATCATGGATATACTTCAGTATAGCGCTTTGAAAAAAAAAAAAAAACACAAAAAACCCAAACAAAACTTCCAGGGATTTTTGACGCAGACAGTGACAATTCTGAGCTTCTCAGAACTGGAGATAAGTATGAGCCACCTAAAAATGGATTCTTCATTAGATTCTGTTTGATTCTTAGGTTTTATCTTAAGCCTTATTTCTCTAGATCAGGGTGCAAGAAAAGCCTTTTTGTACTTTATTTCATTTGCTTTTTATTTACATTGCTATCATACTTTGTAAAAAATGTATCCATAAATCAGTTAAATAAACAGAAAATGCATTTTTTTTATTCCCTAGTCTAAGTTTATTCTAAATCCTTATGTGAGTGTGATTCCTTTGAGTCAAATGGAAATAAAAATCAAAAAACTACACGGTCCTGAACTTCTCTAATTTTTCTTAGCAAGAAAAAAAATTATCTGCACCATCCTATATAAAAATGTATAATTGTAAATAAGTCTTTGGATGATTTAATAAAAAAATTTAGTCCTCCATATCACAGACCTCAACTTTTATGATCACATCACGTATTTAAAATTTAACCTCCTCTTCTACCCAGATGAAGTTAGAATGAAACAGACAGAAGTACTAAATTACTGAGTATCATTCTTAAGGATATCATGACACTTTAGTACCACAATAGATCGGTTTTCATGACTTCAGAAAGTGACAATACAACAACTGCAGTGAGTGAGCTGGGAAAAGCTCCTATTTATAGGTTATTTTATAATTTCTACATTCAAGAACAGCCCAATCTCACAGGAAATTCCTATTTAATAGGGAAACCTCAGTCTATTCATTACTTCATGCTTATTTGTAGCACAATAGCAATTTTTAACATTCATCTTAGTTCAGTACAATTAACCATTCTGCTTGGAATTAAACAGAAAACAAAAAAGAAGGGGTGAAAGAGGATTCAGATTCCAACCACTGGATAATTTATCCACAATATCCACACATATTATCTGTTATTAACATTAAAAGTCACATTGTAAAACCTGAATATTGAAATCCGATATTCCTGGCTGCCAGCCAATCATAGAAAACAGACAGGCTAATACTAAAGAAAACAAATTTTTATTCATTTACCTTCTGTTGGAAATGAACTGTGTAGTGAATTTTTTAGAAGATGAAAATTGTAATTGCTTGTATAATAAAGCTGAAAATTAAGGAGAAACAGATGGAAGACTAAAAGTTCTTTTTTGTAAGTGATAAGAGGATGATTCATAAGTATTTGACATAAGTTAAAATTACTTATGGAACAAATGTTTATGGAAAATGTTCTGCTTAGGACAATGTGCCATCATACAATCAGCAGTGAATTATTCCAATTGCCATCCCTAATCAAAAAGAGAAAAGGAAATAAACTAAGAAAGGAGAAAAAAATCGAAACTTGTTATTTTCTCTTGAACTTCAGTGACTTGTGTCTTTAAGTTCTACCTCAAGAACAGAGGGCACTATCAGAAGCATTGTACATCACAGTAATTCTATTAATTTGCAGTTTTGAGATAACTTTATAATGTCACTAAATAGTAATTAACTTCCTAAGGTCAGCTCAACAGAATGTGTGAAAAAATCGGAGCCATGTAAGTGCATGAGACTCGTGGTGACCTCGTTGCACCAATCCCAAGGAAACACTACATTTAAATCTCCATCTACGACTTCTAAACAAAAATTGACAGGAAAGCCAATGATCTTACCCACACTTACATGGGTGCACATGACTTGAAATATATTAAGTGAACACTTTCACATACAGCTAAATACCTAAAGTAGATCAAAAAACACACAAATTAATTTCTTTTCATTGTTTTCCTAATACTCTCTCATGGAAAATGCAGCTACCATCCAGATGATTGTTTTGTTCAGAGTAAATGGGCCAACACTTTGACATTGATGATTTCCAGGCAGTGCAGCACCAGCCTTGCTGTAGGAGTAGAGCACAACAAGACACCAGCGTGGGTTGTTGTTGTCTTTAGCAGCAGAGTAGGTGCCTGTCCATTCTAGTTCAGCAGTAATCATGCTGAAACCCAGATCCAAATCCACAGGTAAAATCCAAATTGCATCTAGAGCCAATAATGCTGGAAAGCACATCTTAATTCATCTATGAATCGTTTGGTTTAAAATATACAGCTGAGTGCTGCTGTCTCTTCACAGCACTTCCTCCTCCAGGTCACTTTCTCAATCACTCACAGATATATTGCTATGCAATGTAGGTATTTATAAAATGAGTTAATCATGTCACATGTGGAAGGGTTCATTGAGAATTTCAATAAAATAGATAATTTTCAATATTTTAATAACAGTTAATAGGGGTTAGGGACTGATGTTTGGATGCTTCTATGCATTCATTTAAATTAGTTGTTCATATTTTGATTTTTATTTTTCTTGTAATGATCCATTTGCCTACATAATCCCTTTTCTTCTGTCTTCCCGTAAATTGGTATTTCAATGACTATACAAAAAAGTTATTGAAACCTAGATCACAGTATTCCACTTTACAATGCAAAATTGGTATGAGAAAATTGAGGAAATTTTCCAGACTACAGCACAGAATACAAAATCTAAAAGAGCAGCAATGCAAAGCACCTTAAACAGCAAGTTTGAAAATGTCAGTTAAAACACCTAAAACCCTCACCCTGTTATATGTCTGATGAACAAGAACCAAACATCACACCTAAAAGCAAGAGCTGCCACCACTACACATGAACAGCAAGCCTAAACATGGACATAATAAAGATTTAGGAAATCACTTTGGTACCTCCAATTCACAGACTGCTTCCAATCTTTCACTGGTGGATTTGTCTGCATCTATTGCAGACTTGGCACCTCCTGTTCTGCATGGCTATTCTTTAAAGACATAACTTTGTTATGCCAAGCAAAGTTATCTGCAACTGGCTAAGGATACCCCATATCTGGGACAAACTTGATAGTGACAGGACATTAACAATATTAGTTCCACAAAAATAAACCACATATTTGCATATTCAAGGAAGAAAAATTGCAACGAGGCAAATACAGGAATAGATGAGCACAAATTGTGGGGTTTGAGAATATAGGTCATTCTACAGAGATCTCCAGATCCAAATAACATTTCAGATTTCTGCCATAGAACAGGCTGAGAAGTTTATTCTTTTTTTTTTTTTTTTTTTTAGATTTCCAAATCTAGTAGATGATTTTGCACCAACCACTTTAAGTTTGGCAAAAAAGAAAAATAAACATGCAAGAAAATTACTGCAGCACGTGGAAGGCTGGTATTATACCACATGGCATAACTCAGGACCTGATGCAGTGAGGGGTGACATCTGTGCCAAAAGCCTCCTGTTACTGAGGCTGAAATCCCAAAAAAAAGCCAAAACAGAAAACAACAGAACCAGACAACCCCATATCATGATGCAGCTTTCAAAAAGGAGAAGGCTAGCTATGTGGCTTTCTAATTAAAGCCTTAAGATCCCACACACACTCCTCTAAAATCATCATAAAATTTTCCTTCTTCATTTGTTACTACCTTAAGAAAATCTTAACACAAACGTATCCTGATGAAGGGAAAAAGCAGATCAACAGAATTTGCTGCATGAACTACCATAAACACTTTGTCTTCTGTACAGAAGGAAACACACCTGAAAATTTCTTTGTGGAGTATGTGCTACTTAAGAGATAATGTCAATGAAACAGTGCATTGTTGGAGGATAATGGTCTCCTGCTGCTGTTAAATGCCAAGGCACAGCTAAGCCACTTGCAAAGCAAGGGACATTATTCCAATGACAATATTCTAGTACAAATGGCATTTCTACTACACTGAATAGAGTACATTGATTCAGTCATTTGATCTGATACTTGCTACTATGACAGAGCAACAGTCGCTCAAAAGCGCTGCTCTAAAATTGCAGAGTTTGAACTGACCAC
>JAHXMQ010006307.1:6107392-6121884 GCA_020466415.1 Ammodramus savannarum pratensis | reverse complement strand
TGCTTTTCACAGTCTAGAACATCAACCTAAGACTTTTCATAAACTAATGTTGTGTTTACTATTTTTGCAAATGGTCCTCTGCACTATCTTTTATTTTCCTACATTCTATCCCCCCACAGAGGTCGACAAATAAACTGTCTTCTTTTTACCTTAAAAGTTTCAGCGTGCATGTCATTCATTCTGTGTCCTATTATGACATATTAAATTCACATGTTTTTGCCATTTTGATGATTTGGCTTTCCCAGTTCACAAAGATCTGCAGTGCACATCTACTCAGGAAGGAGCTGCTCCAGGTGAGCAGGCATGTTGTTCCTACTGAAGCCCATTCAGACAGGTTATAATATTTAAATCTTATGCAAATACAGACAAAATGATTGTGCTTAGCTAATGTCTAACATAATAGCTGAATTTTTTGAGTAAGGCTTTCATTAGGGTAATTTAATATACTGCTCCTGTCCAAGGCTAAACTTTCTGTAATTTTTTTGTTCAAAATTTATGAAGTTGAGTTTGTCTTCCAGCACAATCACAAAGAATCAGTGGTTTATATACAGGAAAAATCAGTGGAAAGATTCAGAAGTGACACATTTACTGTAACAGCACACCCTTGAGCTGCAAATGCATCTCCTAGAAGGGTTGCTTGTCTCCCCACACAGTTAAATTATTACTTGAAAACTAACAAGTAAATCCCTCTGTCAGTATTCACAGAATAAAAGTTAATAGGCCTTAACTTTGATGGATATTGAAAAAGAATCTCAAGATAGATAGAAATAGCACAGTACTCCTGTTCTTTTAAGTTTGGGAACAGGAGAAGAGCTCACACTCTCAATGCTTTATCTGACCTGTGATAAACTACATTGAATATGATCTACATTTTCTGTATTCAGTTGCAGATATGTCAATTTCCTGAATATTAAATGTTTTCTTATTTAGATCAGAACTTCTAGTTTTTATTGGGAATTAATTACACTCTTATTTGAAAAACTCACACAAAACTGTCACATGCAGTTGGTGTGATTCCAAGTCTTGGGAGGATCTTTGCATTGTTCAACTAATTTGAAAATACTTAGCCAGAAAATCTGCATGCACAAATTTGTAGGGAAAAGCTATGAAGTGAGAACACTGCTACTTCTCTGGCCTTCAGTCAGGCAAGACTGGAGCTGTAAATATGCCCCTATGTCACTGTTCCTCCAGGGCTTGTGCTGTCCTGGCTGTTATCCATCCACTGTACACTGCATCTCTGTCAAGAAATGGGAGCAGGGTGGGAATCCCTGTAGAAGCACAGTTAGGGTAATTACAGTAGAGCACAAAGGCTGATTCTGTCCTGGTTTTCTTTTTGCAAACCCACAACTGACAACATTTGTTAATGGCTACAATTCATATGTAATTATACACAGGTACAGACAGATTGCATTCTCGCATGGTAGCAAAATTATCAGTTTTAATAACTACAGATATTTGACTATTTCTGAAGTTAACATCTCTAAAGACAAACAAGATGCCATCTTCCATGTCTTAAAAGGGGACTTACAAAAATGACCTTGTGGATGAGCACCATCTTTTGAAATGAGGGGACTGAACCTTGCTTGCTTAATTCTTACAAGCACTATCTGAGAACTACAGCATTAACCACTGGAAGTCTGCTAGGAATCTGGATTACTTCTGGGAAAAAAAAAATTACTATACAAGACTGTTCTTCAACATGATTGAATACTCAAGGTTCTATTCTAAACCTTGCAGAGGGTTGCATGATGTATGAGGATAAAAAAGGGAGGGAGGAATAATAAGGATTTAGTCATGATGCACTGACAGACTTTGGAGTCACTAAGGAGCACAAATACAACCATTGGAACAGCTTAAACTTGTAACAAGTTTGTAGAGTACAACATAAAAATCTTTTATTCTACTACACAGCTCATCTATAAAGATTTGATGTGATTTTCAATAGAGGAGTTATGAAATAAAGCAGCCTATAGCAGGAGCTAACAAGTGCACTTCATGTTCATTCCCACGCATTAGCACCAAGACACTGCCCATAAAATACATTAAAGATAAATTTATCTTTTCTTCTGTGGCAAGAGCCAAAACACTTCAATGTTTATAGATCAAGGCTTTCTTAAAGGAAAAATAAAAAAACACCCCAGAAGACAATAATTATTAATTCAGTAGTACAAATCACCTCCAAGGCAATGTCTTTAAATTTCAAACAACCATGCCCTGGTCTGCAGAAGGGAGTGATCACCATCACCAACCAAACAAGAAGATTTTTCTACTCATTAAAGTGTTGCAAAACTGTAGCACCCTGAAAGTGCAATCCAATTAACAAATCATTTATATTGACCTTAAAGTAAAATGAGAATTACGTCACCCTTCTAGAGATGCATAACACAGATACACATAATATATATAAATATACATAATAATTTATTACTTGTGAACTATCTTGTAAAAGTAGCTACAAACTTGCTATATTCCTCCATACATGTTCTAGATTAATCTTTTCATGCTCTGGCTACTCATATTCTAGCAAAACCAGCATGAAAACTTCAATCTACATGTGGAGTATCAAGAGGAAGACTCATTTTGGTCCTCAAGAATAAATATTTTGTTTGGACATAGGAGCTCTTATTTATTTTCACATACCTTTAAACTAAGAAAGGAAAATGCCTGAATTAGAGACATGTAGTAACAAAAAAATGGAAATCCATACTAATGTAATTTACTTCAGTTCAAGAATGTCCTGCAATGTTATTCCAGACAGTAACTGAAGAAAAAGGTGAAACAAGGTTTTCAGTAAAAACAAGTTCTCACTTCTAAGATGTACATCACCTGCTCTGAATTCACAGAAATCTCTGTAGACACATTTCAGTATGAGTCAGTAATGCATAAGCACAATAATTTGACAAGAGCCAAATTCAAACTGTCTGCTGAGAAATGCAATTTTATGTGAAGAAACACATGCATTTATGACACAGAGAAACTAATAAAACCCACTGTCTCTGGCACCAGAAGTATTTAGCAAGGCAGCACCTTCTCAATATTCCAATATTTCATTTTCAATGCATTTTCAGCCCTGTTCTCTCCTTTTTCTCTCAGCAACATAAACAACCAGGAAGGATTAAAAAAATAAAATATTGCTGACAGAAACAATTTTCATGACAATTTTCCTCATCTCTTTCTACACCAGTGTATATAGGACATTTTTTCCTCTTTTCATTTTTCTCTATCAGGACTTTTCCGTGAAGTTTTGGGGTTTGGAACAGCTCCACTCTATTTTCTTACTTAATCCCCATTTGTTTTTACATCACAAGTCATCTATTCCCTTTACACACATAAAGATAATTGCTGCTACTTGAGAGGCAACAACATAAGTCCTGTTGTTTCCATTATCTAAACCTATTTAATAATCTAAACCTGATCTTTGTTAATGTCCCCTACTGAAAATACCTCAAGAAAAAGGAGAGATTTTAAGTAAACCAGTAGTGGGCTTCCAGTATCAAGAGCAACTCAAAATCTGAGGTCTACCAGCAAATTACAGCTATGCCTGCACGTTTCTGAGAATATTCTGATCTATAAGAATTATACTTATTGTTTTGTGCAACTTTGGCATAACTCAAATACAGAAGTGAAATATAATATTAGAAAAAAAAAGCTTTTTTTAGAGCTTTGAAGCTGTTAGGCTGTGCTATGTAAAACTTGGCACACACTAAGAAATAAACCTTTTCCTGATAGATGGTAACAGCTCCTTTGTTTCTCCAACTCCCACTTGATGGAAGGATTATGCTCTCAATCAATGGTAATGGCCCCACTAAGACAAACCAATATATCATCTCTAACTCCACACACAGCACTGACTCCACGTGCCAAAACCTGCACACTAGACAAGCAAACATTGGAATTAAATAAACACTTCAGGTTCCTCTCTGCAGACCCCAATGACCCACAGAGTGAACAGTTATATTTAATTATACTTATTTCTAGACAAAAAAGAGAGACAATAATGATACTGGACCATACAGCCACCCCAGGACACATATACAACCCAATACCTCAACAAGAATATATTTCCTGGGTAAAATCTGTAGCTACAGAATATTTCTCTCTCTTTTCAAGACATTCTGTACTAGAATCCCAGAATAGCCACAGACCAAGGGGAAAAAAAAAAAAAAAAAGGAAGGAAATGTTGACCTATTTAATAGGGAATAAGCCAAGACATTGAAAACTAACACATGACCAACGTTATCCATAGAAATCCTCATGTCTTATCTAGATAGATCACATGCAGAACATGTTACACAGAATCTTCAGGAGTGTCTAGGGAAGAAAATTTATTTCTGTACTTTTTAATGAACCTGTAACAAATTTTCAAAGAGTTTTTGAGGGAATAGTTGGGAGAAAAAGGGAGAATATCAGAATGGAGAATAGTCTTCATTGCTGCATTTTCAAGGGGTCTATTCCAAAAATTAACTGAGAGGAAACTGTGGAAATGTGAATATTGCATTAGACTCACTGCACCATAGCTAATCTTACATAATATCAAATACTTTAGCCCAGGAGAACCATGTAAATAGCCTTCACAGATCTCCATCTTTGTTCTCCATTGTTCCCTGAATAAGAGAATCCCTAGGAAAATCTATAGTATAAACATAATAAAGAATACACTCAACAATATTGCAGGACTTGGCAGTGTGTGGAATTAGCCATAATCATTCCTGCCTCACATAAAATACCTGCTGTAGACTTTTTCTTAGCAGAATACAATCCAAATAGTCATGATATTTGTTGATAACCACAAACACTTGAAGTTCCCACTTTTCTCATGTGCACTCAGTGTGTTCCTCAGAGCTGGAACAAATTGTTTTCACAAGTAAAAGTACTTTGAAACCATTTCTGTAAACTCAGACAAATGCTAGTTCAAGTTTCTGACTGCCAGTTTCAGCTCTGTTCCATAAAATAAATAACTATAAGGCACCTGTAAAGCCTAATGCAGTCTGAGTTCTTTATGATGCAAGTGCTCATCGCCTCTTTAAGAATTCAAAGTCAACAATAATATTCTTGAACATCCTTAACATACTTGTGCTTTCTATCAAAGCAAGTCTAAATTATCCTGTTCAACAAAGTGCAAACTTCATGGTTTACTCCATGACACTGGAGTGACATAAATGTTCTCCCTGCAGGGTGGCACAAGTTTACGTGGTAGTGGCAATATATCAAGACTGAGAAAGAAATGTGATTTTAAAATAAATAAAAATTAAAATTAATAGAAGTTATCTCAAGCTGAAGAACTATGATTGTTTAGCCTTTCTCCCAAGGCATAAGTTTGATCCCAATAGTCAGTACATGAGTCCATGATCTGCCTTTATCTAAAGTCAGTAGTGTTTGCCATGACTACAAACAAAGCTACAATGAAGCCATGCTTGGAAAAAAACAGGTCCATAAATCCAAAATGTTCTTTCTGTGTCACTTATCTCAGAAGGCTTTGCATCAGCTGGCATTCCATGGTATTCCTCCTGGTTTCTACTCCAAATTCTGGTGAATATGCAAGTAAAAAAGCTAAGGCCTTGCATACATCCTTGTATGTCTCTCTCCTCATTCATTTCAGGTTATATTCAGGGTGTATTAGGACTTGCTATGTTATACAGATCATTGTAAAATCAAGTGTTACATTTTGCAATTAAGCAGATTATAATCTTGGTTTGGTATCTCTTTTGAAACTGTAAGAGAAAAAAATAATTATGTAACATGATTGCCTGGGTTTAAGAAATAGGTGGCTTCCTGGAGTAAAATAAGCCCAGAGCTTAAATGCTTTAGGCAAATTAGTAGGACAAAATTGTAGATACAGTTCCTCCTCTGAGTTCTGCAGATAGTCTGAAAAGACTTTTTCAGAAAGGTCAAACATTTCATTATAGAAACACAATAAACTGACTACAGAATACTAAAAATAATACTGCCTTATATAGTTAGGCTGTAAGTGTATTCTGATATGCTATCACCTTTAACTGGAGACCAAATGTCTAGAAACCATTTAAAGAAACAAAGAAAGGAATCAGAAGATTTTCAACAATTTTTTCACATGAACTTTCCAGTTCTGAAGGGATGGGAGGATATAACACTGACCTGGTAGACTGCAGCCCCAGCAAAGAACCCTCATCCTTCCCTCACTGCTCAGGGCTGGCTAAGAAACAACTCTGTGTCCCCTTTTCTCCTGCCCACAGCTCTCTAAATGAAAAACAAGTGGTTTAAAATACAATGTACTTTTCTTTCTCTGCACTTAAAGCTCCTGAAGGTAGAACACCATAACAAGTTTAGTGGTACAAAGTTTGGGAGCCCCTTTTAGTCACTTAGAAATTCCCCAGAAGTAATGTTTCAGAAGGTGAAATTATTCAGGTCTCCTGCTGTCTTGAAAAAGACCAGCATCAAGCATTGGGTCACCAACACCTCCCTGTCCCACAGTAAAATCACCTGTAATGTTACCCTCAAATTAGGCCAAGGGCTCCATTCTACATTATGAAAAAACTCCTGTACATCTCACAAGTCATTCAGTTTCAGAACAAATGTTTGCCAATTCATCCAGTGCAACATCTCTGAGAACCCAAGCATGACACTGAGGAACTAAATATTTTAGTAGTACAATGTTATTAAAAGAACTGATAACTTATCAAGTGTTGTTTTTATGGTTACAGTTACAGCAATATCCCTAAAATCACACACCTGTACTTAGAAAGATGTTTACTTGAAACCTCTTCAGGAACAATGGAAATTTTGCTTCAAACAACAAACTTGCTTTCACAAATACTTGACAAAACCACATTTATTTTGGATCACTTTTGTATCATGTGCTACTATGTTTTAGTGTCTTTTGTTGTTCTTTATAAGCCCCTACGAGTGCTAGGCCAAATTCCACGTGCTTAACCAATCAACATGCAAATTAAGATTAAAAGTTCAAAACTTGACCCCAAAAATTCCCAAATAATAAAAAGAAATATTAGTAAAGTTTCATATAAGTCAGGAACAGTTTCTTCTAAAGTATGAATCAGACTTGTCCAATTTTCTGCACACATCATTAGTCTCCCAGGGGATGTAAGTGAAACACAGAAAGAAACACATCAAATTACTACGTTCTGAACAAGTTCAGTATTTGAGGACAGTCAGTTCTAAATAAGAGAGACAAACATCTTGGAAAAATTAAACTCCTAAAATCATCGACTCTCATCACCATCCAAAAAAATACCAGGCTAGGGGAAAAAAACCAGGTAAATTTTGAACCCGCACAGAAGCAAACCCCTATATTTTTGTTTCTAACGGCAATGCAGGGCTCAGAGGTTGTTATTGCTGATTATTATTTGTTTTCAGCCGGGCACACAAGGAGGGCACCGGGCCGGGCCGGGCTCCAGGCGCGGCGGCTGCGCGGGGCAAGGCTGCGGTGCGCGCGCGCGGCCGGCAGGGGGCGCCGTTGCTCGCTGGAAGGCGCTGAGGGCGGGCGCGCCCCCGGAGCTGCCGCAGGAGCGGCCCCGCGCTCCCCGCTCCGAGCCGCCGCTCCCTGCCCGGAGCCGCCGCTGCCTTCCCGGGATCCGCCGCCGTCAGCGGGGGAAGGCCGCCCCCGACCCCCCGGCAGCCGGCGTGCCCCGCCCCGGCGCCTCCCCAGGGCAGGAGGCCGCGCCGGGTCCCCTCACGCCCCGCTCCGCCTCGGCAGGGGCGGGGGAAGCGGCTGCCACCCCCTCGGAGAGCGAGCAGCCCCGAAGCCCAAGTACTCACCATGTTGACTTCCGACACCATATCTATACTGGCAATGTCTATGTTCATGCCAACAGCCACTGGGGGACCTGCAAACCAACAAGATGGTCCGCAATGTGATCTCGAAGAACTTAACTCGTTCTCAGCAGAGTTAGCAGGGCGAACGCGCAGCGCACATAGGAAACGACACACAGAAAGTCGGGAGGGAGGCATGAAGTGTTCCCCCCCCCGTTTGCCCTCCGCAGCGGGGTCCCAGCGCGGCCGCGGGGCCCGGGCCGAGGCGGTGCTTTATGTAACAGCGCACACGTGCGGCGCCCGCTCCGCGCCCGCGCAGCCCCGCGGCCCGGGCACGGCGAGCACCGAGCCCCGGGAGGGATGAGGGGACAAAGTGTGTCTGTGTGTGTGGGGGGGAAAGGGCCACCCACAGGGAACACGTCCGAAATAAACAAACTAGTTGGAAGTGGGAGCGCGCAGGGGGTTAAATGGCATTTTTGTATCAGTTAACGGCACGGCTTGTACTCGAAAATAGTAGCTGTGATCACCGGCACGTTAGGCTGAAAGGAGCAAACGCTGGGTGAACTTAAAGAGAGATTTGCATCTCGATAAAACCAGTGAAGCAAGGGTTTAATTACAGGTTGGTAAAGTGTCATCACACACAATGAGGGACCGATTAGGAATATACAAGTGATTTAAGTGAACGCATTAAGAGCATCCTTTGCTAAGAAAATTGAGAAACAATGGGCTTAACTTTGGATCAGCTACAGGAAATGGCAATACACACACCCCCCAAAGCAACAGCACCCACAAGACATTTGAAACCGCCCCCATACACAACGCACCCAGCCCGGATATGCAACCTCTCTTATGCAAAAGCAGTCAAATTACCTCCAAAATCTGGCCTCAAGCGAATATCATAGCCCTTCAGCAGTCTATCCACGGTCTCTTTCACCAGTGACATATTACTAGGGTCATTGACACTAAAGAAAAAAGAAAGAATAATACTGTATTATTTCTGATTTCTCAGCCCCCAGCTGTACATTTCTCTCAGCAGCAGCATGCACTGCAATTCAAAGTAAAGGAAAAGAGATACCTTAATCACTTACCTCTGTGCACACACCGCAGCTATTATTAGAGGGAATGACCAAATCCCAAAGTAACCCTTTTTCCGGACTCTCAGCATCCCTTTAGCTTTTGATATGATTTAGGGTTTCAGTGAAGAGAAGAAGAGATCCAACTTATTCTGGCCAGTGCAGTAATTCTAATGTGAAGCGCATGCGCACGGCGTACCACAACATCAAAAGGAGCAGTGGTTGCTGCTGGAGATGGAGCAAATTTCCTTGAAAAAAAAAATTAAAGGGGAAGAAGGAAATGCATTATTTAAAAAAGAAAAAAAAAAAAAGTAATCCACAGGAGGATCCAGTATATTTTGTTGTCCTTTTTGTTGTTATAGAATATAAATCACAGCAAGAAGAGAAGTTTTAGGAGTTGCAAGGTACGGCGGCTTTGCAACCTAGTTTAAGCGTTGGGGGGGCTGGACGGTCTCGGATTAGGCACAGGGAGAATAGTTAAAAAGGAGAATGCACTGCGTACGTATGGGGGCAGGTGGGGGGAGAGAGGGGGCAGCTTAACTTTTTAGTCCCTGGAAGGAAGCGCCTGAAGCGAGGAGAGGTGCGGGCAAAGGAGCCGGCGCTGGCAACGGGGGCGGGCGGTGGGGGAGGAGGGAGATGAGCGCCTACAATATTTCTCACGGAGGAAAAAAAAAAAAATGATGACGAATAGTTTCTTGTAAAAGGGGATTAGGCTGTTTCTTTCCTTACTGTGATGCCAGGCACTATTCCCGGAGCACAGGCGCTGGGAACCGAGGGGGTCGCCGGCTCCCGCTGGGCACTGGCTGGTGCCCGAGGGGCGGCACGGAGCCCCCGCGACCCCGCTGCCCCCCGGCGCCTTTTCCCTACATCGCCCGAGGGTTAACCCAGGGATGCGAGTTCTCCAGGTAGAACGGAACCTGGCCACGGAGCTGGGGGAGGGGGGCCAAGGGGAAGAAAAACACCACCCTGAAAGGCTTTCAGTGACCATTCCAGACCCCACGTAGGTGCATAAGCCCACTTACCTTAGCGGGTAAAACACCCAGGCTCTTCAAATGCAGCGTGTGATCCAATTAATGCCTCGGAAGAAACCGGAGACGAGCGGAAAGCTGATCTGGGGATGCTGTGAGTGACATTTAAATCCTGAGCAGAAAACGAGATAGAAAGGAGAGAGAAGGGAAAAAACAAGCCCATGAAAAACAACAAACACCGGAGTTAAATAATTCCTCTCAAATCTGCTTTGTGCCCGTCGCTCCTTTTACACCACCTCCTCCTCCTCCTCACGCACATACCCGCTCGGCCCCGCGGATCTGTGCTGCTTCACCGAGCGGATCTGGGCGTGCACACGTCCTCGGTCGGCCCGGGCGGCGCGGGGAAGGGATTGGGAACACTTTGGGCGTCAATTAACAAAAGAAATATTTAACTCGCTGCGGGAGAGTGGAGGAGCGAAAAAAAAAAAAAAAAAAAAAAAAAAAAAAAAAAAAAAAAAAAAAAAAAAAAAAAAAAAAAGAAAAAGCGGCGGGTGGTGGGGGAGGGACAAGGGTGAAGGTGTTGCTCAGAGATCGAGGCGGGCTGGAGAGCCGCTCGCTGCCCGGCACGACGCGGGCTGAGGCGCTCCGGAGCTCCTGCCCTGCCCCGCCGCCCCCGGAGCGGCCACCGCCTCCCGCTGCCCGGGAACCCGCGATCCGCCCCGCACGGCCGGGCCGGCCCCAGCCCGCATCAGGCGCACCCTGGCCGGGGAGCAGGAGAGTCAGGGGGGAGCGGGGCCGGGGGGATGCTCGGGGAGGAGGCGGCGGCGGCTCCCGGGCAGGGCTGGGGTGGGGGCGGACGGCGAGGCGGTGGATGCAGCCTCACCTAGGGAAGCGGCGGGGTGGAGCGGGGGGAGCTGCCCCCGAGAGACGGCAGAGCTGCTAAAAAAAATAAAAAATAAATAAACAGCCAAACCGTGAATCAGTCGGCAGCCCCGAAAAGCAGGCAGCCATTTAATAGAGAGCGACAGCCAGCCCGGCCGGAGCGCCCGGGAGCGGGGAAGCCCCGCAGCATCCACCTGCCGCTGGAGCGGGGCCAGGGCCGCCCCCGGCCTCCCCCCGGCCCGGCCCGGCCTGGCACCGCTCCCGGGGCACGAACCGTGCCCCTGTCCCTCCCGGCCGCTGCCTCGCACCAACACGCTCTGCCCTGCGGCTCAAGTAAGTAGCTGCTCGGGTTTTCCTCCCAGAAACAAAATAGCCATCCTTCAGGGGGCTGGGGGCAATTCGTCATGTCGTTTTCACTACCTGTTCCCATTTGTAAGAATTGAAATTGCACAGAGTGAGGAAACGCACTTTTCCTGCTGAAACAGACAAGATTGTGTGGGTGATAAATTTCTCATTTATGTGTTCAATAGGAAAAAAAAACCCAAACAACTAAGTTAAAGAACGCTTAAGCGTTTTTAAAATCAAAACACCCACGGCCCCCACCCCATTTTGCAGCTTTTCGTTCCGTGGCTGGTTTCACAGAGCCGCTCTCCCTGCTCACCAGCGGAGGTTTCTGTTCTCACACAGCCCGGCTGTTTCACTGCCAAACCTCTTCAAGTATAGCCCTGAAAGGAAGATGGTGGATATGCTGTGCAGTGAATCATTTCACTTTAGATGTATAATAGGCACTTTTTTTTTTTTTTTTGCTTTCTGCAATCATATGATAAGACCAGGAGGTCTCAAGATAAAGCACTTTATTCCCGCACTGTGAAATTCACCTGCAAGTGCTAACTTGGGAGCACATCTGACACTCCTGAGCTGTTTCTGAGTGTCTGCTATTAATTACCATTACATCACGGAAATGTGTCATGTGCCACACCTGAATTTGTCTAGGTATCAATATGAACCTGATGCTGAAGGTTGGTAATATTTGGTGCTGGAATGACAGGAATTTTTGATTTTCATATTAAGAAGAATTCAAGCAATGCCAAAATATCTCTGATCTGGCGCATGCACTGATAGTCAGAGAACACTTGTTCCAGGCCCAGAGCACCCCTATGCTATGTGCAGTGAAACCTACTCTCAGTCTGGCTATCCTAGCAAAAAGCAATTGAACATATCTCTAGCAAACTCAATATATGTGAATATCATGGTGCATTATGTGTGGAAAATTAATGTGTATCCTTGGGTTTTGGAAATATAAAGGTTCCATTGAGCCATGTTTGGGTTGATCTGCACAGCTCACTATTTTTGCAAGCTGTAAATACACCACTATCTAAATGTGTCTGTAGCAGTAACAGTGTCTTAGCAACCCTGCAGGCTCTGTGTGCCCAGACAAGCCTGTGGGGTAGGGGTTTCATCATTACTTATTGACAGAGTGCAAAGTCATACAGCATTTTTCCTTCTACAAATGTGCTCCTACTTTGCTATACACTTTTGACAATACCACTTTTTCTCTGACTATGGGGTTGGGGTCTATCTCTTCCAGTTAAAATTTCTCATCACCTTCAAAATCTCCCATTTATTTTAAGTAACTTGTCAAATAAATTGTTTCCCTCTTGTTCTCACTTGTATCTGTGTGTTTGATTGAAAAGTGAAGGAAATAACTGGTGTGAACACCAGTATTGGCAAAATGCAGAACTGTTCATGTGGCATGTTTAAGGAATGCTAAGATTTTGGGTGTCTTACAATGGGAAAACAACGTGGTTCCCAGCTGGGTGCTTCTGGTTCTAAAAATATCTCAATTAGACTAGAAGTGCTGTAATCTCACAGAGAAGCCAGCAAAGATGATCCTATTTTAAATGGCAGTTGCAGAGTATTTTGATTCTTTGCTTTCAAGATGGAGAAAAAATACCCTAAAAACTGAAATACTCTGAAATAATGGCGCACAGTCCTTGCTGAGCAGCGTGTGGTACTATGCAAGAAATGGGCAATAAAGTAACATCATACTTATTCATCTTGTCAACCCTTGGCTACAGCATTATTTTCTTGTCACCACAAGTAATATCCCAGTCCATGTATTAAGAACTCTAAAAGGTTTTCAAATGGGTTGCTGTAGATGTGTTTTGTTATGCAAAGTAAACTCCCAGATGGAGTAAGAGTTTCATGATAGGTTCTCAAGAGATTCAGTCACTCAAGTCAGTAGAGACAGAAGAGATGCTGATTGATGGTACCCCAAGAACAGTAGCCCTGTATCACAAATGTGTGACCAACAAGTGCAAAATCTCACTTAAAAAAAAATTATTTTCACTGCACCTCAAGAGGCTGTTGTGTTCTGTCAAAGTCCTGAATTTTCTAGCATTTGGATAAGATGCAGCAGTATCAGAAATACACATGTGAAAGTTGTTTCCGTGAATCAGATAACATTTGTCTAATTAACAGAAGAATGTTAATAATGAACTATTTTGATGATTTCAATTTCCAAATCCTAAAAAGATATAAATTCATGTGAAAGACAACACAGTATTGTCAACCATTGTAGACATTTCCTTAACAAGGTTTCAATATACTTTATCTAGGTCTCTTTACTTTCACTGTAGGTCTTCAGATCTAGTGTGTCACCATAAACCATCCCATTAGCAATCACCATGTCAGCATAAAGATACCTGTTACATCACAAACACAGAAAAAAATATTCATGCAAATGCCTTGATTCTGCTTTTCATGGGCAATGGAAATCACTTTTTCATAGTCCCAGTTTTCTGGGATTCACATTAGCTTCAACTACTGTGTGTCTAAAAGATCCAAACCAGTAAATTTATTGACAAAAGCAATTTTGTAAGACTTTCCAGTTATACTGCTCTTGGCTCTTAAAAAATATTAATTTCTCAGTATTGTACAGAAAATTAGTCCAATAAATTGCTCAGGAAACAAGTAACACATGATACAAGCATGACTGTCAACTGTAAGAGAAGAGCAAATGGGAGGGGCAAGTAATAATCTCAGTTTGCATAATTCTGTTGGACTTTAGATTTTGGAACACCTGTTTTTTCATTCTGTAACTCACTACATGCATCTCCACAGGGTTAAAGACACTATAGGTAAGACCTTATCCCGGTTCTTGACCCAGGCAGTATTTTGTGAGTCAAGGATCTGCTACATCTTTAAACAAAAATCTTTTCTGTAGGTTGAGGATCAGCAGAACTTAAGTATATATTGAAGAAAGTCTTTTAATGTGAAATTGAATTACAGATTATAAAAAAAAACAAAAACAAAAGGGCAAGTAAAAGGTTGTACAAAACATCCCCAAGTGTTTTGATTGCAGACAGTTGGAAGCAACTCAGTAGGGACTGGAAAAATACAAAGTATCAGGCACTGAGAATTACTATGGATTGAGACCTGAAGTCCTCTTATCAAATCATGAAATCACCACAAAAAGCTGCCCTATGTCGTTCAAGGTGGTGGAATAAATTAGTTTAACAGCTATAAAGACAGCAATCTTTTAATTCCTTGATTTTAGCTACATTGGCACTTAGCTAAGAAATGTCTGCACCATCCATATTCTTTGATAGGAAGGCAGGGCAAGGCAGAATGAGTGATTGCATAGGGTAAGGATAGTAAAATGCGTAAAAGACAGCAAAAAATGTGCACCAAGATTATGCCACTCTGTGTCTAAATCTCCTTCATGATGTTTGTGTAACATTCAGCTGAAGGCAGATTGCAGAAACCTGTTATGTTTCATGGAATCAATACTTGCATTACCTGGGATCTGCCTCTGTTTCCA
>JAHXMQ010006307.1:6081869-6107292 GCA_020466415.1 Ammodramus savannarum pratensis | reverse complement strand
GGAATACAGTCAGTATTTACCACTTTGCATTCAAGGATCTCTCTTTAAAATAATTCAGTTTTACTGTGTAAAGTTCTCTTTCATTCTCTCCACCCATCCCATTTTGTGCTCAGACTTGGTAGTTTACAAACAGCTGTGATCTGGAAGAGACCTAATTCATGCCAGTTTGTACAATATTACCATGCCAGGTTCACAGGTGAGGTAGGGGAAGCTCACACTGGCTCAGCACCCAAGACAATCCCTACTGAAACTAATGGCAAAATCCACATTCAGGTCAGGAACAGCAACATCAAGACCCATTGTACAAAGCACTCAACGTTAAAAAACTTTAATAGACCCAACAGACATGATTATTCAATCTTTTTACCAATGTGGTCTCTAGTACATTTACAGAGAAATTAAAAATACTTTCTAATTTTTATCTAATGAAGTACTAGATGGAAATGAAAACATCCTCACGTTGTTATATTTTTTGAGGCTACAGCTTTCAAACCAGAGGGTGTCTTTGATCCTCCAAGGTCCTTAGTCTTTCAAACTAGATGTCCTATTAGAGAGGTCAAAGGCACAGGTATGCTGAGTCCTGCAGCAGTGACTGGGGGCTCACAGAGGGTGTGAAGCCTTGATGAGTTTGTTTTGTGTGACCTCCCCTCTGATGCCTGGGGACACTTTGTATTGATTCCACACAAGCCAACCATAAGGTCACTTCAACAGCTCCTATTGATTGCTTTGCCAGACATGGGCAGTTCAGGGAAATCTTAAACAGGGTGACAAAATTGTCTTCAGAGCCACTTGGAAAAGCTGTGAATGAACCAGCCAGAACAAGAATCTGTCCCTGGAAGCAGCTCTGGGTAGTCATACTAATCAAGGTATTAACTTTGTAAATTTATTCTCATATGTGGCAAAAGCAGCTGAGTAATACCCATACTTGATGTTGTTACACAGCAAATTCAAAGCACTGCTTTGCATTTTATCTCTCACCATGGCAACTTTGGACATTTCTTGCCAGTGTAAATCAGGAGCAACTCTACAGGTTTTATACCATTACAAAAAAAAAACCCAAATCCACACACCCACACCCACCTAAAAACAATCTAAAAATAGACTTAAGGGAAATACCTTCTCTGCAGAGTAGCATAATGATGCCTCTTTATTTATATATTTCCCTTAATTTTGGTGACATGCATCTGTTTAGCTCACTATGAACAATTAAGTATGCTTTATGCAAATTCCACAACAAATCTCCATAATCCTAACTCTATACATGAATTACTTACATATTCATTCCGTCTCAGAGTTCAAGCTCAAAAACAGCTGGACTGTTCTTTCAACTACCTTTTCATTTCTCCAGTTATACTTTATAAACACAGATAATTTGCATCACCATAAGGCATCAAAAATCACTTGAACATATTAAGAATTTATGTGTTAAACACTTTATTGTCTAGTTCCCTAAATTTTAAATCCAGTTTAAATTTTTCCTGTTTTGAGCTTGACCATCTTCTTCCCAGTATTAGCCCCTATTATAAGGTTTTACACTAAGTCAGAGATCCAGTTGACACTGTCACAGCTTTCTGTTGGGGCTATTGGGTAAGAGTTCTCTTTTCTGGTGCTGATGGATGTTGCTGTCATTCATTTGCAATTTTTTGGAAATTGGTTTTCACAGAGATTAGAGCAACCTCTAACAAAGTTTGTTAGGACAACTATCATACCAAATATATCACAGCATAATTTGGAAAGACAATTTTGAGAGTAACAGACAATTGCATATTGCAAGAGCTAAGTCTGAAGCATAGAAGACAAAAGGCTCTTCTTGACTTTGCCTTAAGTAACTTTCTGAAATAATTCCTCTAAGTAAGAATGATTGACCTGCTACAGAAAAAATGTAATTAAATTTGACATGTTTTGTGAGACCAAACTAAGTGGTACTTTGCAACACTAGAATTCAGAAGCCAAATTATTTTTAAATGAGAAGGCTACAGCAGTTCAAAAGACAATGAAGTAAAAAGTATAGAAAACTAAGATACATAGGAAGCAGCCTGGACACCATGCTGTTAAACAGTCAGAGGAAAGCTCTGAAAACTGGTATACTAAATCAACAAAAATGCAATGAACAGAGTAGGTTTAAATATAAAGCCACTTTTTATCAATGAAACTCAGATTACGGCAGCAAGTAAGATTCCTAACAACAGCTGCCTAGGAGGCTATAATTCCAATCTGATTGCCAAAAATAAGAACTAAATACAGTAAAAACCAAACTTTGGAAGCTCAGCAGAATGCATGTGGGATGTCAGTACCCCCAGAGATCTTTCAGTGAGACAATAATTTTCCTTTGCTCTTTAGATATACAGCACTGAAGTAGAAAGCAGCTTTTGAAGCATTCCCAAAGATACAGATATCAAAAAGTCTGCAAGTAGTGGGTATAATGAGAAGACTGAGGCAGTGCATTGCCTCTGCATTTTGTACCTTTCAAAACACACTTCTCCACTACTGTATCCTTGGAGGGCTTCTTGTGGAATTATATTTAGCCTGGGTATCAGGAGCTCAGCTCTGGCAGCATGAGGCTCAGCATGCACTAATTAGCCAGGCTCCTCAGAAAGCTCCTGCAGGCCACGCTCAGCCCTGCCGGGCTGCAGCACTGCTGGCATTGCAGCACACACCAGCCCAAGCAGCTCCTTTGGCCTTCTGAACCTGCACTAGGGGAGACCCTGCAAAAAATGCATTTTGCTCACGTGTGCAGGTGTCAATGTGCTTGAAAACAAAGCACCAGGCAGCTGGGCATGAACATATACATTTATTCCATGTTATGTCACTTCTTAATTACACCTTCTCTATTTATGTATATAGAGAGGCCATACACCTGTATCATCTTTTTCTTTGCTTTTCTTCAGCTGGAAATTGTACGTAATGCACAGAACAACTGCATAATGAATAACAAAAGCATGTTATTTAATTCTCATGGGGGAGACCAGCAATTACTGTATACTGACTGTTCAAGGGTGTTATTTTTGTAAACAAGAAAGAAACTAAATGAGCATAGAATTCATCATTAGGAAATCATCTCTTATTCAATTAATACACATTCAAGAGAGCCCCATATGCATGTGCTCTAGTCAGTGAAGTGCTGCAGGAAAATAGGAAGAGATCTCCCAGGGTGCAGCACACCCTGCTTTCTCCACCATATGCCTTCTAAATATGTTCCTCTGTGTCACTACACTCACAAGGCAACTTGCTGATTCTTGGCAGATTGATTCTGATACATTAAAAACATACAATTCCTAAAGAATAGCTTTTTCCCTTATCAAAAAAAACCAAAAACAAACAAACAAAAACAACAACAACAAAATCACTGAAAAAACCAAGCAAGCAAACCTGCCAAATGACCAAACCAACAAAGAGAAACACCCTTATGGAAGTGATCAGTGAATTCTGGCAACAGGTAAATTCTTCCAAAAGCTGGAATAATCTACTCTTTCCAAATTATGGCCTCAACAAGATCCTGAAAAACAGAACTTGAAAAACTTTTGAGACTCCATGGTCCATGAAACATATCAGAAATATTTATTGAGTTATTGATTGAGTTATTATAATAAAAAAGTTATTATAAAGAAAGCATGACATGTACAGGGGAAGACATAGACTTTGAGATTAGCCTAAATGTGGATAAAAGAAATTAGTGAATTTTCAGTAAGAAAATGCTAGAGGAAGGCTAAGGAGTTCAAATAATAAGCTGCTGGTAAAACAGATTTTAAATAATATGTGAAAATTTACATTTATGGTCTTAATTTTCAGTGCTGTTCCATAAAGTTGTACAACAAATTGAATAGGAAACTTTGTTCTTAAAGAGACTTTTAAAGGTCCTCTAAATAGTCATAGAATAAGGAACCACTAATTAGGAGAAGATGGGAATATAAAGGATAATGTTAAATGAAATTCAAGTTATATTAATACATTTTAAGGTGTGTGTGTGTACCTATGTGTTATAAAAAAAGAATAAAGATGAACAATGAGGAATTAAGGCTGGAAGAAAATAAAAGTGGCAATAAAATAGCATCTACAGGTGGTAACTGAGATTAGAAATTCAAGAGTTGAAACATTAGCAATCACTTTTAGAAACTCTTGGAGAATTGAAGAGGTCGCAGTTGATTAGAAACCAGTGATTTGTTTCAGTATTTTGAACAGCTTTCTTAAAATTATTTAAAATAATTGCACATCTGCAAGTTCTACATGCCTTTACTGTGGGCTATAAAAGCACAAAATTCAGCTTGTGTGTTGTCTGTTTGATTCCTAAAGTTAAAATGAGTAGGAATGAAAACGAGTCAGGAGCCTGAATTTGTAACCCCACAGCCTGTGGTTTCCCTGAGAACTGGCTGGATTTGGGGGTACTGAAATGTTCTAATGCTTAGCATCCCTTTGCCCAGCCATGAACCCCAGAATATTTCATCCTGTTTTATCTGAACTTTTGCAGTCACTGACGTCCTAATTACAAACTGTGCTGGAAAGTAGTTTTAAAACCAGTTCTATAAAGTAGCAAATTCCATTGAGTGCAATGGGCAGAAACAATAATTAAAGTTTGTATAAATTTAGTTATTCAAGAAACAGACTTGGAAATAGATACAGTCATAAGACCACACATTATGTGATATAACACATTTTTTTTCAATATCAAAAAAATAATTCTTAATACAGAACCTTTTTACAAATAGCTTTTTCAAAATATGAGCAGAAAAAAGTCCATCAGCAAATAAGATAAATCAGGGATGTAGTGAGTATTCACTGGGTAGATATGATTTATTTCCACTGTGCTCCAGAGAATCCATCAAAATCTATCACATACAATGTAAAAAAGATGGGATCTATGTTAAGAAGATTTTAGTGTTTAGAAGGCTCAATATAAATCTTTTTTCAAAGTAAAGCAAAAGCTAAAAAATTTATATTATGGTAAAGGGAGTCTAAGGAGGATTCTGGTTGCAACTTGACAGTGACTCCTGCCATAATTACATGACTCTTAGAAAATTAATCATGTCCATTTTGAGAAATTCAACCATGTCATAAAAGTCTCAGAGGAACAGAGCTGTCTTATTTTATATTCATAACAAATCACATAATGTGCAACATATTTTATTTATCTTGACTTAAATTCTAAACAAACAAGGCCTTAGATCTAAAATAACACATAATAACAAACTGTTCAGTGACCACTGATAGCATCAGCAATATAGGGCATTGCTGGAAAGTTACTTTTATTTTCCATGTTTGAAGAGTAGCTTTCTGTTCTTTAGCAAAATACACAATTGGACATTTGAATCTGAGGCTTCTATTGTGCATCTATAAATAAATCTGCTGAATACTCCATGGCTTTCACTAAATTCCCACCTATAATCATTGTGTTTTACCTCTCTGTCCTTGGCACCAGTGAGTCCCTGGACTTAAGACTTGTGTGTTCTTCATACTCAAAGTTTCCAAAGCAACAAAAATTCTTATTAAAGCATTTTAAGAAAGTTGCCACCTTTGACTACAGGAAAAAATGGAAAGTATTTCACATTATACTGTTCAAAGGGATTGGTATTTAAAGTAATTTTTTAGATTAAAAAAATTGCAAGCTGTTTGCACACTCAAAACTGCATTCCAGTTATTCCATGATAACACTAACTCTTGGTACCTAATTTTTTCTTCCTCAAATTTTTGTTCAATTTTTATCTATGCAGCTATTTCTCTGGCTATTCACATTTAAAGATATTTTTGAGACCATTTTGAAAATGCAGCCGCTAATGAGAGGGATGATTAAGAGGCCTTGTAGTTTGCTATTAGCATATGGAAAAGTGAAACAGTTTCCATCTGCATACCTATTTTTATCTCTCTGTTTCTCCTCCTGCCCTTAAAGTAGAACTATTACATTAGGTAATCTGCCTTGTTAAGGCATTGGAAGAGCAATCCAAAGTGAGAAGCATCCTATGACTGCTGATGGAACTGCCCAGAGCAGCAGTGGCTCATCTGCACATTATCATCTTTGTGCAGCACAGCTGTCTCAACTGACAGCTTTGATTTTAAATTAGGAGGGTTTGGTCAAAATCTGTGATTGTATTTCAACATTTCACATAAATAAAGATGTGTACAAAGATGTCACATATTAAGCTACGTTAACTGCTATGTGTTGTATGCTAAGGATTTTCTCCAAGTTCGTAATTTAACTTTTGGATTAGAGCCTATCACAAAATGTATTTGAAAATTGCTTGTGAATATTCAATGCAGTACATCAGGCCTCATCTCCAGCCTCCAAGGTTAAATCTGCTAACAGCTTCTTATTAAGCACCAGACAAAAAAGTAAACAAATCCATCTTTAATTAGACCTTCCCACTTCCCCCCTTCCCCCTTTTTCTTAGTAACAAAGACTAACCAATGCTTAGAGAATTAACAGATTGAAGAGTAGTAACAATCTAAAATGTCAAATGAGTCTAATGCTGGATTCAACTTAAACACATTAATTATTCTTCAACCCTGCAAAGTTACAATCATTTCCAAAACAACATGCATACTAAATCCCTCAAATTTCATCACACTGAAGTACTGGCTTTGCATTTCTTGTGTTTAGGTCGATCCCAGTAAAAAGTTGCTTTCTCTTCCCCACACATTGTCTCTTTATTAAAAGGGCACAATGGGACCAAGCTCTGACACACCATCTGCAGAGGGCAACTTGCAGTGAATATGCATCAATGGACTGAAAGAATTTCTGAATTCCCTGTTCACTGCTTGATCATTCCTGAGTGAGGCAAAGACATCCTCAAACCACGCCTCAGCACCCACCTCTGGACCAGCTGCAGTCAGGAGTGCTATCAGAACTTTGAAGTTTGAATTATGTAGCTTTCCTACATCTACAAGAAAGTGCCTGTTCATTACTGTAAGCTAGAAATTTCAAATTAAAATATCTAATGATGTTACTTTAGCACAAGTGGTTTCATGACTTTTGAGCCACTGTAGATTATTGCTAGTCTGAGCATACCTTTGGAAAGCAAACAGGGAGAGGCAGGTATCCTTTTCCCATTCTGTAAGCAAGTTTCTGCATTTATTTCAATAGATTGCAATAATATATTCAGAAAGTACTTACACAATTTGAATCAAATATTTTTTAACATCAAGCTAGCCATCAAGCATGTGTGTTTTCATGGAAATAAAAAAACCCCACAAAACAATAAAAAGCTAAAAATAAACCCCCCACACAACAGCCTGACCAATGTTGCTTGCCTGGGACCATGAAAAATAGTAACAACACCAAACAATATGAATGACAAAGAAGACAAAGCTACTTTTAGAGAGCTAGATTTTTCTTATATTGCTAATAGAGCACTCTGTCCAGAACAGCATCTATAACACAGACAGGCTTCAGAGTGGCATACAGAAAGGTACTAAATGAGCAGCAAGCAGCTTCTGAACTATTTCAGCACCTGCAATATTATCTAGTTAGTACAATACAGGAAATAACTTGCCTAATTTCAGGCAAAAGGGAGATAAAACCATGTTTCATAGCAGCATCTTCATAGACAAGGAAAAACATTTCCCTTTGGATTTACCTCTTTCCTCTTGAAAAAAAAAAGTATTGTTTCATGCAGCCAGTCACTATTTATTTGCATTCTAACAATGTCTATTATCAAATATGGGCTGCAAGGAGCAGCCCTGCCCTTTCTTACAGAAATGCAGCCAGGAAAACATTTCACAGAAACTACAGGCCTGTACATAGCCTAAACACAATCAAACATTGGTAGACAACCACTGACTTGAGGGTGGTTTTTTGTTTTGGTTTGAGGTTTTTTGGTGTTATTGGGTTTTCTATCCACTAGCAGCTGTAACAGCTGCTCTGTATGTTCCAGTTCATCACAGCGGTGTTTCCTAGGATGCAGATATGAACTGATGCAAGTACAATCAGGCTTAGGATTTTACAGCTCTCTTGATGGAGAGATGCTGACTGAAGTCAGGCACAGCCTGCCAGGTACCACTACTGCTAAGTCAGCTCATTCTTGTTAACTGGTGAGGTGTTACAGGAGACAATTTCCAGTGTAACTGCATATTCAGAACACTCTCTATTAAGTGCTGCTGTATCCTCACTGTTTCACACACAGCCATGGGGACTTGTTGCTACAAGCAGCACCTAACACCCTGTGAAATCACTTGGTACACAAGGATGCTTTTCAGAGCTGCCTGACACTGCAGGTCTTTTTTTGGGACATGTGTTTCAGTACCTCCCAAATTTTTAACACTTGACATGCCTAAGTAAATCCTTGAGGTGTGGATAAGGTACAGACAAAAGGAAATAATTAAACTATATTTAGACATGCAAGTTAAAAAAAAAAAATACAAACCCTCCTCATATCCAAATCTCATTAATTTCAAAATTGGTTGAGAACCCCAAATATTTACAAAGTGAGTTGGCACAGAATGCAGATTGGGAAGTTCAATTCAGGTTTGCCCAATCCTGTGCACAACAAGACAGAACTGAGGGCATGACAGAACCTTAGAGAACAACAACAAAACTGTAGGGAGAAAAGCTGAAGCAAGAGAGCAAGAAGGCAAATCTCAGGACTGCCCAGAGGCCAGAATGCAGTGGAACAGGCAGAGATTCACAGGGCAGAAAACCAGGCAGCAGCAGTTGCTGCCTTAATGCAGTGCTGAGTTTTCCTGGCAGATGATACCTGATGGTGCTTCTCTGTCAGAATCTGATCTTAAACACTTAATTATCCATTGGAGAAAGCACTAAGCAACATTCCTGGCCCTTGTGATTGCATTAAAGAATTCTGCATAAGCATCAGGACTTTATAGAATTGGAGATATAGAAGAAAGGTTGTAAAGGGAATACTGCAAACCAAATAAAGGTAAATATTTGTTCAATTTAAGGAAGAGTAGATCTTAAGGGGGAGGAGAGAATAAAACTGATATTTTGTAGCTCTTACAATGAAGGAAACAGTTGGATGGTTGGTTTGAAGCTAATTATATGAATTTGCATAATATTGAATAGAGATGCCATGAGAAAGAAAGACTGAATTAAGCAACCTGAACCTTTATATATAAAAGGCAAACTTTCTGAATAGAGGAGTAAAAAAAATCAATAAAGCATCACATAATACCAGTAACTGAGATGCAAAATGTCTTAGGTTACAATGAAAGGTGTAACCAAAAGTACGTATTCCATTCCCATGCATTCTATTCTATTCTCACTCCATCACTCACAGAGTTACATCATCCCATTGGGAGGAGCCCTGCCCAAGGGAGGAATCAAACATTCCTACCTGGATATAATCTGAGGCTGGAACACCATGAGAGCCCTGCCACTGGATTCCCAGAAGACAAGAGCTTGATAACCACCACTGGACCTCCAGAGGAGGAGCAGATTTTACCACAGGATCAGAGCTTCAACAGAACCACATCCATCACTCCAACAGGACTGCAGCCACCATTTAATTGGACTGCCACCATCACCCTGACCAACAGTGTCAGTTCTTGTCTTAGGTTGCAATGTAAGATATAACCAAAGTATGTATTCTATCACCCTCTTCATAAGCTGTTATGAAAGACAAATTGCAAATTCTCCTGGATGAGGAACAAACACATATAGAATTGGTATTATTGCTGCTGGTGGTCACCAGAATTCAAATCCCTTTAAATTTAAATTTTAAATCCATTTAAATTAGAATGCAGACGGAAATTCATCTTTGTTTCAGAGGGTCAAGAACCTCAAAATTTTAGTTGTAAATGCATATTCCATGGTCTAAGAAAGCCAGGAAGGTTCATCCTTGAATAGGCCTTCAGAACAGATCTTGAACACCAACCCAGAATGCATGGGCTCAGCAACACTTAAGGAGAATTTCCTCGTGGCAGATTGGCCAACAGTCTTATTCTGCAGCCAGAGCAGTAAAATGTTATAATGTTTTCAAACACTGCAACTGAACCTATTCTGGACTTTACCCCTCTTTTAGTCACTAACTATCCTGATGAATTTCTTTCAACATGAACAAACAGGTAGCACTCACCATCTTCAGTGCTTACGAAGGGTCATTTCCCCTCCAAATAAGAAATCCAGTGGTGGGCAAAAAAAAAAACTCAGGTAAACAAAGATTGAAAATTCAAAGGTTACTAAAAACCAGAATATGAAAAGTCCCGAGTTTATGATATGGCGAGAAAGAGGCAACTTCATTTCAGTGATCAGGTGATGGTAGAAATAGGATTAATAAAAAAAAGTGAAGATAGTAAGTGATAGAAATTCAAAGTTATGCAGCACGGATAGAGATATTGCCCTTAGCCCAACATATCTTAAAGATATTTAAGCATATTCTTAATTTTCAAGTTTGATTTTAGGATCAGTGGTACAAAGAGCTCTTAATAAGTTCAATTCTTCATGTTTCAGTAGGAAATATAATCATCTCAATCTACTCTCAGTTTGATTTCAGGATCCTGTCCCAGAAAGTCAGACAGCTAAGATTAAGTCAATTCTGTCATTTTTAATTAATCATAAATTTTGGAGGGTTTTTTTTTTGATAAAAGAGGAGAAAAAAAAAGCCACAGTATAAATATAGTGACAAATTATATAATTCATAGTATAATAATTAGAGATACAATTTTAAAAAGTACAACCAGTAATGCTTTATATGAAAAATATACAAACAACAACAGCAACAAAGCACAAACAAAAAACCCCCAAAGAGTACTAAAGGAGAGGAATCAGAGGCAATCTCCTGTCTGCTAGCATTAACTTTCTAATAAATCATGGAAAGCTGGAGTAACTCCAGAAGATTAGAAGAGAGGCAATGTTGTGTCCATACTAAAAATGCCAAAAGGGATGAATCAGGTAACCACAGGCCAGATGCCCAACTTCTGTTCTTGGCAACATAAAGGAAAGCTGCTGCAACTGTTTGATAAATTATAGAAAAATATTCTATTCACAGCTAAATTATTTTAGAGGAAATTGGTCTGGACTAAAAGCTTGATTTTATTCTTTCAAAAGATTACAAACTTAGTTGATGAAGGTAATCATGTGCATGTAATAAACTTAATTTTTGCAAGGCATCAAAAACAAGCAGAATTTAATATTGTGCTCCATCCATGCAGAAAAAGGTATCTGATTGCTCTGGAGGGTTAGCCCTTAAATTCCTGGGACTTTCTGCTTTAAAACACCGAGTGATGTTAGCTGAGCTGAGACTGGAGCAGCCCTGCAGATCCCTGTGTCTGGCTGCCTTTGCCTAAAGTCTGACTGCCCAGCTGGTGAGCAAAGTTGTGAGAATTTACTTCAGATTCATTTTTTCACACAACAAATAATAGCTTAAAAATTTACACAGAAAATTATTTGATTAGAATACTTCTGATCCAGATATCTCTTTTGAGTATTTTTGACCATCTTGAAACAAGAAATGTGAAAAGACTTCTGTGGCCACCACTGGAAACTCCAAAAGGGGAATTCTGCATCCTGCTTCAATATATGCATTTGAAAAAAGGTTACTTATTTTGTGCTGTCCTGCCCAAGGCAAAATGGAGCAAATGACTTAGAGGGTAGACAAACCAAGTGTCTGTCCAGCTGCTGGTCTTGAAACAGGCTGGAATTGGTTTGCTTGTTGTATTTCAGTATTCACTCACAATTAGAGAGGCATCAAGAACCAACAGATTCCTTAACAGGGCAATGAGCAATGGCAACCAATGGTTAAATGCTACAGTCAGATAAATATTAGCTGGAAATAAGACACAGTTTTCAGTGAGATTGTTCACAGCATAGGATAAATCAGGCTGGAAGATACCTCAGTGGTCATTTAGCACAATCTGCTGCTAAAAACTGGATCAGCTCTGGTTGCTCAGGGTTTATCCAGTCTGGGCTTGAAAACTTACAGAGGTGGAGACTGAAAAAGCTCCTTGTCAGCCTGTTCTATTGTTATTCACTGCTACCAGGGCTGAGCACAGAGGTGAAGATATACTATAGCTATACATTGTTTTCTGAATTTAAAAAAAAATAAAATCTACAATTCTGAGAATCCTGGAGTCATTCAAGGATACAAATAAAATGCTACTAAGAAAGGAGCTGCTGAAAAATAAAGATAATAAACTATCTCTAAATGGTACAGCAGTTTTACTTTAAAGCCATTCTTTACTCCTAATACAATCATAGAAACATCCAAGAATAATTTGGGCCATTAACTCTTTGCAATGTGATATCAACTCTTCACTAAAACCAGGTATTTCTGTAGGCAAATGGTGAAGTTACTGAAAGCGTAGGGGAACTACATTATCAATCATGACTTTTTAAAGATACTCTCAAGACAATGACTTTGCTTTATGCTATACAAGTTGCTTTTTTCAAAAGTAGCTGAGGAAATTGGACATAAGGAAGCCTTAGTCACCAACAGATTTTTGGTTGAAAACAAAAGATATATTCCTAAGCTGTTAAAAAAAATTTATGTATAGCACAATCAAGATATTGAATGTATCATTGCAGGCTATCACTATTTATCAACTCATCAATAGGAGCAGGACAGGCTATTAAACAATTGTTAGGAACTCTGATATCAGTTCTTATGATATAAAAAAGGGGAAGCCTATAAGCAGCTCAAGAGATGTAAATCTCTATTCTCTGACAACATAAAGTAAAAGATTATATTTTGTAACAGACCTAACAAACTATTTCTTGTTTCAGTATGGGATTCTGGGTTTGTTGCTGTGGGGGAGGTTGGGAGGTTTTTTTCTCTTTCCTCTCAAATACTGTGCATGTACCACAGTAGAAACAGCCAGGAAGAAAAAGAAAAACCAAGGCACATCCCCCAAAACACTATAGTTTCTACAAAGAGGAAATTTGCAATCCATTACTCATTCTAGTCAAACTTCCAAGGCATTGCAGATGTACTGCTTCATGTGGCTTACTTCAAAATAAAAGAATCTGAAATTGTGAATCATTTAGTGCTACTTACTTGTGCAACCTATGAGATGTCTGGCACTTGAAACTGCCCACGACTTTAATAATCAATTGGAGGATGCAGCCAATCACGCTGTCCCCCATGACAGTTTCCAAGGTAACCAACAAAGATACTGACATGGGCTGCATGCAGTGCAGAAATGCACAAAAACACTGCTACATTGCCACTTTTTTCAATACTTTGGATTGTATATTTAAAAAATGCTAAAAATTCCCTAAATTAGTATTGACAAAACCAGCAGCAAAAAAGGCCAAAGCAGAATTAAAAGACAGTGATGACAAATTCCTATCTGCAGTGATTCAGGAAGATTACAGAGACTTCTTGAAGCTCTGTTTTTCATCAGCTACAGTATGGACCCCTCCCTTCCCTGGTCAGCCACAGAAAACAAGAGCTGCAGCTCATTAACACAATTAGGACACCTCCTCTGTTTTGTTCCTGTAAATACTTTGCTTAATTGATATTTGTTTGTGATCTGCCTTCATCATGAGACAGTATGACACACTGGTTTTTACATAGATTTATACTAAAACTTTTAGCTCTCAGCTCCCAAGAAAACCCTCCAGATAAAAAAAAAAGATCAATAGTACTTTCCAGTTTATTCATTAGAAAAGCTCTCCTCTCACCCCTTCTTCTTCACCCCATTTCTCAATCAAAGCAGAATATGCAGGGGGAAAAATGTTGGGATTTTTGTTTGGTTTTTCACCCCCCTCACATTCACACCAGAATTTCAGGGCCTAGTTTATTTTAATTAAAATATCTCCAAAAAATCATGGTCTGGGCAAAATTAATCTTGGAGCCAAATTGAGCTTCTGTTACTTAAAGGCTTAAAATTGGGATTTAGCAACACATGGGTTCTGTGGAAATAGAATCGAGCACTGGGACTTGTTCAATAGCTATTATTAAAAATAAATAACTGACACCAAATAACTGGCTCTAGTACATGAACGTTTTCCTGAGAAGCACCTTGGCACAGCTTCTCCCATTCTGAAACTTTCCTGATCAGAGATTGTCAGTCACATTTCTTGGTGCAAAGCCACATAGTGGATAGACATCACTTGCCCCACAATTGGATATCCAATCCTGAGGCTTGAGTTTTCTTGTGAATTCATCAAAACCCAAACCTTGGATCTCCAGAAAAAAATTCTTTTGCATCAGGAAAAGAATGCTTTGCCTTATCCAAGAAAGGCCCAAAACCAAAGCCATCAACCCCACCATCCAAGAGTCCCTTAATGATGTTTGCCTCCCCAGTTGTCTGTTCTGTTTATGCTGGATATTAAGTTCTGCACCTTTAGGACTGGTTCCCAGAGCAAGGGTCTAATTCAATTAATTTTTTATGCTTATGAATACTTTGCTTGTTAAATAAACAAATTTTTCCCACTTTTCTCCAAGGCAATCTTTTCCTGAACCAGCTGGGGGAGTGGCTGCTTGTATCTGCTTTCCAGAGGGTCCCCCTTGGAAGTTTCCTCCCAAATTTGCCCTAAACCAGGACATCCACACCCAAAACAAACAAAAAACCAAAGCAGAAAAGCCAAGCCACACACAAAGAGACTCCAGTCACTGGAACTATTTCTCTCTAGTCTGGATATCATGAAGACAAGTCCTTCATGAAGATATTCAATTGTCTTTTGTTTATAAAGTGCAGAACGAAACAAGCTCACAGATTGGTCTAAGTAGTTTGAAATGTGTTAGCAACTCAAATGATCTGAGTAATTTTAGCCAAACTGATTAGGTTATTAAATTTAAAAACTGTGCAATAATTGCTAAACAATTTAAAATGAAATAGTATTTTTCAATTACTGAAAAAATTAACACTAGCACTCCCTGAGATAATGAAATATATAAGCATGAGAGTAGATCTGGTGCTGGCAATCAAGTCTTAATTTTAATTACATGTACATCCTATTAAATCTTGCTGTAAGATAAAATGGTTTCAGAACATAACCCTAATTCATTTATATTCTACAAGTGTTGGGAAAAAAAGAGGCACAGTGAAAACAACTTTCTGTGTTGTTTAATAAACAGCTTTGTAAATAAAAGAAAGGCCAAAGTTTGAAAGCAAGGTGCAGGCAATGAGACTGCAATAATCCTTGTTTGCACATGCAGGCAGGATAACAGCATCCTTAGCCATCTGTCAGCAGAAATACCAGCTTTTATTCTTCAGCTCTGAAAATAGAGTTTTTAAACTGTACCCTGAAACTTCATAGACTACAATAAAAAGTAAGATTTATTTTTATTGTCCTCACACTATGTAGTAGTAAACAATAACAATATTTCTTGGAAATATAAAGATGAAACGCTCCTAGCTTGCCTATTTGCTTTACATTTCCCCATCTATTCTGACTGCATTGGGTGGGAGAAAGAATGTGTTTATTAAAAATTTGTATGAGAACAGATTGACCCAAATGTCTGTTACAAAAATAGATTATATTAGCTAGAATGAAGTGTATTTCTTCCATGAAATCAGCAACAGCCTTATGAAAATGTCAGCTCTTATATATACATTCTGATGCAGGATAAGTAAAACTCTTTTTCAACTCTGAAAATAAATACATTAGAAAATACTTTGCTTTGTGCTATGAGCATGCAATATAACTTGCCTAGAAATACTGTCCCTGCAATCAGTTTCCTTCAATGCCGAGTTTTATTCATCACTCTTGGTAGACTACCAAAATAAATCAGTTTCAGACAGTCCTTTAAAGTCACTAGAACTTAAAATTAGCAGATAGGCATTTGCCATGATCAGTGGTGATCCTGGTCTAGAGCTCCTTGTGTCTGGTCAAATCATCCCCAGCATGAAAGCACAGCAGCTTATTCTTGTAGATTTAGGATATTGTATAGTTTCACTGTAGATTTCAAAGGATAGGATTTCAAAGGATAGGACAAGTATCTTGCCCTAGAAACCTCTGCAGTGCATCCATTTCATCCTGCATGTCAGAGGGAAGCCAGGGCTCCCTGCCCACCAGACACCATTTGAGTGTATGAAGACATTAAACCTACATTGGGTTGCATGTAGGTTGCATGCACCATCAAAGATTGTCCAGATTTCCGTATTCTACCCTTTTTTAAATAACCATTTTTCATCTAGGTTTTTAGTTAAATGCATCTCTGTCAGGCACATTGCACAGAGCAATGCCTACTGTAGTTCCAATAAGTTACAGCTATTTATCCAGGGTTTTCTAACAATTAGCTAACACAAGAGCTGTGAGATCTGGGTTAGATAAAATTCATTGTAGAGTTGGGTATCAACTTATAAATAATGATCTCCAGAATGTTTCACAGTGGCACAGAATCATTTGCATATGGTCAATCAATACATGCTAAAAAAATACAGCAGAGAAAGAAACAACACAAATAAAACAGGAACCTCTTTGGGGCCTAAGCATCCAAGAGCATCTAACAAGAGTTAATAAGGTCACTTACTCTCACTGTATATCATCCACAGGCTATTTCCCTCAGCAGACCCTCCTCCACACACTGCTTGCAAATGCTAAAACATTTACAACTCTATTTTTGTGCAAATGACCAATTCATTATTATTTCTTCCAGCAAAATATTTTGCAGGCCATGACTATTAAACCACCTTCTGCTTTACACACACGTATGCAGAAGAAATGCTACTGGCCTACTAAAAATCTACTAATGCTGCTGCTTTACGTGTTCCCCCTTTACACCTTTCAGTTAATTTACCAACATCACAGGAGCTACCTCTTATTTCTTTCATTTCCTGAAAAGATTATCCCAAAATCTATTGGGAAGCATCCAAGTATTTACCAGGTGGAGTCACCTGCTGTTAAATTTATGTGCTATCTTTTCATTAATAATCTTGCAAACAGGATTTTCTCATTGAAATGCAGGTATCATCACTTTCTGTGTTTTATATGAAATTATATCTTGAAACACCCTTAATGATTAATATTAAGGAAAACTCCCTAGCCTGGAAGCTCAAATTTAAGTATCAATTTTAAGGCTCTAAGTTTCTGGGTTTTGTATAAACTGATTCATTATAAGAATAGGTGTTAAAAATGAGTAAGTAGAATTGGCCTGAGACCATACCAGCATTCCTAATAACCTTACATACATTTTTAAGAGTGAAGATTTGTATTTATTATGAAGCCAGGCATATACTGCACATATATTTAACATTAAATGATGCACCTGGTACACTCTCCCACACATTCAGTTGAATAATATTAAGAAAAACAAACGGTAACACCAATTGAGACTAGAAAGAAAAACACTGTCCACTCTTCCCTTCTGTGTTGTGGCATGTCATCATAACAGACAACTGTATATGAAGATGGCTTTCCAATTGTATTGCCCCTATGAGTAATGTGTTAAATAAATCCATGGAATTATTTGGATACTTGTTTTAGAATAAGAACATTGTAGTGTGGACTTTACTCATCCCTAGTCCCTACTAGTGTGTAAGCTTAAAAGTAGAAAAGCTTAATATATATATTTAAAAGGAAAAAAGCAAACACCAAACAAATTTATGTCTCTCACTCTGTAGGAGTCTGTTACTTAGCAGATTATTCCATTCCTACAAGAAAATAGCTATACTTACTTAGATTTATGATCATTTAATTTTAGAAAATATTAGAATTGGTATTCAGCCAGCAATATTTAATAGTCTAATTTCTGAAAGAAAAAAAGAAATGAGAAAAAGGAAAGCTGATGAAAGCACTGCGGTTGCATTTCTTACCAAATTAATTATGTTAGTGAAAAGTAATATGCACAGATGTTTCTACCAGGCCATCCTGACTAAATGTCACAAATAATTTTAATATTCCCATTGAAAAACCCTCTCCAAGGTTGAAATTCTTGGTAATTTGAGGACTTAGCCTTAAAAATGTGATTTTCTTCCAGTAGCAGAAAACAGAAGTCTGCCTATAGCTTTAACAGATTTTCAACTAAAGTTGTGTGCCTAAAGATGCCTAAAGATGTAGAAGATACATATGGGATTTATAGAAGTGACTAAGTGAAATTCAGTGGGAAGCAGATACTGCTGTCTAAATTGCCTTTAAATAATTCTGTTAAACATCTGACTGTATCGTCAAAGCACCTAAATAGATCTTTCTTTAGTAAATGCTTCTCTTCATCTTCAGCATTGCTGGACAACGTGCTCAGCTGTTAAAGAGATTTTCTTTTTGCTTAGCAGCCACACCAACTTGGAGATGTTAAGAGGCAATGAGTTATTTAGAAACATTACTTGAAGTAACTAAAAAAGTAGAGTGTCTTGGAACCTAGAAGTCATATTCCATTGAAGTCTCTCATATTCAAAACCAGAACACTGCCAAATTTTTCTACTTAGCCTTCATTGTACAAAAATAAAGCCTTCATTTAGTTTCACTGCTTTCAAAATAAAATGTCTTTCCTATGATTTGGTTACATTTATTTTATCATTACTTTTTGGGGGTCATGTCCAAATGAGGTGCCCAGGGGAAGAAAAAATTAGAAGAAAGGAAGAAGTGACAGTATCATAGACACACATCTGAGACAGCAATTTATCTTTCTGGGTTTCTTAATTTAGATTCAATTTACAAACCAACAGGAAAGTTATTTTGTCATCATTGGACCTGGGTTATTTAAGAGAAGAATTCATACCAAGCAAGGCATCTTTGTCATCAGGCTCTGCCCTGGAGAGGATGGGACAAGGAGGAGAAGGAGAAAAGCTTCTGCCTCCCTCCTGCTACAGGGTCAGGTGCCCATCCCTCCCCCCTTACTCCCTCTGCAAAGCCTCCTTCACGTCATAAAGTGACAGTTAAAGTAGGAAAAAGGCCATGTGCTCCTATCAGACAGATTTAATGCAACAGAAGAAAGGATTTTCCAGCTGGGTCTTCCACCTTGTCCTCCATGACGGAGGTGACACCAATTATATGGGACTTCCTATTTCCAGCCATGGAAATCCTCAGAACAGGGACAAAAACAGCTAAACAGCATCCACTTGTAAATGGTCACTCAAGTCAACACTTCAAACTCAAATTGTGTGAAGAAAATAAGTGTGGTTACCCAGAAGGACTTGAAAGATAAGTGAAAGGCATGAGCTGTGATTAACAAGCCTACTAATTTTTAAAGTCACCTGTCCAAGTCTTGACAAGAGATAATATTTGCAATCGGGAGTTGAAGTTAACAGTGAAAGGCAGCAAAATCTGTTGAGAACTCAGTACAGCAGATTCTTAAGTGACTTCTTAAAAAAATTAAAAGACATTTTAGTTTTACAAAGGAAGATTATTAAAACGCACACCCTTCAAGTACTCTAGTTATCATGTATGGCTTTCCCTTCCAAGGGTTTTCTTATTCCCACTTGAATGAAGGGAGAGAAGCAATTTCTAAAGCTCTCTGAAAACCCAAGGGGAAGTGTTAACTATTCAAAGTTAAGTTCTGGTCCTACACATTCACCAGAAAAGCCTCACTTATTCCACTCATCTTTCTCCATAGATATTCTGGCAGCCATGAATGAAATTTCTCCTTCCAAATAAGTTGCTGCTCATCATCTGACAAAAGAGTAACTCTACAGACCTAAAGACACATTTGCAGGTTTTGCCCACTGATTCTACTACAGCTTATAGACCCAAATGTCATCAAGTTTTGCTGTCATTGGTGAAGCTGTGCTGTCAAAATTTTCCATGATCAGGAAAAAGACATGTGCTTTAAAAATTGGAGTAATGAGAATGTTTTAAATGAGACGTTAAAACAACACCTTGTGCTCCAGAGTACTGGAAAAGCCTCGACATATTCATATTCCATGACCCTATCTAGTGATATAATCAGTGGTTATTTATCCAAAATTATCTTGTGATGATATATTTGCAGCTAGAATTTAGTAAATCTCTGCATAATGCTCATCTTGAGTGCATTAATGAGCTTCTTTAGTCACATGACACTTTGAGCATCTTACTGACATGCTCCATTCTGGTCATGCCATGGATAGAGTGACCCTTGGAACTCAACACTTCTGAGCTACCACAGCCTGCAGAAGAGAAGGATAGCAATGCATCAACAGTCCAGTTGATTGGCACAAGAATTGGAATTGTACTATGGTAGTTCTGGAACACTGGAATTTTCTATTTTGCCTTTTTTTAACATTCAAGGTCATAAATAAAATGGCAGGAAAACTGTGTATGAAACTTCTGTAGTTTAACCTACTTGCATACAAAAACTAAAAAAATAGACCAGTAGGGGAAGCCTTACCTTACTTTTACTAAGCAAAAAATTTAGAGGCTTTGAACTGATTAGGAGAATCAAATTGAAATCTTGAGCAAAAGATGATAAAGTTCAGAATTCCAATTTAATTACTGGAGGGGTAGTTTTCCCTTGAATTATGTTTTAGCTTTCAGTTTGGACATTTCAAAGGAAAAGAATTTTGTGAATTCTGTTGGTTCTTTGTGAATTCTTCTGTTGGTTATTGAGTTCCAAAATAAAACCAATACTAACATCCAATGCTTGCTCCCTTACCCAAGTGAGTTCCCTCACAGTGGGAGAGTCATTGTTTCAGAAATGAAGGGCAGAAAGATTTGTAAGGAGAATTTGCTTATGTTGCAAAGGCTCCTGAATTCTCAGTCCTCTCACGCAATGGAGGTCTTCTTTAAATAAGGAAGAGTTATTCTGAATTATCAGGTCTCATTCTGCCCCATTAACACAGATTTAGAATTTAAAAATCTCTCTCATTTGCCTCAAGAATTAATTTTTAGTACCTGAACTGTATTTGCTGACAAAACTGACAAATTTATCACTTGAAAGAACTAAAATGATCATCAGTTTACAGTATTGAAACTGAGAAAAGTTATTTAATTTGAATACACACAGGTATTCAACATAACATCTGAACGTGCTGAAAGAAACAACTGTCCTTATAGGGAATGAAGCACATGTGACAGATGTAATAATACACAGCAAACGGCAAAATTATACCAAAAAGACCAAATATTTTTTTTTCAGCCCACCAGCAAATTTCTTTTTAGTTTCAGTCGTTGTCTTATCCACCTTCAGAACTATTCCAAAGAATCTGATTTTCTTCTTCAATTATCTCTAGCATTATTCAGGAAATTTAGGTATTGTATGCCCTAATAATCATCCAAATAACTGAAAATATTTGAGGAAAACAAAGATAGATGAAACATCCCCACCCCAATGGTAGAGTTGTACTGAAAAAGACAAGGGAGGTCCCAAAAGGACTGAACAGATTGAAAGTTAAATCATTACCATATATCTCTACTGTAAATCAACTAATGACTTTACTGAACTTGACTTAAGCTTAATCTTTAATGTTGCATTAAACTGGATGACTTATTTGTGCAATGATTCTGGAAAAAAAATTGAAGTCTCATTTCTTGTGGGAAAAAAATTATAATAATGGAAAATTAACAATAAAATTTATCAGAAGACAAAATATGAGGAAAACTTACTAAAACATTTTTTTAGAGTATTAAAACATTGCTAGCAAGGTAATCACAAAATTGAGACTTCTCTTGGTGCATGAAATTACAATATTTTAGGAATTACACAAAGATTCAGATTTAGGGCCAGTTTTGCAGAGTAGGAAAAAATTACTACACTTGCCTGTAGTATACACATTTAAATTAAGACAACCTGCATTTCAGTTGGTTACATAACATCCAACTTAGTTGATTGTTAAAATAAACTGAAAAACTCAGCACAGAGCAGTGAAAGACCAATATAAATTTCTTCATATCTTAAACATTCTGATACCATTGTTGCTGACTTTGCCAAAAAATGAACAAATTCGGATATAATGAATGCACATCAAAACATGATTTTGATAATAGCTCAGCATAGTTCAGGTAGAAGAAAGCAAATAAATACCAGCCTGATCTTCATCTTGGAATAAGTAACAAAATTTTCAGACTGCTAACATTAAAAAAAAAAATCAGGATCATCCTCCTAATGAGCAAAAGTTACATAATGATGTTCAGATAAAAGTAAAAATAAGCTGTGAAGTTCAAGCAAGAGCTGAGTAGATGGCTGCCTGGATTCACGTGCAGCTGTGTACATGGTTTTTTCTCAGATAAAATATTTCAGTAAAATATGGCCGAGAGTAAAGGCTGGGCACAAAGATATTCTTCTTGGATGGTTCTCTACACTCAAACTGGCATTCTGTTGTACCACCAAAAGCCAACTTCAAAGACCAGCAGCTTTCCCATCAGGAATTTCCAGTGCCTCTAGAACAGCTGATCACCAATAATCATGCAAACCTCAACCAATGAGTTAAAGATGTCAAACCCCACTTTCCTCTGTACCTAAAAAATAGAAATTCAGCAGACTGTGAATAATAAACTAAAGCACACAACCAAACTTTGCAAATGAAAGTATATAATGGACTTAAAAGGTAAAGCAAATTGATTAGGGTAGGGAAAAAAATAAACACTTTCTTAGGACAATTTTGAAGCACTAATGCCTCTAATTTAGGGAATTTATGAGTGAAATTACACTATATTTGCTGCTGTAGTCATAACCGAACTGTTAAAACTTTAAAGACCCCTATTGCAATAATTTTTTGTGAAATATTTAATAAGTGCACATTAGCACTAACACAATTAATTAATGCTATGAAGCAAAACCATTTAAAAAAAATCAGTGATGCATCAACTGTTAAAATCAATAGATTTCGTGATGAATGTTCCTCTCCCTAAGATTGTGCCTATATATTATAGGGCAAAGAAAGCTGAAAATATGATTTTTTTCAATAATTTCAATTAAACCAATATGGTCTTTATGAAAATTATCCTAACTGGCTGTAGCACACATTTGGTGTGCTGCAGAACACGGAGGTTTATCGGTGTGCTGAGGCAGCCCCAAGCCCGGTGAGCGCCCAGCAGATGGAGACAGGAAAGCAAATGAGAGGGGCGCAGGCAGCAGCTGCTGGTCAGCTCCTGACACCTGGCATCGTGCTGTCACAGGGACCTGCAGCTGGCAGAGACCTGGGAAAAAACGTGCTTTCTTCTATTGCTCTTGTTGCCGAGAATACTTTCTCCCCATCAGGTACTCGGGGTACTTTCAGTAGGAATATTTCTGCAACTGCACTGTGGCCTAAAGAAGGCTCATAGACACTCTGTCATTGTTGTGCCCCACTCCTCACCTTTCCCATTTCCATCTGTAAATTCACATTCTCTACTAAACTGTCACACAGACTGTTATCGTTTCCTATCGTTCACTGTATCAAATGCTCATTGTGTTGTGCTCTTTGTGGTGTTTCTGGTACCTCAAGCAGGCCTGCACATCTGGATGTGCAAGGCAGATCAGAGAGGGTGGGAGGAACCCCAGAACAGCTGGAGTTGGGAGGGATCCAGAAGGATCATCCATCCAACTCTCAAGGGAATTGCCCAAACAGGGATGGAACCCTCGACCTTGGTGTTAGCAGCACCACGCTCTGACAATCTGGAAAGTTCCATTTCATACACACAGCCAGAGTTTCTCTGAAGAGAGGATGAACTTCTGGTGCAGGACAGAAAGGCTAAACCCTAAACAAACCTTTCGTCCCATTTCTAGATATGTGTCTTCTTATACATGGAAAAGATTTTTCTTTACTTTCTGGTAAACAGTATTAAGGCACTGATATAAAACATGAAGAAAACAGAATAAACTGCAAGAACAGAAATTCCAGCGAGATAAATAGAAATAAAACTTCATGGGAAGATTGGTCAAACAATGGAACAGACCAGCCAAAAATGATCTGCAAACCTATCCTTGAAAACACTCAAAGATGAAGCAGATTTCAGCATAAGCAAAATGATTTGACATTGATGCTAGATCCAACCTTTGAGCAGGGGGCTAGAAGAGATTACCTCCAGCAATTCCTTTCAACTGAAATTATTTTAGGTTTTTATGAAAGCTTATGGCTCCTTTCCTTATTTCACATATACCAAACAAGAAGATAATATCATTATAACAATATAAGGAAAAAGTAAGCAAATATGAGTTTTCTAAAATTTTTTTAGGACATAATAGAAAATAATCAGAACAATATTTTATTAGGGCAGAACTGTTAGTACAACTAGTATTTTATCTGTTGATAAAAAGCTGCTTGTCAGACAATGACAACCGGGATTATTTAGTAGTCTTTGGTTGCTGAAACTGACAGACATTCAACAATACTCCCACAGACAGAATTTTTGACTGAAATTTAGCTGTTCAATCTGCCATTGGTTTAGAAAATACATTCTTGAGGAAAGCTGGCAATTCCCATGAGGCATTTGATTAACAGGTTTCAAAGCTGCAGTAGATAAGCATTACCACATCAATGAAGGCTGTCATGCAGAAACTCCACAAGAGCCAACTGCACCAGCACTGCAGAAACTCAGATTATCATGGACTTCTGCAAGCTACCTCATCGAAATCAGAAAGGCAGACACATAAGAGAAAAGAAAGAAAAGGAAAGCAGTATAATAATTGCCTTTGACTGAGAAAAGACAAAGGGTTTTTGCAATGGATTTTGACATTTAGATTTATGAAAGATAACAAAATCTTGAAACACATATGTTTCCTGCAAAACTTGGACTTTATTGCAGCCTTCCAAGAGAGTTTTCCTCATCTGTGGTTAATGGGAGGCCAGTTAATAAGGCATGGCAAGAGTTCAGAGCTGCTGCTGTAAGGACAGAGTCCTTAGAGCAGGTTTAGGTCACGTTCCCCTATTTAGGGGACCATGTGCCTGCTGAGGACTTGGGTCAGCAAAGCTTCCAAACTCTACAGATGCCCCTCACAGGAAGAAGTCCAAGATTCTCTGCAGCTGAGACAGAATTTCAGAGGTCTCTCAGAGTATTTATTTCAATAAAAAGTCATGAGTAAGAAATTTTATTATCATCATGATTTTTCCAACTGGCTATTACTACAACTTATCCTTCATCACTAGTGTAGACTTTTATAGAAATTTTTACATGAAAATAAATTTTAGGAAGAGCTGGGCCATTAACAGACTCCCATATCTTCTTGTCAGCTGTAGTTTTATCATAAGACAAGATTTACCTATATTAGTTCCTTCTCATGAATCAATCTCCTTGCACTCATGTGAACTTAAATACATGTTCTTGTAGGTTCACACTCAGTAATATTAAAATTGAAATATTATACCCAAACAAGTACACCACTAAAAACTTCAGATTTTGGTGTAGATAAGCTAAATCAGAAGCAGTTGAAACTTCAAAGTGTAAAATGATGAGCCTGCAGAGACTGCAGGCCTGCACTACACTTTCTGGGATACAAAGGAGAATGGAACCCACTGGACACAATGAAAGGAGGCAAAAGTCAATCTAAAATTACTGCTGCTCTATTTTTCAGGCACTATTAAATCAAATGCTACCTGGGAAAAAGTTTAGAGTATGGTGATGGACAATTCTATTCACAAAAATTTTGGGTAAAAATTGCATAAAAAATAAGCCCAGTAACGTACAAAATGTACAAGTAGAGGAATGGCAGTTTGGCAAAAATTAATTAGGCAGGAACTGTTTTTTATCCAACTCAGGTCCCATAAA
>JAHXMQ010006307.1:6070531-6081769 GCA_020466415.1 Ammodramus savannarum pratensis | reverse complement strand
TCAAAATAGACCCAACATCCTTCTTCCTATCCACTCAAGCACTCAGACTTTGGAAAGCTGAATTTATGTTAAGAACTTAAGGCCACTGTGACCCAACACACTGATTAAACTGAGAATTTTCAAACTGTATCTAATTTTCTACAATTGTAGCATTTGCATAGGGAAATCACATGAAAGATTCAATTAGGAATTCCATTACTGTTGTGACGAAAGCGCTGACAGGTCAGCATTAAAATAATATAAGCATTTGAATTTTTTTTAATGCTAGAAATAGTTTTGTGAGAAATGGAGAAAACACAGCTATGCAAGTTTGGGAAAATAAATTGTAAGGATATATTAGAGTAAAGGGAAAAAAAAATAAATCAGTATCTTCACAGAAGCCAGCATCCAAAAAGGAGGACACTGATCCAGAAATAATTATACTGGGAAATAGGATAAAGAAGATAAAAATAGCTGTCATTAAACTGTTATTTTTCTTCCAGTTGTCCTATAATATAATGGGTTTTGTCCACTGCCTAAACTGTTTTGTCTCTCATATATTACATGTATGAGCACATATATGAAAAGATTACCTGGCTGAATAAGATTGTATGTTTATATGGTTCTATATAAAAGTAAATTACCTACTATATACAAGAAATGATAAACACAATACTGCAAAAATAGTGGAGGAAATAAAAACCATTTAGGTGAAGCAAATATGTACTTTCAGATAGATTTAATTTTAAATTGATGGTTTTTTTCCTATGATCAAGTTTGAATGAAACTACAGAAAGTAAAATTATCAACAGTGAAGCAGGAGGAGATGAATGGGAACAGAGGGGCACAATCCCATGAAACCATAGCCTCGATAGTGGGCATTGTAATAAATCTGCTGAACTATAACATGGCTTGATTGGAAAATCCACTGCCCATGCTTATGCTGTGCCCACTCCCTGTGCAAATTAATACTGCACAGTCCTGGAAGAAAGCACCTGTGGGTTTTTGGTTGTTGTTGGCAGTCATAGCCGCTACACTGCTGTTGCTGTGAGAGGCACAGCTCAGCTGCTGCCTTGGGCTGTCTTTGCCCGAGGTCCTGAGGCACAGCCCAGCTCTCTCAGGTGCTCTGTGCCCACGGTCTGAGCCCTGCACAGAGCATTCACTGCTGTCCCTTCATGTGCTCAGCAAAACCAGGAACCCTGGATCGCACCTCTCCCTCCTCAGGTCTATCAACAAGAATGTTCTGGATGAAATTTCATGTTCCAAATCAGATTTTCTAATCTTTGTCTGCATTTCTTCATTCGCAGGGGTCCTGATGATGACAGTAGAAGGTGGGAGAATTCACTAAGTCATATAAACAGGTTAGGTTATATCATGCATATGTGAAGAACTATCAAAGATCCACTTCAATCCACTCTTGACATTGTGTTTATTTATCTTTCTATTTAAAGACTAAAAGGATCATTTTTCATTAATGTAAAAGCATCAGCAACCTGATAAGCCTCTAAGTATTATATCTGTTGTAATAAAATTACTCTGGAGTATATTTAATTATTTTACCATATATCATGTCAAAGAACATCTGGCAAATATTTGAAGCAAACAATTTATCTATTTTCTTTCTCTCTCTGTGTCTTTCATTTCAGCCTCTGCCAGATCCCCTTTCTAATAAAGGCTATAAATACCTAGAAAGCACTTATTATAATTAGTATTTCTATATTTTATAACCAGTGTCAAATTACTGATTCCAAGATGCTCATCCAAGAAATACAATTTTATCCATTATAAAAATAGTAGTAAATAGCATATACAGCGCCACAAACTTTCAAAGATAGCAAAAAATCTACAGCAAGTTACAATTTTGAAGGCTGTTGTAAAAGAGGGGCAGATGATTCAAGATTCTTAAGAATTGGAGGACTACTAATCAGCACATGATTAAAATTTTGATAGACTATATTAGTTTATGAAATTCAACAAAAATTATTTTACATTAAATATGTGGTAAAGACATGATCAATATAACAATCTCTTTTGATTCCTGTAATTTTCTGCAGAAATAACTATGCATGAAATTTTTGAAATAAACACTCATCTTTAATTTTTTTTTAATTCAGGATTGCATTGGAAGAGGGTACATACTATATTTATTGAAAATAAACTACATTTTCTTGGTTTGTTGTGCTTAGGTTTCTTTCCCTGCAGCTCACACTGTAATTTTGGTTGAGTCGTTTTTTTAAACATTTACACATAAACAATGCTCACTTTTTAAGCTAAGAGAAGATACAAAAATAGATACTTCCTTAAACTGCATTGCATTTGGCTTTATCTGAAGCTTTCAATCCATATGTCAATTGGCTGAGATAGTGAGCTCCCATTTAGAGTGAGGCACGTTATCATTTATGCCTTTAACATCTTCCTGAAGCACCTTTGCCTATTAGAGCAAAACTGAGCAACAAAAACTGCAGAGAAACCAGCACACCCTCCATAGCCCTCCTGACCTACATTGCTCATTGACAGAAATAAAATAAAGTGATTCAATTTTGGGCTCTCTTTGCCTCTTTTACTATTAAATAAAATATGCCAATATTTTTTGGCACCAACATCTAACCTTGCTTGGTTTAATCTTGTTTCTTGGATATTTTTTTTAACTTTTCTGGGTTTAAACTGTTTTGTTCACAGAAGCTCAGTTTCCCTCACCCTTCTGTATTTAAACTAATTTGTAACAGGCATTTAGGGACAATCTTTACAGGTGTGCACAGGAAAGTCACAGAACTGTGGTGTTCTTTAAGAGGCCTGAAAACTTCTGTTAGAAAACAAATAAATGCAGCACCTTGCATATAAATATATAGTGATTTACTTGCAATACAAGCAGGAGCAGAAATTTTTTGCAGTATGAGAAATTAATATTTTACCACATCTGTTTGATAGTCTAAAATATTCACAGACAAGTAAGCAAAAAAATTGACTGTAAAATACCTCAGGAGATTTACAAAGGCTACATTTTCTGAGATGTTTGGTGAGTTAATATTTTACAGCACCATAACTTTGATGATGCTAGGACTGCTGTAAAATAAAAAGCCCATTCAATATTATGATTAATATGCAGGTTGGGTGAGTACTAAGGTAGAGAGAAAGAAAAGTTGCTAACTCTACAGGGAAAATGTGTGAGAAATATAATTTTTATTGGTATTAATATAAAATGCATTGTTGTTGTATTTATTGACATTATAACAGGAAATTTCAGAATTAAATGTTTTTGATATTTTTTTACTAATACAGAGCAGTACATGTGCATCTTGCTGCTTTCTGTAATGCAAACATCTAATCTTTTCTAATAACTTCAAGCAACATTGGGAATGAACCTAATTAAGAGACATTTAAATGGCTTATCTCTATCCAAACAGTCAACAAGAGGAAAAGATTCAGATGGGGTGTTTTATGCAAGCATCTAAATACCCTCCAAAATGGAAGGTAAAAGAAATTTCAATATTGGGAAATGAAGGAAAATAAGGAGAAACCTTTAAGGATTACCAAATAATCCACAAGTAATACTTTCAGAAATGTTGCTCCTTCCCCCTCCCCTCATTTTTTCCTCCGGAGATGGCAAAGAAGCAGGGGAAAGCCTCATGGTTTTAAACACAGAAAAATTATTTGCCACACTAAAAGGGACAATTAAAAATTTTTATTTCAAATACTTATCTAACATATTTTGTATAAATGGCGCTCTACAGTATGCAAGATTTAAAAGTTGGTCTAACTTGTGACTGCCAAACAACTTACAAGAGGCTCTTGCTTTCTGTTCGAGTACCCAGCTAATGGCACATTCCTCAATGCAGAGAAATACAAGTGCATGACTTTGGAACTCATGCATTTAAATTATGTATTTCAATTATATAACCGTTTTTGAGAGAATATATAAAACAGAGACAAATATAGATGAATTAATTTTGCTCAAGTGCTTAGGTGAGTATCTACAGGGAAGTGACATAAATCCAACCCCTGATCACGGGCAAGGAGTGTGAGCTGGAAGGGATGATAGTGGTAACCAATGTATTTCACAGTCACTCCAGAGGGCAATATTCATGTGTTTAGTATAATAAATTATATACTTAAAGGAATTCTGGACCTAACATCTTATTCAGAGCCCCTAAAATAAAGTAACACTTCTACATTAGCTTATTAGCTAACATACAACCCAAAAACCAGTGACTATGAGATTCCAAGAGAAAAATATGGATTCACTAGACACGAAAAAAGTCATCCAGGCAATGTAGGGGTTTAAGTAATTCTAAGAGACAAATAAGCTCCACACACACATTTTTTTTAAAGTCTTGTGTAAAAGGAAACAAACAAAACCCACTGAAGATTAATTCAGAAGTTAATTTTTTACCTTCCTTTCAGTTTAAAATAAGCTGGAGTTTTAATCTTCTCTTTGGAAGAAAAAATCATGTAGAGAAATATCTATATCTCAGAAGTAAATCTATATCCAAAACTAACATGAAAACAAATTAAATTTAACCCTAAGTCTGTACAATAAAACAAACCTCATTAGGCAATATTTGGAAAAATCTTATTAAACACATCTGAAAGTTGGTTTGTTCCTTTAGGCTACTTTCTAAATGTGAGTTCCTAAAGACATGTGCTCAAGGAAAAAATACCAACCAGCACATTACAATCCCTTAAATAATTTGTCTAATTTACGTATTTTGTGCAGCCATGCATGTATTCAACCAGACAGCTTTACCTTTAATATAAAGATATTGAATGTGTCAATGCTCTGTCTGTACATCCTTGGCAGTCCACCACCTCCATGGCTGAATAGAAACCCATTTAACTACTGCCACACAACAAACAGAAAGCCACCATAGACTTGCTGGGATTTTTTTTCACTGTACATTTGGGCTCAGCATTGTCTCTAGGCAATGTAAAAAAGGACTGACTACAAAAAAGCAGAAATTCTGAGACTAAACAATTGGTGTTCACTGATTATTCAAATGTGAAGGATGCCATGCTAGAGACCGTCTCTCTCTCATCACAGAGTTCCTGTTCAGGGAAAAGAAAGCATTGCCACCATTATTGCAATTATATAATCACAAGCATTACCATTAGTTAACACTGTGGAATTCACTAAGCTCCACACCAAGTCAGGTACAGTGAACCTGCAGCTCCCAGCACCTCCCACCCCAGGTGCTGCTGCTAAAGAAGGATTTCCTTCTCATTTGGAGCTTGGACCTTACACCTGTTCCAGACACTTAGCCAAACAATCACAGAATCAATGTGTCCCACGTTGACAGTGACATAAGGAGAACTTCCTTCTGCTAGATTAGGACTTGGACACTTGCCAATACAGTCAAGACAGGAGAGTTTATGCAAGATCCAGAAAAACCAGAGAATGTGGAGTAGAACCTGTCTCTCCCCTACTATAAATGTCTATCCTCAGATAAAGGATAGTATTCCTGACAAATTAATATTAAGCCTCATTCTTTAGTTGTGAATGGCTCTGTAGAGATTTCTTAAATTGAAATAAAAATGGATAGTTACTACCAAGTACAATTAACATAACCCAGTGAATCCGATTTTGCTTTCTGCATTGCATCTCTGAGGCACAAGAAAACACCCTCTTTTAGTAACTGGGAATCTGACTACATAAATGAGATGATCTGGAAAGCTAACAAGGCTTCAAAAAGTTCAGTGACAGAATGATCACTCTGCCATCAGCTCTGCTGTCGATGATGGTGCTTAAAAACCAGGTGACTGAGACACACAGAGGCACATGATGACACAGTGGTATTGCTGCCACTCCCTGGTTCCTTCCCTCTGCAGCTCAGGACACGAAACAGCTGCTGCAAAATATTGAGAGGTGACTGGAATGGCATGTGGCAAAAAATGCCAGCAAAAGAATGATGCCTCAAAGAATCTATAAACGAAACAACACACACTTTTGAGATGTAATAGTATAGGAGGTAATATAAAGGCCCCTGGAGCAGATATGGAAAATGTCCACAAATGCCCACCCCCCACAGGGTGAATACTGTTTTATAAATTTAGTAAATTAGCATAATTGACAAAAATCACCAATTAGGAGCACCAGTAGTGATGTAATCCCCCCAGTTCAGCCCCTTCTAAATCCTCTCCCCTTAGATGGGACTAAACTTTGTTGTTGAAAATGTGTCTAAAAGAGCTGTTTTTCTACCTTGGTTTCTAAGGAGAACCAAGATAGCATTGGGCTCTTGAAATGTGTTTTGTCTGTCTGCCTAGCAAGGTAGGGAATAGTCCTGGGAGAACCAGCTATGAATGCAATAACAGGCACAGAGCTCCAAATAGACGTGTAAAGAATACACAGAATATAGAAAAGAAAAAAGGCAAAAATCATTAGCCATCATTTCAAGCTCTGGGGCAAAGGAGGGTTGCACAGTTTGTTCCAGTGTGGTTCCTGCCAGGTTTGTTTTGTGGTGTTTCACCTCTGTACAGCAAGTGAGGAGCCTAAGGCCTTCAGTTTGGTTTAGGTTGTTTGAAGATGCCTCAGAAGGAATCTTGACAGAGCCCTCAGCTTTCACAGAATGATTCATGGATACATCACATTTCCCAGAAACCTTCAGTTCCTATGAGGACAGAAATACTCAGAAAACCAAGAAACCACACAATACTTGTATTGATTTGTACTCACAGTGTCAGCCAGCTCTAGCTGTACCTTGAAATGCCATTTTTGTATCTGCATGATAGGTGGAACAAGTACTAACAACTGAGCAGCAGTCTGTCCCATATCCTTCAAAAATGCTTAATGAAGAATTTGTTTCATTTTCTGACCAGAAGATCTGCCAAAAGCAAGCTTCTTTGCATTACTGAAGTGTTTATGCTAGACTGCACACTGAATAATGCCTAAGAAGCAGCCTGAGATTTGAAGTGTTATATGGTTTTTCTGTCTGTTTGGACCTCTGACTTCCTTGGACATAAAAGCAAACTCAGGTTCAATCTCCTATGCAAATAAACTCAAATGTTTAAGCATTTAATATGAAAAATAAGAATGTATGTCTGCATATGTCTTTGCAGGTGCATAAATTTGTATGTACTAATTAGAAAATTTTTCACAGTCATGGAGCTTTGTACAGGACAAGAATAAATAGGACAGCAGCATCTTTACCTCAGCGTGTTCCCTCAGCTCTGAGAGCTGCTCTGTCCTGTGCCAGCTCCTGGTGTTACAAGGTACCAAGGAGCAATTTGTGAGCAGATGACTCATCCACACTTGGAATTGTCTGTGGCAGAGTGGGGTGAGCAGCACAGGTAACAATATGTGCATTTATTCTCTCTGAAGGCTTTGGGAGGCACAGGAAACATTTGAAAGGGTAAACAGAGTAAACACTGTCCTCTGACAGCAAGATGAGCATCAAGGAATACCAATCTGGCAGGCATTCCATTTACACAGAATTAAAACAATCTTAAAACTTTTTGCCTTATATCTCTGCTGTATATTCCCTGTAAAAATAATTAATTCACTGGGAAATAAAGCTTGTAAAAAGAAAAGCCTTGAAATGCAAGCTTTTCCCACAAAGCAAGAACAATTTTAAAATAAAGTTTCCCTATGACCCTTGAGTTAATTTATAATCACATCCACAGCATAAAATCTTATTTCTTCTAATACAGGTAGGTAGATGCTGAACAAAAAGAAATGGGGGATGCATTTCTCTGTCAGGGGCTGAAAAGATAGCAGGTATCAGATTAAATGCAAATATGAGAGAATCAATTGCAATCTTGTAAGCCTTTGTGCCAAATTTGTCATATTTTAACTTCCTAGTTTCCACAGAAACTTCAGCCAGATTACTTTCATTTCAAAATGCCTCAATTTCAAGAAGAAAACAAACACATTTCTCAAGAAGTTTTCAGCTGTTGCAAAAGATCTAATTTTCAGTAACAGTATTCCCAAATGAATCAGAAATCTCATTCTTCATCTCAGTGCTAATGACACCCTACAAGGTGATAAAATTAGCAGCTGGAAAGTGTAATCTTGCCACCACACTTCTCAATTTGCCATTCACTTTTTTCAAGCCTGTTGTTCAGCTCTTGCCATTTTCTCAACAAATTTCCAAATTGTTTGTTTAATTAAAAGCCCAAAGCATATGTTGCTGACAAGCCTTTTATAACATTTTCATTATTCTCATGAGAGCTTTGTCTACCAAGAAACATCTCTCCCTATCTCCATGATCACTATTCCTTTTTAAAGTGTGCTCAGTTCACTTATAAAATTCTAATTGCCAACTGATTTTCTCAGATATGCTTATTTTCCAACTGGTTTGATAATCAGTCTCATGCAATTTGCTGGTTTGATCATCTCTGATAGAGAAATTCTTACTACTTATAGTGTGAACATTTCATAAACAGAAAACAAACACAAGAGTACTCAACTTCTCGGTGCAGAGAATTTCAAAACTGCTGAGAAGGGGAATATATCTGTTTCACTCTTAAGAATTTCAAATCCACACAAAGAAAACATTAACAGAAATTTCAAGGTAAATTAGATCTAACAATATGTCCAAAGCTTCTTTCAGCTCCTGAAACCATCTAGCTCTGTGGCAGTAAAGCCCCTTTTACTGCCTTTACCAAGCAAAGGCTGCTTTTAGCATTTTAGAAAGTAGGCTGGAATATTTTGAGTGGCTTAAAGTTTTTTTAATGCCTTTGACTCTAACTGCAAATTTCTTATGAAGAATATTATCATTATTTTCCTGCAGGGAAATCCCATACTGAAATTATATAACTTATTCAAAGAATGCAGCCCACTGCCCAAGTTTCCTGCTCTGCCATCAGAGATCCTTCCTGTCATGCAAGAAGTGCTGGGCTAGACCCAGAGGTGAGATAATAACAGAAAATGAGGATGTTCCACAGAACATCCCAGCCTGGGATGTTTCCCAACCTGGTCCAAAAAGCAAATGTTAAACTCCCCCAATTTCCAGGTAAAGGGAAAAAAAATTCTATGTCTGACTCACATCCCAATCTACTCTTAGTGAAAGAGACAAATAGCTTGTGTTTTTACACAATAGGAGTCTAATTTGGAACAGGGTGCTGTTGAACAAAAGGTAATTGACAATTATGCAATTAACAGAAAATGTGGTTTACCTAATTCACAATAAAACAAGGGAAGCAAAAGAAGGAAGGAGTGGTTGGTGGCCCCATGTAGCACTGGCCTTTTAATACCCAGGAGATGCTTATTAAAAGAAGCTGCAAAAATAAACCTTTTAAAAGAAGACAAATTGGATGTGTTCTATTCAGCTGGGGGATGGTGATGGGACACAGCATATGCTTAATTTTACAAAGTTAACTCTTCTTGCACATTTTGTGAAGGAAATTTGAATACTCCTGTTAATATTTTGCCAAGACTTTTTTTTCTTTTATTGAAAAAGGATCAGGACATTATGCTGAGAGGAGATGCAAGGTAAAACACAGAACATAAAACCTTTAGAAGTAAATAAAGTGATCCAATGGGTCCAGACAAACAAAAGAGAAGAAATAAGAAGCCCTAAACTTTCAAGTGTATTTTCATATTTAATATTAATGTGAGCATATTTACAATAATGAATAGTAATAATGTTTACATGCTAAGTACAGTTTTAATATTCTGAGAAGAGTGATGCACTCAAATAACTCAAACATGTCTCAGATTTAACATATGTGAAAAATAGGGTAAAGTTTCAAATGGTAGATTTTAATCAAGGCCAGAGAGAAGAACATAACCCCAGAAGGTTCTGATTTGTTGAATTCCCTATTCTCCTTTTCCCTGTTCCACTTAGTATTTCACACAAACCTTTGATTTTTCATAGATGCAATAGTTTTCTCCATGAATAAATTAATGCAGATAAATGGTTCTGAATATGAACAAACATGCTGAGCTACAGCAGCCCATGGTGAGTTCACAGAATTCACACTGGTGTATTCAGAGAGCATTTCCAGGGACTCTCAGGAGCTCATGTTTCCAGCTGTTCAAAGGCAGACCTGCAGCTCTGGCAGAATGCAGAGCCCACCTATGTGGATTACATCACAACACTGCCCATGGCAAAAGGGAAAGGGACTCAGTGACAGAAGGTATCTTGTATTTTTAATTACATTATTGAATTCTCCTGGTTTTGTAACATCACAATCTCTCTAAAACACAAAACTTGAGCACAGAACCTCAGTGTCAGTCTTAATCTAGTTTTACTCCTGAATAAATACATGATTTTCCTAGTTTCATGTGAATACATTTTTCCATTTCTTGATAATTAAAATATTTTCTTAGGAGCTGAGAAAATGAGGTTTATGCAACAAAATACTATGAAAAAAATAATTTATTTGGGTGTATTTATTAGTCCCTCTGTATCACCATGTAAAGAAAATGGAATCAATTCCTTTTTTTACAGAGTAGCTAAATGACATAAGTGTTACATCATTCACTGTTTTCATCAGAAGCAATAAGGCCACACAAAAAGCTGGAGCAGCGTGAACTTTTTTGCTTTAGGGCAGACTACATTAACACACTTACTGAAGGAAGGGACAGTAATGACCCAGTCAGTACTTATCAGGACAAAATTAGTAATGATATATAATCCCAGTGGTTTAAAAGTAAGGAGTTCCAGTTCTAACAAAAGTCCTGGTAATGCCTTGGTTTAAAGTCTGAGCGAAATCTGTGTGTGTAACCCTCCAAAACAGCTTAGTATTAACAAAAACAACGAATCAAAAAAGAAAGCAAACAAATCTAGAAATCTGAACCAGAACCAACTTTTAGTGTGCAATGTCCAGATATCAACATTTAGATACTGGATATCTCTTACAATTCTGAAGAATTGATCAACAGGAAAACTGTTGAGGAAGGTTAAAATCCCCAATAAATTGCAAACTGTTGGGTTCCCCCCCCTCCTCAAAGTTCTAATGATGTGGAAGCTGCATAATAATCTCCCTGTGAACCATAAACATAATAAAAGCTGAGGCCATTTCTAACATAATCTCTATCAGCAAGATGCCAGCGCTTTTCCAGATTTCCTAACGGGTCCCTGCTAATTCCATGCCAAAACTAGCAGTGGATTTCTTCCTTTTAATCTCCCCTAATGCCTTATTCGATTATTGTCACTGCTCTCCGGCCGCGCACCGTCCCTTCAAACCCTAATTCCCCCCGTGGAGCGGTCAGATGAGGCTGAACGGCGGCGGCGAAGCCGAGGGACGAGCACGGCCGCGGGCACAGCCCGGCCCGGGAGCGAGGGGCCGGGGCTGAGGAACCCGGCCGGGCCCTGCCAGAGC
>JAHXMQ010006307.1:6034080-6070431 GCA_020466415.1 Ammodramus savannarum pratensis | reverse complement strand
CGAGGGCTGCCCGCAGCCCGGAGCTCTGCCGTCCCTCCCTGCGCCCCCCGGGGCCGGGGCTGACGGGGATTCGCCTCTGCCCGCAGCGTGGGGACGGCGCTGGGAGACCAGGGCGACGGGGCGGACCTCTACTCGGAAAACATCACTCGCATCCTCGACAAGTTGTTGGACGGCTACGACAACAGGCTCCGACCGGGATTTGGAGGTAGCGGGGAAGCCTGGTCGCCTCGGGGAGCCGGCGGGTGGGGAAGGGCGAGCGGCGCTCCGGCTGCCCGGGCAGGAGCGGCTCGTCCCGCACCCGCGGCAGGAGGGAGGCGGCGGAGCCCCCAAAGCGGCGGTGAACAGCAAAGTTTGCCGTGCCCGCAGCCCCCACTCTTGAGGGGCGGCTCCGCTGCCCTCGAACAGGGTCCCGCAGCCCTCGAACGGGGTCCTGCTCCTCAGCCCCTCTCCGTGTCCCGCAGGCGCCGTGACAGAAGTCAAGACGGACATCTACGTGACCAGCTTCGGGCCGGTGTCCGACGTGGAGATGGTAAGGGCTCCGCTCGCCGCCCCTGCTCTGTTTTCCCGGGATTCATTACGGTGGCATCTGAGTTGACCGTCATTAAAGCAGATTACGAGGCTTAATCTCTTTGACAATCTCTAGGGCCCAGCAGAGCAGTTTGGCCAGAGCTGCATACAGCTATTTCCCGGCCCGCCAGCCGGGGCTGGGCACACACAGCCTCAGGTGAGGGCACGGCCGCAGGTAAAAGATGCCTCTGGAACCCTGAGAAGATGGTGAGCGCCGTGTCCCAGCCCAGCTCTGCAGAACACTGCCTGCTGGGAGGACACCGAATGAGCAGCTGCAGGGAATGGTGGCACTGCTGACACAGCTGCCCCTGGTCCTGCTGAGTGCCTCCAAACTCGGGCAGCCGCAGACTTGGGTGCACTCAGTCTGTGTAGACAGAGGTTCAGACTTGGGTGCACTCAGTCTGTGTAGACAGAGGTTCAGACTTGGGTGCACTCTGTCTATGCAGCAGTAGCCCCCAGGAACATATTAAGTCATGGAAGTGAGGATGGCATTGCTGTTCTCTTTCTAGACATTGACTTGGGCTGCTGTTTTTGCCCTTGCACACCCCTCTAACACCAGCTCACATGAGCCTGCAATCCAGTTTGCAGGCTGGAACTGTGGGCTCCAAGTAATACCAAAGTTTTTCCACTGCTCTTCAGCAGTCAAAGAGAGGGCATAACCTTGCATTCTTACAAAATTTGCCCCTGGCCAGGTTTAGCTCTGTTTCCTAAGCAACTTCCGCAGAGAGCTCTTTTCTGAAGAGTTGTGAAAATATTACTAAGAATTCTTGGAAAAAAGTGCCATTGATTAATATTAACTTGACACCATAATCCTACTGTGATGTGACTCAGATCAGTCCTCACTTTGTGAATATCCAAAGGAAGCTGCAGAAGAGTCACCGAGCATGTCTTTTTGTTTCTGGCAATTAAACACTGATAGCTTGGTCTTGCACTTTGAAAGGGAGACATTTGTATTTCCTTAGACCTCAGTCACTCTGAATTAAATTAATATCTATGAGAGTACAATGAGGGTTAGATTTTTTTCCTTAATCATGTCCAATTATCTGTTCAATGATTCATTTGTAACTGTTCTTCAAATAATAAGAAAATAGGATATGTTTTCATGGATGACTTTTTTAGTAACTACTTAATGATAATAGGATTGAGTGTTTAAGCAGTAAATGAAATGCTATTGACATGTGTGTTAAATTGTCTCATGGAGTTACTGTCCCCACAGCCACTTGGGACTGCTGACCCCCACACAGATGTCAGACCCTATTTATTTCCCACAGGAATACACAATGGATGTCTTCTTTCGTCAGACATGGACTGATGAGAGGCTGAAGTTTAGTGGGCCAACTGAAATATTGAGACTGAACAATTTAATGGTCAGTAAAATTTGGACACCAGACACGTTTTTTAGAAATGGAAAAAAATCAATTGCTCACAATATGACAACTCCTAACAAACTTTTCAGAATTATGCAGAATGGAACTATTCTTTATACTATGAGGTGAGAGCTTGCCCTGCTTTTTGTTGACCTGTATTTTTGATGCTATCAGCATTTTCCTACATACCACATTTTTTCATTATCTTCAACTGTGTGTTCTAGACTAACCATTAATGCTGACTGTCCTATGAGGTTGGTGAATTTCCCAATGGATGGACATGCTTGTCCACTGAAATTTGGAAGCTGTAAGTTTTTCTGTATCTTTCAGTTTTAAAGTAACACATTTGGTCAGAAGGAAGATCCTTCTGTAAGATATTACTTCGTGACATAGCTGAAATTTTAAGTTGTATATTTATACTAGAATTTTACTTTTTTCTCTGAGACTCAGACCATTCATGTGGACATGGATTTATCCACTGAAGTGTGACTGCTGAAGCATGTTTTATTGTTTATTATTCTTACACTCTGGTAGTCAAAGTTGGTCCTTCAACAAATATTAAAACCTCTGCTACATTTATATATTACTTATAATTTTGAAAATATGTGGTAATCAATTTTGAAATGTTGTGGTAATATAATTTTGAAAATATTTAGTTGAGCTGGGGCAATCAATATGTATGTTTTATAACAAATTAAAAAGTGACAGCTAGTTCCTCTCTGGTCCCACCTCAGCCACTCTCTTATTGTTGCTGTTTTTTTCATTTTGTAATTAATGAGGTTAGGAACTTCGTGGAGTAGGATGCATTTTTCTGTGGGCATTTGAGCTACAAAAGGGATTATTCTATTTATTTTTTAAATTGATTATAAAATACATAATTAGTAATGGTAATTTTCCCTTCTGTTACTCAGATGCTTATCCAAAAAGTGAAATAATTTATACTTGGAAAAAAGGACCATTGCATTCAGTAGAAGTACCTCAGGAGTCTTCCAGTCTTCTCCAGTACGACCTCATAGGACAAACTGTATCTAGTGAAACAATTAAATCTAACACAGGTAAGATGGAGCCATGTGGAAACTACTGGTGTTGTGAAACATCTTGATAATAAATTACAGGTTTTTTTCATATAGAATGAATTAATTTATCTTTTGCCATTTAAAAAAGTAATGATAAAGATTCTAACCATTGTCTCTTAAAAGACAGCTTTTCAATACAGTCCCATCAAACGCAAAATTTTTTCATGATTTTTGTAAGAATTCCCACTACCTCTCCACCCCAGTAGAAACAGTGCATAAAATGAATATTATTCTGCTCTGTTTCCATAAGGTCACTTTACCTTTTTTTAAGCAGCTTATTTTTATTATGCACTAAGAGGTTCTGTGATTTCATCTGAACATATTATGTTGGGTTTAAGCCAATAATGTTCACTCACATGTTGCCAGAATAATGCTGACATACTTGTCTCTTAACAGGTGAATATGTAATCATGACAGTTTATTTCCACTTGCAAAGGAAGATGGGCTACTTCATGATACAGATATACACTCCTTGCATTATGACAGTCATTCTTTCTCAGGTGTCTTTCTGGATTAACAAGGAGTCTGTTCCAGCCAGGACAGTTTTTGGTATGCTGCGTTAAGGTCTTTGAGCTCAGCATCACATCTACCATTCATTCATTCATTCCTTTCATTGCTTGTTTGTTTTAGGGGAATATTCACTCCAGCTGCTCTATTTCCATCTGCAAAGGAAAATAGGCTACTATCTCATTCAGACATACATTCCATGCATCATGACTGTCGTCTTGTCTCAAGTTGTGTTTTGGATTAACAAAGAATCTGTTCCAGCAAGAACCGTGGCTGGTATTTGTGTTTTTCCTTTTGTCATTCATTTCATTCATTGTATTGAATCTGTTCTATCAATCAGATACTGCAAGCTAGGGGGGATTAGGAAAGGCAGCAAGTAGGTTTCAGTCAGCAAAAGTAAATACTAAGGTGAAATGATAGTCAATTTGCCTATGAGGGTCAAAATTCATGACTCAGAATGTTTGGGTAGCCAGACTTGTTTGTGACAATTTTTAATTGTATTCCAATTGTATTTTGTATGCAGAAGGGGACAATTTCAAAGCAAATGTCATTTTTTCAAGAGGATTTTTTTTCCTATGGATTTACTGTCTCATGAAACCAATATGAGTTAAAGCTTTAAAAGGGAAAAAATTGGAATGGAATGGAGTTATTATCTGGCATAAGGTACCCCATCTAACACTCATCCTGGAGTGCTCTCTTCCCCTTGGTTACAAAGGTATCTAAACAACTAACAAGGGCTTTAGATGGATAAAGATCAGTGAGATGAATGATGTCCCTAGCACAGGTTGAAGTTACAATAAGAAAGATGTATCCATATTGCATGGCAGGGCCTTTTTCTTTCTTTCCAGTGGTTTGAATTAATGCTCTCAAAGCTTTGAGTCTCCTGGTTCATACATATCTGAGGTTTATACTCCAGATATGATGCTACTTGATTTTCCTTCATGTTACATCTCTGGATTGCAGAGTTACATCCTCTACATTTTGAGTAAAACATGCTTGCAACATAGTGGGCATGGAAGGTATCTACATGCTTCAAGAGGGTGCAAGTAGGTCTGTAGTCAATTTGGTAATAATTATATAAATACCCCAAATATTGGAATAACAGCTCCTAGGTGTTGTACTGAAGAGTAACATGGACTTGAGAAAACATTTTATGAAAAGAGTAAAATAAGCAACTCTCCACCTCTGTGGAAAATAGTGATGTTAGCATTTAAAAAGAATATTTCAATCCTTATTCCATTTGTATTTCTCCCAGGGCACAGTCTGAATTTGAAGTCCAGACTCGTTCAAAATCCCATGGATTCTGAATACCTTAATCTAAGGAAAAGAGGGCAAATTCTTTATGATAAAAAAAGACTTCTGGTCTTTTTCACTGAAAAAGAAAATTTTTAAATGGTGAAAGTTTAAAATGCATCATATTGCAAATTCTTGAATTACAAATTTTCACTTGTACTTCTAAGTCTGAAAGCTAAGTTTGAGAGAAGAAATATTAATAGTAGAAGAATAATGATGTGCCTAAACCAGTTTTTCAGCACAAAATAATTCAAGGACTTTACCTCCAAAATGGATGCCAGCTATCCGATTTCAGTGTTTGCATTATGTAACATATTCTTCAAAACTTACCAAGAAGTGTTCAAAATGTAAAGACAAGGGTAAACAATCAGCAGTTGCAGTTTACCAACTGTAATTTGGTATTCAGTTGGATGAAGTAGCTTTCCACAGTGAAAAGCATTTCATCAATATTCACTCCACATGGAGAGAATTCTTATCTATATCTGTAAAAGAATAGGAGACCTATTCCTAAGTTAAATTCCTGCTGCAGTAAGTTTTTATTCAGACACAGAATATATCTATTTTATTACTAACTAGCACATGGACAGATTCTAATCTAATCACACATCATTTCAAAAAGTTCATTCTGGACCTTTGAAATTGAAATGCATCTCAGCATACTTGTATTCATATAATAAAATGAGTCTGGCAGATTTGGGAGAAGTAGGAATGCTACATATTTCTATTCCATCTCCTATTTGTATTTCATTAAAATGTGATAAGTAATGACATTGGGATGTAGTTAACCTCAGACAGCTGGCAAGCCACATCATGTGAAACAGTTGCAGAGAAACTGAAAATAATGTCACCCTTTCTGGATGCTGCAATATGCTATGACACTGCATCCTTTCCTCCAAGCATCACTCATAGCATATTGCTTCATCAACTCAGCATGACCATCACAATATGACATTAAAACATCTTTCACTTTGCCACCTACCCTTTCCCAACTGCAGAAAATAGAAGAGGATATTCTCTACCTCACTGTCTTTAAATACCCACAGTTTTTACATTCTAGCAGGCATAATTATAAGTAAATATGAGTCACAGAGGCTTGTATGTAAATGATTGAGTTTGTTCTTGCATTTTCTGCTTGAATCAGGCAGCAGTAGGAAGTAAGTATATTTCCTACATTATTAATGCTGTACACTCCAGCACAGAAAGAATAAATTCATGAATTCATGTGAAGAACACCATGGGGCCCATGAGTTACATGACGAGATGTGCTCTGTGAAAATAGATAAGCAGCTCTAGAGAAGTAGCTTTGCTGTCTTTCCCTATCTGTAGCTAGGGGAGCTTTCAAATGAAGATACTCAGTGAATCTTAAAAAATATATCCAGTGATTAAAGACAACAGCTCAGGGGACCAAAGCATTATTTACTTGAAATGTTTAGATCAGGCTCTGACTGTTTTTAATGTAGAATTTGACTGATTTAGTGAGGGTTCTGTAAGCCATGTCTTGTACTACAACAGGAGAAAGAGAGGATCACTGTAGGGGAATGACAATATATTAATCCAGGTTTCTGCCAAACATTCTACTTACTAACCCACCAAGGAAAACCTCCTTCAGATTTTGAGCCTGGATTTTGTTATGGCCACGTTTATCCAATTCTAAGAAGCTTTCCCATGTAGAATGTTGTTATCTTTCAGTCTCATCAATGCATTAATGACATTTTTCCAGACCTTTTAGATGCTGAATCCAGTACACATGAGTTATTTAAGGATACAAAATACTTAGGAGTCTTTCTGGGAAGTAGGATGACAGCTAAAATCAAAAAGGGTGCTGTGCTTAGGTTTTTTTCATATATGTGAATTTAAGAGTATCAGGGCGGAACCCAAGTTCTAATGCCCCTCATTCTTTCTCCTGTTTCCAAGGAATCACCACAGTCCTCACCATGACCACCCTGAGCATCAGCGCTCGCCACTCCCTGCCCAAGGTGTCCTACGCCACCGCCATGGACTGGTTCATCGCCGTGTGCTTTGCCTTTGTCTTCTCTGCACTCATTGAGTTTGCAGCTGTCAACTACTTCACCAATCTCCAGGCTCAGAGAGCAATGAGGAAGGCAGCCAGGGCAGCAGCACTGGCAGCAGCTCTATCAGCAGCAACTGTACCGGCAGAGGACGAGATTGTCTCGGTAATTGCTTGCTTTTCTGATAATAAGCATCATATAGGAACAGGCAGCTGAAGTAGTGAATGCAAAGCAATATTAAAGTGATCTTAACCTGAAGCAGATTATGTAAGCAGATTGTGTCTATTTATCAAAGACATTGTTCTGATTCCAGAAAATGAAAATACTTCATTTATTTGTAGTGTTTATTTAAATTTGCAATATGATTTTCTAGACAGAAGTTTATTTGGCTAGATATTTAAGGAAAGCCATTAGACTGTTATCCATGACAGTTCTCCTGAGGAATGCTGTAGGCAGTGTGGTCAGGCAGCTGTAGTTCCCAGCAAGTCTGCAGGATTTGTGGGACAGTGTTCAATGGAATGAACATGTGCATTGGCCAGATGATTGTGGGATCACTGTAGTGCAAGGGTACAGACCCTAGGTGAGCCATTTGGAGGATGGGTAATTAGCCTATACATCAAATTGGCATCTCTTACCTTACTGAAACCTGTGTTGGTGGAAGCTTTGGGGGGAAAAAACATAGGATAGATTTTGGTACACGTGAAAGAGAGGAAGTCTTTCTAGTATCAAAATCTGTGCCAGAATTGCTTGCAAATTTCACTCTGTAAATCTCATGCTAAATTGTGAATGCTGTCTCACAGCATATGTTCATCTATTTATCATTGTGGCCTTCCTGTTTCAAAACCAGTTTTACTACCACCATGATTTCCATTTTTAGAGAAATAACAATCTGAATGACATTTTTCAAAACCTCTGAATCTGTAATTGAATAAGAGAGTCAGTCTAAGAGGTGCCAGTACCAAGGTAACACCTTACCCACTATAGAGTAATTTTTCCACATTTGCTGATAAATAGCAGTTAAATTACAACATTTAAGTACTTTCAAACTCTTCAAGTCATAGTCTGTAAGTTTTGCTGACTCTTTTTTGGAGTCTTCCTTATTCAAGTTGGAGTTAACCATAAGGAGGCTTTCTGGAAAGGAAAAAACAGAACAAAAAATACTACTTTTGTTTTCACTGAAAAGTCCCTGCTGAGCAATGTGGAAACAGTCAGGCTGACTCTGCACGTGCTGCTGGTGCATTCACAGCCACTGTGGCCACCCCCTCAAATTCCCAGTCTCAGGAAAACAACTGATCCAAAAATAATCTCCTGCTTCTGCCCAGATAAGCTAAGAACTTGTTCCTGATTTTAGGGCTCCTCCAGATTTACATGATCTATGAACCACAGCAGACCAAGGTAGGCACCAGACGTAAAATTTCTGTTGAACAAATGAATAAAAGATAAAGAAGTTAAAAGGCTCAAATTTCTTATCAAGTTCTTCAGCCTTAAACAAGCAAAGAGCAAACTGAAGACCTTCTTTCCTGTTTTGTAAATATTAACTTACTAGGTTTTCCAAGTAAAAACCAACAAAAGGAAAAAGAAAGCATCTAGGAATAAAATACACATCTAGAAATCTCACTGCAACAATCTGCACAAGAAAACTATTTACATCCAGCTGACACCATACAGATTTAGAAGAGTAGTAAATCCAATAACATTTAGACCCCAAAGTAAACTCAGTCTCTGCAGCAGCTCACAATATCCAAAAAATTCTACAGACCTGATCTTGCTTGTTTTTCTCCCAGGATCAGTTCTCTATGAGAACTGCAGTAAGAGAAAGAGCAAACTCAGTGAGATCATAAAAACAAAGGGTTCTCACAACTGAAGGCAAGATGGTGTAGTCAAAATGATTTCTAGAAGAATTAGCTATTGGATTTAAAAGGTTCCCTTCCAGAAGGGCATTCTGGGAAAAAGGAGTGATTATGGGATAACAGATTTTAAGAAGCTTTTCTTTTTTCATTCCTTTTTTTTTTCCCTTTGGTAGAGATAAGGGGGAAGGAACTTTTGTATGTTGGCACATCCATAGATATACTGCAGTCAGTGATATAATTTCATATGAAACAGACCTGAAGTGTCTAATTTGAATGCTAACACTGTATTTAATACAGGCTGATTGCATGTGTATGACCATTTCCTCTGGACTGTCATTCTCCCTGAGCCTTGTGCTTCTATAACTGCATTACTGATCCTAGGGCAGATTTTTTTAAGGCACACAGCATAATACTCGGTTTTCTGCTAGAGTGAGGGCCCAAAGTCAAGATAAACATATCTACAGAATATATAAATATATATGTAGTTTCAAATTAAATGCTTTTTGAAAAAAAAAACAAACAAAAATTTAAAATATTAAGCAGCCTTCTTCTCCCTTCAGTCTAGTTAACTTTATTTAAAATTTTGCCTTATTCAAATAAACTAAAGTCTCTCACACAGGTTTTTATAATGTAGAGAAAAAACCTGTACACTCAGAAAAGAAAGATGTCAGAAGACCAAATTCTGCTCTAGTGTAGAATGAAAGCAGGAGAAAATGCTGCAGCCACTGAACTGTGGTGGGGTCAGTAAGAGGGATGAGGCATTGCCCGTGTGCTCAGCACAGAGCTGAGAGCCCAGCAGGCCTGGGCTGGCTCCAGGAAAGCCTCTCTATTTACCTCAGTTAACTGAGAGCAGGATTTGGCTTGCTCACTCCATCAGCTGCAGGCAATCCCTGTGTGAAATACAAAACTCTGGGTGTTCCTCTGCAGAACACGAGGGCAGCAAGCTGAGCCTTCATCTGGACCCTGACACAAACCTGTTCTTACTCCTGCAGTGGCCAAGCTGGCTTAACATGTCAAAACCAAACATCTTATACATGCACATATAAAACCACGATGGCATTTAGCTTTTAAATCCATCTCAAATGCATATTTTTTATATCAGTTGCATTGTTTCCTCTTGGTGGCTTTCTTTTCCCAGGGAGATCTCAGTTCTGGAAGTTGCAGGGGAAGGGAATTGGTGACACTGTGAGGAGCACACGATTTGCAGAAATGCTTTGGATGGTCAGGGAGTAACCCCATGGATCAAAAGACATCCTTTCCCTGTGAGAGGCTACATGTAAAAGACAAAAGATTACCACCCTGTAACAGCTTGCTCACAGCTATGTTCTGAAAGTCCTCATATTTTAACAGAAATCAGCACAGAGCAGTGCAGTACCTGTGGGAGAGCTTCCTTCTCCCTCCAGCTTTGTGTTTCAAAACAACACAACTTGGGCAGGAAAGGATTCTTATTCTCTTTAACCTGGCCAGCTGCAGAACAGCTGTCACTGGTATAGAGGATTTAGTTTCCTACAGTTATATCAGAATATATTGAGTTTGTTTAATGAGCATCCTGGTGTAACAGAGTACTTCTATCTGGATCACCAACTACCCTTTAGTATCACCCTAAAACAGCTATATGCTTTAAAGTCTTCACTGACAACATTGAGACATAATCCCAGCAATTTTTTTTGCAGGTGGGTAGTGAGAACAAAATAAAGTAAATTTAATTATAGGGGAAAAAAACATATGGGCAGACACTGATAGATTTAAGAGCCAAATGTGGCTTTGAAAATTTAAATCTGTTTAATGTAAAAACATATTTTGACAGCAGAGGGGCTCTGTGCCAATTATATGTTTTTTCTGGCATGCTACAAATAAATGTTACAAAGAAACTCTACCATAGCTCATTCCCTTTGAAAAGAGAATGACCAGGGTTCCAGCCTCTGCTCTCTTTACTGCAGATCTGCTTTATATGACAGCAATTTTAATACAGTGGGCATTGGGTATTTTTCAGTTATGCTTCTTGCCTATATAGATCTTTAGATTTTTCCATGCAAAATAAAATAGCTTTGAAGTAATAGGTAACAGCCTCTCCCCTTTTTCACCTTCACTTGATGTTTTGGCTGTATTCTGAGAAAAGTGAATTTCATTTCCTGGAGGTTAAGAAAGATTTTGAACATGGTTTTCCCCCTGCTCCAAGTGAGCAATTTAACCTAAGTGATTTAACTCTTTTACTAGGGTAAAAAATGATAAAAACAAGTCTGCATGTTTTTCTTCAGTGTTTCTAGCAAAGGTAATTTAAAATTCCTAAAGAGATGCCTGAAGCTAGGGCTATTAAAGACTTCTAAACTATACTCAGCTTTTGATTATGCAGGACACTGTTTACAGCCATTTACACATTATTTGCAATATACTTTTTTTAAAATCAGATCCCACAGATGAGGCATTCAAAGTGTCCAAATCAGGGTTTATAATGAATCTGAGCCATCAGATGGATACTGAAACTGCCCAGGACTGTATTGAAGGAGGTTCCTTAGTACATGGCCTAAAGATGATGTTGCACAGTGCAATGAACTTTGCTGCTGGAGGTTGCTGCATGTGGATTGTTCAATAGCTAAGGAGAGGCTTTGCAGATCACACTGGTGGATGTAGGGGCTAAACCATGGTTAACTCCCCCTTTGGGAGATAAGTCACAAGCATGCTGTTATGTCTGTAATGGTTGAAATTTCTCAAACTGTATCTACTAATGAGCAGAGGCAAAAAATGTTATATATTTAATTAGGCATTCTGCCTTTTTCAGACACTGAGCTCTGCTTCTAGGTTGGTTTGTATGCATGTGGGTTTTGATATAAGGAAAGTTTAGTGTCTTTAATCAAATAAATTATGAAGAAGAAATAACACATTACTTTTATCTAAACTTTTAGGTTTTTTTTCTCATGAACCTCTTTTTACTGCATTGCTAGCAGGAAAAAAAGATGTGAGTAAAAGAGAGATAAGGAAGGACATACAGATATTCATTTTTTTTAAGTTAGCCAGTATCTGGGTTGCATATATAAGAGACTGATGTTACTGTTAGATCATAAACTAAACTGATAGTGAGAATATGTATTTGAGTACAAAGCAACAGAGAATTCTACAAATATGAATTACAGAAATCTCTTGAGGGAAAGAAACATAAGAACAAAGTGCATTCACAAATCACAGTTAGCATGCACCAAAGGAATCAGAAAGAGCAGACAAAGAATTTTATTTACTCCAAGGTAATGTGTGATGTATTTTTTTAGATCTGGAAGGCAAGAAATTTGGTGAAAGCCTCCTGAGATATTCTGAGAATAATCAGCTTCTAGTGATATTGAGGAGGGTTGTGAGAGAGCAGAGCTTTGCAGAGAGGATGAGAGTGCTTTGTGAGGTTTCCAGGGGATGGGATATCTTGGCTGCAAAGCTCAGTGAGAAGGCAGACTGTACCTTACAGGCCATCCACATAGCAGTGTGGTGGTGTCTCACATTAAACAATGGCCTGGCAATCTGCTCTGTGTCACTGCCTGCTCAGACAGAGCTGCAAGTTTAATTGCCTGATGGGACTAACATTCCACATGAGTGCAAGAGTACCTCTGAATCAAGGTTCAGTAACTCCAGAAAATCCATTATTTCCTTACGACACAGTGCACTGTGCCTCAAGCTTCTTGTTCTTGCTGCTTGTAAAACAGTCCTTACTTGAGTGATTGGCTCTGGAAGCTATGCAAAATAGGCTATTCATTTCCATTTTCTCTGTTTTGTTAACATTTCATGATGTTATTGTATGTAATCTTTGTCAAAAGGAGAAGTTAAATCTAGATACAGTAGACAAATTACTGTAGCTGCTGTTCAGAACTACTGTAATAAGGAATTATATTCTTATCCTCAGGCCTCCTGTTCTTGGTTTAGCAGTGAATTCCAATGAAAAATATGAGTTGTGGTTCTGGGGCAGCAGTCTGATCTACAAAAAACTCCCATACTGAGAGACATCCTCATTACACATCTGAGATAAATTTGGACTTAGAATTCCACATCCTGAGTAGGGATTTAGAAGAAAATAGGTTTGACCCTGTGCTTGCTGTTGTGGGGACACAGGACTGTTAAAGACAGTGAGAAGAACAGCTCAGGGTTTTTTCTTGAGATGAAATCACATTGAGATAATCCTTCTACTTTAGCAATCCCCCTTCTATAGGAATGAGATTTAATAAATATAAATAAAATAATGACCAGGATTACACTTTTCCAAGTGCTTATTCAAATTATCACAAAGATTTTCCTACCTCCACATTCTAAATATGTTCAGCACTAAGCATCATCCAACGACCATACACTACATCTGTTCTACTTACTATTAACTCCATCCATCACCTCAGCACTGTAATTTCTGATTCATGCTTGAATAATCCAGAGTAGAATTTGACCTGCCTCATACCAGAATATTGTAGATAGAAAGGACTAAGATTCACCTTAACACTTGTATTTTTAGGCTCCACACAGTGTCCACAAAAGGTCAAGTTATTCCACGGAAATTGAAAAACAAGACTGAAAAAACAAGATGCCTTCCAGTTTGTACAGTTCTGTTCAAAGCAGGGCATGCAGGCAAATGGAACAGAAGTGGAGTGCAAGCAGGAAGGCAGGCTCAGCCAGCCAGTCTGTTCAGAGAGGGGGATTATTATTATTATGATTAGTGCAAGTGGACATGGATAACCCTCTTTCTGTTTCTGTGACACATCTGTAGCTCATCCTCCATTTAAATCTGTCTGCTGCTTGCTGTGTTACTGCAAAATACAAAACCAAACATCTGTGTTCCAGATAGGCACAGAGCAGGAATGCTTTTTAATACCCATTCACAACATGACACCAGCCATATAATGTATAGAGGGCAAACTGGAAGTGGTGATTGGTTGTAGGGAAAGAAAAAGGCAATAGGTAAGGGAAATACATACAGAAAAAGTACCTGTTACCTTTTGAAGTAAGGAAAACTTACTTCAACTCTTCACCTTTTGTTTAGGCTAAAATCAGCTGTGAGAAATCCATCTCTCCCTAATTTTAGCTGGACACCAGTCCATTCATTCATGAACAAAACTTGGCATCCTGTTGTGGAAATGTCAATTGTTCTGATTCTGTGACAGTAGCGATGACTTCTGGAAGGATAATTGCTGTTACAACTATTCTAAGTCACCCAGGAGACACCAGCTGTGCTAGGTTAGTCTGTTATCTAGAAATTGTGGCCCAAGTACAAGAGTGGAAAATGCATTTCAGAAAATGCTTCCTTTCCTTTTAGTGACTCAGTCATTTATCTGATTGACTAAAATCTGTTCCTATGCTTAGAAATCTGCAAGATAAATCCCAAAAATGCTGACAGCAGGCTACATTTATGTGAATGGTTGTCATTAAATCACTCCCAATGAATGGCTTTGGAAATTGCCTATCTAATAGCATTTTTCTACCTTAAAATCATTCCAATGTTAGTCTTCCATTTCACTATAGATGTATGTGCTGTTATTTTGGGAGTTATTTACATTGTCCAAGACTTCCCTCATCTGTTCAGTCATTTGGTCATCTCATTCTGCTGACCAGAAAATCTTTGTATTCAAATCCAAGAACATCTGTGTACATTGTGTGATTTTGTGCACAAGATTTTTCCTCAATAATCAGGGAAATAAGTTTTATGGACAAAGTTTTAGGCTTAAGCTCCATATAACAGAACACTACAGTACTTCATCTCAAAACAAACAAACAGACAAAGTCACTCACATCATCCTTCTGTATTTTCTCAGCCATCAGATGAATCTTAGAGCTGCTGCCATGCATCCACAAATGGCCATGCTGGGATATGGCAGGAGCAGCAAGGTTTTTGAAAATTTCCTCCTATTTGACACTACTGTGAAAGTGAGCAATTGATATCCATTAGAGCAGGCTCAGAGCCTGGGGTAGATCCTGTTCCTTATAAATTCTGGAAGGAAGAACTCTATCACTTCTATTCTTGTGAAAATAAAATAATGGCAACGTGGTCCCACATAAAACAGATGTACAAAATTAATATACATGCTAGCCTAGTAAGCTCTACATGTCCCTGAGTTCTGGCTGAATTTTCAGAAGAGTTTTAATACAGCTTTCTGAAGAGTAATTGGACCTGGCTGCAAATGCTGCACAAAATATGGGAGTAATTTGGTTTTATTTCACCATAAATGAAAATAAAAATAGTCCCATTACAGCTAAGTATATTTGTCTTCAGTTGTATGCATGGAAGTGCTGTGGGAATTATGAGATATATTTCAAAATGAAATTTTATCCTGGAAAAAACAAGAGGACAATTCAGCATTCATGTCTTCAGCAGCTGGAAAGTGAGTCCATTGCCTTTTGTGCAGCAGTTTTCTAGTTCCTGCATCACTCCATTCAGTGTTTACCAAACTCATCAATGGGTTCAGGCAGGAAGATTGCACCTGAGCCAGCCCATATTGCTGCTTGGTTTAATATCTGCACACACTTCAGTCATACCAACCTACTACCATTTGGATACACCATTACCTTCTTTCCCTTTTAGCTCCATCTTCTCTTTTTCTCTCTTGGAGCTTCCACTTATCAAAATGTTTGCAATGTGAAAAGCACATATTCTTTCATGGCTTTACAACAAAGCTTTAGGCCATAAAAATATATACCCTTCTGTATAGATGAATTATTTTTGTGATTTTCTGATATTGCACTATAGCAGAGAAGCAACAATAAAATCAGAAATTTAAGTTAGAAGGTGGAAAGAAGTCTAAAGGTCACAAAACCTAAGACTCTGTATCCAAATATCACCTTTTTTCCCTTTTCTTTTTTCTTTCCCAGCATTCTGACTCCAACTCCAACCTGAAGAAGAGAGTGAACTCCATAGCATCTCAGGCAGAGCAGTCTCCTGAGCCCAGCATAATCTCAAACACTGCATCCCAGTGTCAGCCTCTGCCTGTTCCTCCACCAGCCCCACCACAGCCACCAGCCATTGGAGGTGCAAGTAAAATAGACCAGTATTCCAGGATCCTCTTTCCAGTGGCATTTGCAGGATTCAACCTGGTGTACTGGGTTGTTTATCTTTCAAAGGACACTATGGAGGTGAGCAGTAAATTTTCTGAATACTCATATATGATATGTAATATGTTTACTTGCCCAGCATTATTTCAATTGTTCATTTACTGTTGCAACTCAGTTCATCAGCCCTTTCTGAGTAACACTAGAATGTTTTATCAAAAAAGTCAGCTGTAGCACTCAGTGCAATGCAGAAAGGCTGTTTGAGAAGGGGAAATGTAAACACTTCTCTCTAACTCATGCTGCACTGAGCAGAAAATGCTCTGTGAGACAGCACAGGATGACATTCTCAGCAAACAAACAGATCTTAAATCTTCTATTTCTTTAGCTGTTGTAAGGAATGCTAGAAATATCTGTTGAAGCCATGAAGTGAAAGAGATAAGAACTTTTATATCATAAGGTTTTCTCAGGGAGCTAATAACATAAGTCTTCCCAAAAAGTTTCTTATATAGTATAAAGGAATAATAACTGCAGTATAAAGTTTGTGAACCAAGAGTCCCTAGTTTTGTTCATTTCAATACATTTTTCCTGTTTTTTTCATATCTATCATACCATCTTATGCAAATAAAGCTGAAAAATCTTTTCTTAAGTTTCTTTGGATCAGGCAGAGAGTGATTACACCTTTAGATATCTATAAGGTCCAGAAGAGACACGTGCCCTGCAAATTGAGCATGTCTAGAATAATCAGTCAGTAATCAATCATTAAAAATTTAATTCTTTAATGCTTTAAATCTCTATTTTTTCCCCCTTTTTTCCTAAATAAAGTTAATAGTGTCCTATTTCCTTGGTAAAAAAGATATTCATTTCCCTCGTTGCTATAGAGTTTTGGATCTCACTGTACATTGCAGTCAGTTTGATTGGTACATTTAGTTTATTTAGGACAGCTAGGAGATAATGATGGTATTTAGATAGCACCAAATGCACAAAGTCCCTACATCAATAAAACCAGAGGCTGGAAATCTGTTATGAGTGGGGATCAGGCTGTACCTTCATTTCCTAGATCAAAGGTAAAGCAGGCTGAGGGAAATCTTGTGGGCAGCCAAGAGATGTTGCAGTTCAAAGGAACAAGTGAGTGCTGATCAGCTGATGGTGGCACCTCACCTCTGCTGAAGGGCTGCTGCTCTAGCAGACTCTAATTTCTGCTACCAATGTGATCTGAAAATGCTGTCCCTCAGAGATGGGTGTGCTGCCAAGCAGCTTCTGTGAGGGCAGGAAGGTAAGAGACACTGTCTCTCACAAATGTTCCTGCAGATGTCTCTCAAGAGGTCACATTTGCCAGCTCCTGGCCACTCCAGCCCTGCCCAGTGCTAAATTTAGCATTTGTGCCAGAGTTACTGATCCTGCTGCTAAAATATTGACTATGTGTGCAAATGACTTATCTCAGAGGAGGGATTGGAAAAGCTCATGTCTGATCATGACAACTTCTGTTTAGAGGCCAGCTCCTCAGCTTGCCAAGACTCCAGTGATTAAAACATTCACATTCTGGATCTGGAAATATTTGGAACATACTTGCCATTTCCCCTGGTGGTGATGAAATATTTACACTAAATCTTGTATATTAATAACAACATTAGAACCAGGCTTTTAAAATACTTCCAAAAGCTAGGACTAAGTGCTGACTATAAATATTTTTAAATGTTACTGTGCAAGCTCACAAACATGGTCAGAAGCTGAGAAATTATGTTCTGTAGTAGCATTACAGAATAACAGAAATCAAGCAGAAAGACTTAGAAAAGAGAACAGTATTGACAGCTGGGGTGTTTTGAATGATGAAGAATTTAAACAATTGTGTAAATTTTGACCAAGCTCTTCTTCCTAAATTACATTTCTGCATTTGTGTACTCAGTTAGAACTAATAATAATTGTGATATACACTGCTGGGTTTCTAATTCAAACGTTGTATCACCATTTCTTACTTATAACAAGCAGGATTCTTTTTGCTTTAAAAATATATTAAAATATATAAGCTTTTAATTCCAAGGAGAGGAGATACAAAAGTTGGGTGAACAAAGCATGGAATGCTTCGAGGGCAGTTAATCTTTTGCTCCCTCAGGCTCAACAGATTTAATGTTGTTACAGTATTATTCAGCTTATTCAATTTTAAAAGTGCATTTTGTGCAGTATTTCAGGTATATTAGCTTTTTTAAGTTACTTTTTTGAGTTCATGGGACTTTTGTTAAAAAACAAAAAGAGGAAAAAATCTAATTAATTTATTGAAATAGACAAATTTCCAGTACACCAGTTCTTGTACTGCAACTCTAGGATTTTTGTAAGTGCAGTTTGGAGCACAGAAAATCATTCAGCAATTCATGTGCTCAAACCAAACAGGTACTCCTGTCTTTGGAAATACAAAGAGAATGGATCAGGCATTTCATGGGCCTGTTTGTAAAAGCAGGTTATTAGCACTGGAATCAAAGGTCTTTTTGAACTCCTATCATTATTTTCTGGCCAGGCTCTTCCTTTGGCTTTGAAGGAGGAGCAAGAAGAGTTTTTTACTCCATGTTCTGGATTCAGAGCCTCAGCTGAAAGGAGCAGCCGTGTCAGTGTAGTGACACAGAGCTGCATGAAATGAGGAGCTCTTTTCTGAGCTGCTTGGTATGAGTTCAGTACACTACTAAGCAATTTTCTTTGACTTAGATAATGTGTTACAGAAAAGAAAAAGTCATTTTTATGTACAGTATCTCATAAGATTTATGAGAATTTTTGAGGACTGAGCGTTTTGAAAATGCTCCTTGGATAAATTTTTCTCCCCCTGCCATTAATAATTTACTCTTCAGGTTAATAATCTTTTTTCTTACTATACATGTAAACTAGGAGTATGTAAATTACATAGATATTTTTTGATTTGGAAATTTTTATAAAGAAGAAGGTGTTTTTAATAAAATGTACCCCTTTAAACATTTGAATGTTATCATCATGGAGTGGTTTGGATTAGAGGGCAGCTTGCAGATCAGAGAATTCCACACCCCTGCCATGGCAGGGACACTTCCCACTAGAGCAGGCTGCTCCAAGTCCAGTACAATCTGATCCTGAAAACTTCCAGGTCTAAAGCATCCACAGCTTCTCTGAGTGTGCCAGGGCCTCACCACCCTCACAGGGAGGGCAGCCAGGACTGGACAGACAGCAAAAGTGTCTTAAACTGAACTCTGTATTTTATACTTCCATACCTACTGCACCAAGTCAAGCTTTGCAAACCAGGAAGCTTAGTAGCAAACTTTCATTACAACATCAATGTTTTTCTATATTTTAAATCCAAACATCACCATTCTCTGAAGAAAAAAATGAAAAAATAATCCAGCTTAAAATTAAGTAATTCACCTGAATGCTGTTTTTATATGGATGGGGATAACATTGATCTTCTGGTCTTAATATTTAAATAAAGGGTTCAATTCTCTACTGCAACAAGTGGGAAAACATTCTTATTCAATAGCAGTCATCCACTGTGCAACTTTTGATACATAAGATACTTCAGTGTAAATGGGTTTGCACTGGGCAGGAGCAAGAGCATTGAAGAACAAAAATTGTACTGGTCAAAACAAAGGAATTAATTAAACTAGTGAAGTTCTCTGTCTACATTTCATTAGATTGTATATTAGTAGAAGTTAATATAAGAAAAGGAGTACAGAATGTACAAAATAACTGATGCTAGTTTTCTGACCACAGAAAATGCTGTAAGATACTTGTAAAATAAGCCCCTTTTCTCTCAAAAGGTTTTATAAGTTAATGCTACAGGTGCTAATTATAGTGATATCACTGTGCTATTTATAGTATGGAAAAAATAAAGCATCAGAGTTACTCTGAGCGGACTTAGTCCCTCTCTATGTAAGGTGAATTAAATTATGTGGAAAGTTTGAGGATGTAGCATCACCGTGATTTATACATGGAGATGGAACATTTCTATGGCACATTTCTATAGTTCATGTTCTTCTGTAGGGTACAGTGATATCTGCCGTCCACAAGAAGCTCTAAACATTAATGAAAAAGACACATTTGTCTAAATTTGACAAATAGAAAAGTTCTTTCAAGAAGAGCAAACCTTTCTGACAAATGAAGAAAAAGATATTCTAGATTTTTACTTTGTCATACAGCATATTTAGCCTTTGTTTTCTGTTTTAAATCTTCCTAAGTCCTTCAGCCAAATAATAATTTATGACAGTGACCTTGGTAGGTGAATTGCACACTTAGTTGATTTTAAAATTTGCTTGATTTAGAGTGCAAGGAGCCCCTTTTTAAAGAGCATCAAGTATTACCTTTGCCACATAACTCACAATGCATATGCCACTGCCACATCATCTTGTGCACCTTGTTTCTAAATTTATCTATCTTAATTTTTATATGTAACATTATATTACAGTTTCTTGTGTAATAAAACATGAAATAATAGAGTGAATCAAACTAGGTAGGGAGATGATGTTAAAATTTTGATGATAAATCCAAAAGCAGAGGCAGCTTTTATGTTTGGAGCACAGGAAGAACAAAGTCATTGAATGGACCAAAGTTGCTGAGTCCTGGATATTATCTGGATGCAGAGAACATAGCAGGATGGCAGGAGAAGAGTTACATAATATGTCAAAGATGCTAATGATGTCAGGTGGGAAGAAAAAAAATAAAGAAACAAGAGCAGGAAAAGTATTTAGCTTCAGTACATTGGTATTATAAAGCTTGTAGTGCATATCATTACATCATTTTTCAGTTTAAGCACTGGAAAAATAAAGGTTAAGAGGAACAGTCATTGCCATACATGCATAACAACTGAGCTTTGATGATCCAGGTAATGAGCATCAAATTCTAAGAGGATTCTCCTTGTAGTGCAGTTCTATTTTGAGTCTGCTGAGAGAGTCAGAAATCACATGGGTTTGTGGGTTAACTCAGTTGTTACTAAAAGTGGTCAACAATCCACAGCTCAAACCTCTCTACACTTTCCTTCCAGTTTTTTGAACCTTCAGCAATGCATTTTCGAAATGACCCTCAGTCCAACTGAAGAGCAGCTCAGGATTTCAAGGAAATCACTCAAGGTCACAGAGCATTGAAGAGACTTCAAAGGATTTGTCTGTCCACAGGTGATCTCAGTTTTCAAGCAGGGAATATTTTTATTGGACATTACTTGGATGCAAACTCTGGACAAATCAAGAGCTGCAAACTTCTTAGGGATCTAATTAATATTTTCTTAAGATTTCTTACAATGATTGTACTACAGAAGTTCTTCTTAAATTATTTAATTGTCAAAGGAAAGAATGCTCATTTCTTCTAAAACATTTGTAAACAATTGAAGCTTTATATTTATATGAAACATCAATAAAAGGGTTTAGGTTTTTTTAACAGAATAAGGATTGCTAAACTCAGCTGATTCTGAAATGGTGGAACTTGGCATAGTTTCAGTGAAAATCTAGGAGTTGTACTGATTTCTAGCACTTGAAATTGACCCAAAACAATGTCGGATAGAAATCCTATGAAAAGGAGCTATAGTTCTATCCTGTTTTAACCTTTTCATATAAAAGATAAGGGATTAGTTCTTAATTATTTTTAATTTAGTTTTTATCTTTGGGGTGACACTTCTAAAGAATGAGATACAAGTCAAAAAAGGAAATATCAGCTATTTCTTGTGTTCTTTAACTGGTCGGTTACCACAGTGTAACTTTCTTTGTTGAAAGTCACAATTAAAGTACAACCAGACTAATAACAAGCAATTTCTTGGCAGGATCTAGAAATGGAGGACTGGAATTTCAGGGAGTTTTCAAGGTCTAAAGATGAATAGACAGAAAGATGCAGCTCCCCATCAGGCTGAATGCAAGCCTCCAGCTCCAGGGAACTTCCTGGAAGCAGCATTGATTACCAGTTCAGGAACAGCTTTTTATCAGCTGATTCTACTGAATTGCCTGTAGAAAACTCCCTAGAAATGTTTTCCAGAGCCAAAGAGCTGCCAGCACATTCAGAGTCTAAAGGCAATAATATTTTGCCACTCTCAACACAAACAGTCACAGAATTCCTTTATTCACCCTTAATCTCCATGATCCTTCTCAGGAATGTAGTTAGGAAACTTTGCCTAGTCAAACCAAACCCAAGTCCAAATTACTGCAAGTGTAATGGACATGGGAGGAGTCAGAAGCACACAAAGTTTTATATGAAGCTAAATAAAAATTAAGGATTCCATCCTATCTTGAAATTTCAGTATGATAAAATTAACCAGAAACATGAAATAATGCACAGATTCAGGATATTCAGGGGCATTTCCTTTGTCTACACAAACATCTTAATTCCTGTGAGAAAATATTTACAGGCTGACTAATTGATTCCAGTAAGTCACCAACTCTTTTATTGGTACTATGACCATTTTAACTTTTTGAAGGCCTTGCTCCAGCTGTTCTCCTCCTATTTCTAGAGCTTTTACAAGTGTGGTAGCTGGAGTGATCATGGGAAATCCTTTTTGCACACTCTGTTCTCTAACTCTGAAGGGCTTAAATCGAATAATTTAAGGATTCTACTCAATAATAAATATTGTTTGTATGTAAACGTAACATTTGCTATTTGCTTTTTCTGACTGGCTGCAGGCTGGCACACCGGGATGTATTTGTAAGTGCATGGAATTCTATCTACATTTTGCTTTCTGACTAAACTGGTAAAAAATTTTCCTATTTTCAGCCTTTTTATACTATTGTAAGAAAAAATTAAACTATGCATACTGGGCAAATATTTTATAATTTGTAAATACATCTTATTTTGAAATAAAAGCAAATTATGCAGTAGGGACCCAGAAGTTATTTTTTAGAATAACTGTACTCATTCTTGCTTTACTGACTAATTTCTATTTTGAGTACATTAATATCTGTAAGAGTTTCCAGAGTATTTTAAAACTGGTTTATGCACAATATGAAAAATTTTAAAAGCTATGATAAAACATGTGACACTGAAGGAGCTAAATTTTGTATCTGGTCTTTGCTTAATAGAATTCTGAATACTAATTTTACAGCAGATGCAGAGAGTTACTAAACAGTGACTATTTCCTTGAAGTGTATTTCAGTGTATAAAATGGTGGTAACTTCCCAATTAGGAAGCTGTATCATCATCTTAAAATTGTTTTAGTAGCTCTTGGTGTTTCAAAAGAGATTTCAACATCAGCACAAAGACTGCTTATCTTTTTTCTCCAAAGAGCTTTTTTTTTTGGATATGACAGAAAGGGGTTGTTTCTCCTCAGTTTTTTGAATGCTAGGATGGGAATGTGTATTTTTCCTGTTACATAATTTGTAGAGACACAAGTGTAATCAATAATGTTAATAATGTCAAGTTATATCTTAGAATAAATGCAATTACTTACAATTAATGTCACTTCTTAACAATCCTGGTTATGGTCAAACATTAATCAACCAAGCAAGACAGTAAAAGAGCAGAGAAATAGACAAAGGGTATATACATATATGTATATGTATATATTTCTGTATGCATATATACATATGTACTTCTGTAGAAAATATAAATAATAAATAAATAAAACCATAATAAAGAATATATATTTCTTTCTGTATCACAAATTGAAAGGAAATGGAGGGATATGGGTTTTTCCAGTATTTTTGACTGTACTGCAATAGGAAGAGCAGGAGCTAAGGTTGCTCTAAGATGGGAATTCCTGTGTGTGAAACAGGGCACTGTGGGGAGGAGATGTGCAATTTCATTGAGCTATTGCACTCTGATGTACATCATTCACCACCGATTTCCCTTTCTATGGATCTTGGTTAAAAGGATGCTCTGGTTTCAGCCCACACAAAGTGACCAAATGTAGTTTACATTCAGTTTTAGCCTGTTCTGCTTGATCAGAAGTTCAAGAAAAAGCATAACTATGAACAACAATACAGAATTATTTCATAGCAAATTAGACCCTGTGATTACATATAAATCTTTATTATTCTTCATCTGGGCTCTACCCCTCCTCCCTCATTTTTTTTTCATAATTTCTAAGCCAAATGAGAACCCAGCAGTTTTAAGACATAGAAATTATGCAATGGCACACTAGATCAGCCTTGAGATCATCCACTCCTGTTCAAAGGGTTGTCCTCCCCAGCAGCTAAAGCAGGAGCTGCATAAACCCCAGAAATGTGAAGAAAATGTCCTGATAAAGGGACCTGTCCAGTGTTTTGATATTTTGATGCTACCTGTCAGGTAACAAACTCAAGGCCTTTCTCTCATATGCAAATAAAATTCAGAGGTGACTTTGTCATTGCTTTGTTCATTACATTCTTGGTTCTCTTCCAGTTCATGACAAGAGCAGCATTCCTCATCTGCCTTCTCTAATGAATTCATTCTTGCAGGATTTTCCTCTAATTGGTAATCAATCAAGGCCTTTCAACTCTCTGCATAAATGATGTCTGTCACCTGGCTTTATGGAGAAATCTGTGAAGGAAAAAGTCCTTATCCACACCCAGAATGGGTAGGGATTGAGAAGTAAACAGTTGAGTTCTGCATCACTGCTTCAGTGAAATCATCCCTGAGCCAGGGCTGGAGTGGTGCTTGTGCACACACAATGAACTCTGCAGCTCATTTCCAGGCAGCACTTGGGCACAGCCCACAGCAACTCAGAAAAGTGTATTGGAAGTACAAGTTGGTGACAGAGCACAAATGAGACTCAGCCAGGCTTTGAGATATGAGTCATAAATCAGAGAGTTTTACCAAGAGAAATGAAGGAATTCTAAGAAACCAAAGCATCTCCACAATTGTCAAGTAGGAAAGGGAGTATTATACTTATTGGGAATCCTTAAAGAACAAACAAATGAACAAAAAACCGACCAAATTCTTGCTCCTGCCCAAAATGAAATTATATGTGATTTTCCAATTACATTTAGGGAAAACTCCATACCCATGCATTTAATGTAGTTCAATAAAAGCAGGGCAACACAAGGCATTGGGGAATCCCATGAACCCTGTGACATGCATCTGTACTGAATCCCTTTACAGCACTCTTGGCTGGTTCTCAAAGGAGTCATTAGTTCATGAAAACTGGAATCGGCCTCAGTTATGACTAGACTATTTTAACCTCCATAAATAAGAGTAATTTCTAATAGTTTAAAGGTATTAAATTCTTTACATGCCTTAAGGAGCCAATAAACCTCCTCCAGGCCATATATAGTTACATATTTAAATATTAAAGCAAAGATTTTTCTCCCCACCTCCTACCTGCTTTGTTTATAATAACATCTTCATGAAGCAGATAAAAATATTTTATAATTTGAAACTAAATAAAACTAATAAAAGAACACTTATTCCTGCTACTCCTGTACATTGAAAATAAAGCTAGAAAGCATCAATTGTTAGAAGTTGACTTTCCTAAGGGATACAAGCTCTGTGCCCTCATGTGAACTAAATGAAGTCATGGTGCTCCCAATTGACACATGAGAAGTGGATGTGAGATTAAAAAGTGCGATCTAAGCAATAAAGTCACAGGTTTAAACATGAGGATGTTAAATTAATGAATTGTTTGTTGCATAGACAAGTCTGTTGGTAAGATTGGATAGTGATGATGAGAGCGACTAGAAATGATCAGAAATAACCTACTGCTTCATCCAAAATTCAAAATTCACTGAACTGAAATTTTAAAAAGTAAGGCAGAAACATCTTTGTGTGAACAAAATTTAAAGCTTTTTCCATAAATATAATTAAAGTTTTAGTAATTTATAAATTCCTCTTGAGCTAAAACCTATTATGCTTCACACACCCCACAGCTTTCATTTTAAATGAATAAAAACTATTCCTATCTGGTACAGTCTTCACATAAAATCCAACATTAACTGTTTGGTATGAGATGTCTGCTTGCAACTCAAATGTATTCAAAAGTAAAAATAAGTTCAACTTCATGGTTTTAATAGTAACTACAGCTTTTGTCAGGTGGATTTTTAAACCAATGAAGCTGTGAACTTTACCCTTACTACTTTAAGGGCTTTATTCTGATGTCACTTACAACATAATAAAAGTGGAGTAATTCTAGTGAAGCAGACTGAGTAGGACCAAAATGAAAGGAAATAACTAGTGATACATACAATAAACTATTTTTAATACTAGCTTTTAAGCCTATTTGATAATTCAGTTGAAATAGCACTGCACTACTTAAACTCATATAGACCACTATTACAAATAAAAATACATAAATCAATTTAGACTGAGCTCGCTTAAAAAAGACCTGCTAAAAAAAGGTAGGATGACCTACAACTTTCAGTAATTACTTGAATTAATGCAAATGTATCCTTAAATGCTGTATTAAAAATTCCCATTATAGTACTTTTTATAAAGAGTGATAACAAAAAGAGTCAAGCCATTGATTATGTGCCCTATGAAGCCAGCATGAGGAGATTATAACAGTGAACAAAGGAGAAAACCCTTATAGGTGCAGGAGCTTAAAAGCCAGAACCACCACAGAAACACAGAGTCTTTATAAGAAGCTCTATATAGAGTGTACCTATTTGTACTTCTCTCCTGCAGATTTTATAGCAGAAATTCACTTTTTGCATTTGAGATCTGTTCATTAACAGCTCATTATAGAGTAGTCACAGGAGTATCATTGTGTGCTTGAAATAAATTAAAACCACCAGGTAAATGTGCTCTACTCAGGACCAATAAAGAACAAACAAAGCTAAGTGATCTTATAATTGCAGCTGCACTACAAGTTAAGATCCACATGACTCTGAAAGCCTGCCTTTATTTTAAGACTGGAAAGTAATTTATTCACTCACAAGGTATCATTCCTTTGTGAGCTGCTTATGGAGTCACCAGTTTTATAAGTGAACACCTCAATGTTCTGAAATCACCAGGAAAATATCCAGGTCAGTGATGTGCAAGCTAAGACTTTTTCTCCCTGCAAGTTCCATTTGAAGGTGCAGCAATCTCAAAACATCTCCCATGATACCCTTGCAAGGAAAAAATAGTTTCTGGAGTTGCTAATGGGAAAAGAGTCACTGGAAGCTGTTCTGATTTTAGTACTAAAATGAGATGGCAAAACTGGACTTTTTTATTCTACATTTCTGCAAAGGAGAGTTTGCTCATTGAGATTATTCAAATAAATGTCCTTTGTGATGGTCTCCAAAAAGGAACACTGACAATTACAGACAAATTAAAACTTACACTTACCATCTGAGCTATATTCCTTATTGGCCACACTAACATTTCCTAAAGGGTTGAGAAGATGGAAATGATTTTTGCATGATTGCAGAGAAAACAAGGAGCAAAGAGCTATTTTTTATAGTGGTGAAGGACAGGGAGCCTTCTAATTCCTTCACATCACTGGAGCAGCAGAAATGAAATAACACTTGGACCTGAGTGCAGTGCAAGCCCGTGCTGCCAAGTGCTCTTGCACTGACATGTCATTGCCCATGGAAGCCAAGGAGTCACATGAAAATTAGCATCAACAAGGTAAGCAGAAAGCACCCAAGTCAGCACAGCTCTGCTTGACATTGCTCTCAAAGAAAAACATTTCATTCTAGAGACAGTGAAAAATTTCCTCGGAAATTATCAGGGCACAGCTTTCCTCTGTCAGTTCTCATTTTATTCTGCATTCTTTTCTAGGCAGTTTAATGAAAACTGGAGAGGTTAGGTCAGCCTGTGGTGGTCAGGAGTGACACCACAGATGTGTCACTTCCTCTTAGGCCATTTTTAATACAAATGCAGGTCCTTCTGTCTAGGAGGAATTCTGAATAATGTTTTTATTTCTGTGAAATCACGTGCAAAACCTGTTTGGATCTGCACAACAGGGCTGCACCAAGGCTGCTGGATGGATTCTCCAGTATGGGAAAGAAAAAAAAAGGGCTGAGAATCAAACACACAGGAGAAGTTCTTGAACTAGAGAGATTATATTAGAACTGGACAGAGAAATGAGCCTGCCTTCCCTCCCTGGGAGATTTTGATGAGCACAGATTAAATCAGAGTGTTCATGTAAGTTGTGATTCTATTAAAATCAAAACATTAGTTGTCAAACCTGTTTCTTTTGTTCTGGCTAAAATCTTTTAGGTTTGGGTACAAAGTGTATCACCATCCACACCACACCTTCCCTAAAGATGCTGGATGATTTTTCACTACAAAAAATCCTGAAAACATTCTCCAGTGAACAAAAATTTTGTTTGTTGAAGGGACCAATTTTCCATTGAAAAAGAATATCACCAGAAATCAATCTGAATTTAGTTATCTATAACTTATCCCAGAAGAAAGAGTGTTGGGAAAGTAAAAAAGTGTCATTCAAGGAAGTTACTTCTTTCCTAATGATGGTACAAGGATCACTTCATAGCAGAATTAATGATAAAATGCAGGACACACATCCACAATACTATTCCGAGGATGGCATGCCTTTCACTATGAAGAAATTCAGAGGGTTGTAACTCCTTTAATTTGAGACAGTAATTCCTGCTGCAAATTTAAAGATAAAACAAAGAAAAGTGGAAGACTCTCAACACCCAATGCCACCCCCACAAAGCAGAGCCATATAGAAATGTAAAACTGCATGTAAAAATGCAGTAAAATGCATGTAAAAATGCAGTGGAATCTAGAGGAAGAGCCCACATGGACCAAGAGGAGTGTGGCTGCCTCCTCAGACTTTGCCAAGATAGAAAATACAGTCAAGGGTGTCAGGAGGCTTTCAAAGGGACACAAAGTGAATGAACAAAGCACCATGAATGTGCCAGCAATGTAATCTGCTCAATCTGTGGGTAAGAGGAGGAGGTGAGGACAGTCATGCACAGCAGTGAGGAGTTGTGACCTAATTCCAGAGAATGGTTATAGCCTGATTTAGGCAGCCAAAGGTCTCCTGTTCCAGACACTCCCTGACAGGGACCCAATGCCTCATTACTGGTGATGAGCTGCTGCTGGCTGGGACAGGCTGGGACTCTGATTCTCTCCAAACTGTGAAATCAAGCAGCCTCAGCTATTTCAGTCATCAAACTAGCTGGCTGAGTCTGCCAAAAATGGGTTTTTCGTGTCCAGGAATGTTCCAGATCTGTGAAACTAACTGGTTCACAGATTCCTTGCTTGCTGAATTTCACAGTAGTTTTTGATTTTGTTTGTTTTTCACTTCGTTCCAATAAAAATGATGGAAAGAGCAGCAAACTCCATTGTAACCCACGGAGGTGTATGGAATGGGCATTGCTGTGGCTTTATGACAAGGCTGTCCCATCACCCACTGTCATCCACGCAAGGCCACGGCAGTCAGGCTCAGCATTCCTTCCTCATTTCTGCCAAATGTAGTTCCCCCAATCTCAGTCTCGTTATCTAAAGCAGCAATCAAGAATTTCCTTCCAAAATATGAAGACTTTCATAATGCTAAAACCCCAAACTTGCTTTGTACGACTACTTCATCTCTTTTTTTTTCACATTATATTCTTTGTACACGTGGCTGAGTAATACAAATCATTGCTTTCTGACATTTTTGTCAACTGCTGAATACATTATTCATGAATGTTTATTTATTACTGCTGAACCAGCTCTAGAAATAGTGAAATAATATCCACTAAGTTGTTTCAGTGTACCTTTTATTTTCATAAACCAAATAATTTTGGACTGTATTGTTTTTTAATCCAATGTGCTATGTTCATTTTAAGGACAGTGTACTCTGGTTAGATTTTCATAAATGCCTTCCCACAAGGAAGCTGGACTAGCACATCTCCTGACAGCTATTGAAAAGATAGAAAGAAAGTATTCTAAAAGCAGACAAGTGATCACCCTACATCCCATGGGCCTTTTTGGGTACACAATTCAGTTAAATCATTATGTTATCCTAAATGCTGTGTTTTTACAAAACCATGAAGGTACATATACTAGGACAGGCCAAATTGAGATCAATTTGAGATATTAAACAGTTCATTACCTTACCACTAATTTAATGCCAATTCACATCCAAGGCTCTTAACATGGTTTTAATAGTACATATTTGTGGTTTCTGCCCACCTCAGAGTGAAAGGTTTAGGAAAAGACAGATATCTCTGTCTTTATTTAAATACAGCATTACTTTCCATGAGCAAAGTGATGTGAGCCTTAATTTTTTATCACACATACAATACAGAAAAAATTAGCATCATATATTTAATCTCTATCACAATTTAACTGCTGAAACCTGAATTATCTGCTGCTAAAAAGTGTAGGAAATGGCACTTCTGATAGTGCCAGTCAGTGAACTTTTCTTCATTAGCACCACACCCCCTCAGTTTTCATGTTCTTACAGTCCTTTAAGCAAGTTCTAAATAGGAGAGAGGCAACTTAAAAGAGTGAAAATATTTCAAGTTTTCATGAAAAAGGCCAAGGCCACTCACAAATCCCCAAATTCCAAACAAATGCCTGTCCAGTGCACAACTCTTTACAGAAAGGAAACCCTCTGTGCCAGTCCCTTCATGATTGCATCCAAATACAGATATTTATAGTAAATCAAAATTAATTCACTGTTACAAAACCTTGTACTAGACTCCCATCAAGTTGATGCTGTCACTTTGTCTTAAAAAATATTTTTCAAATGACTCATAGCTACTTCTTCATAATAGTTTCTTCAAGAGTTAATTTTTACCTTTCACTATTAAATGTTTTGATTGAAAGGCTTATGAGGTCCCTGTAATTTATTGAATTTTATGTAACTTGTAGACCCACTTATGTTCATCTGGTGTTTCAGTGTAGGCAATTAAATGCCCACAATGCTGGTTTATGAAATGCCAGGGTTTGCTGGAACCCAGATAGTATTTCAGGTCAATATCTTATTGAGTTGCTGCACTTAAGTAATAGAACAATGCAAGAGTTGAATGTATGTGCCAGCGAATGCACAGATTAATTAATCTCATGACAAAGTAATTGTTCAGAAAATGTAGAATTTAAATGCCTCCAGTCAGAACAATGTAACAGACAAACATGCTGAGAGGCCTCTAAACATCTTGTCATGCAACAGATGGATTAACAATTGCAATTAAACTCTCCAGTACTATTTCTCTAAATAGTATCTATGTAAAAAGTGCAGACTAATCTGTGGTGAACAGGAAGGAGAGAAGAGAGCTGGGAGTTGCTTTTCAAAACTGAGAAAAAAATTGAATGCCCAAAATCTTTTCCTGAAAAAAAACCCCAACCTAAATTCTTACAGATTGCCAGAAACATATCTGTAAATTTTAAATATACCACGGCTATCTCATTTTATTGCTGTGGATGTATGTTATGTAATGCAGGATATAAAAATGTATTCAAGTACATCATGAAGCACTGATGAGTCAAAAGTTCAGCACTAAGTCAGCATCTGATTTTCAGTCTAGTTCAGCTCCCAGTCTGCTATCAAATCAGATTGAGATAAACTGGGGCTAAATAACACCCATTAACTTTGCTTGGTCTCTTTATGACCAGTATTTTCTCTCTGGAAATATTTAGAGAAATTTTGAAATGGAGTTGTCATTTTTGCACTGCTAAGAGCAAAATGGTTCACTTCAGAAAGTGCCTTGGGTGACTCTCTGGCTGCAAATGTCACTTTGAGGAAGGTCTGAGCAAACATTTCTTTAAAGTGTCTTTTACATCTTGTTTCTATCTACTCAGCATCCATTTTGCACATTTGTCAACCCAACTGCTTGATCCTTTAGATGTATTTGTCATTGTAGGGAAAGAAGTTTTGTGTCTCATCCACCTGCTGACCCACCTGCTATCATCTCTTCGGGCTGGGTTTATTATCCTGGTTAAAATATGAGTACCATGACAGCTTAAACTGCAGCTCATTACTAAGCAAAAACAGTTCTAGCAAGCCTAATTTAATAGCAAAAAGGAAGTTTCTTTTCCTCCTAAACCTGTAAAATTGCTATATAGCCTTTGTGGTGATATTTTCTAAATGTAGATATGTGTCTAATGAAGTCACTTAAATTGTGAAGCTTTTTGGACACGTTTTTCATGCTTCTGTTTAGGTAAACCTAAAACATCCCTCCAGTGCAAATAACCTGGCAAAACATTAATTTCCTGCAGCCATTATTATATACCTCCTATTTCTTCACCTTTAAGCATAACTGACAAGTGGCACACTTCACCCCCAGTTTGGGGGCATATGGACAGTAAAAATAGAGAATTTCCACAGTAATTTCTCAAGTTTTGCTTGAGTATAAGGCCAAGAAGAGGCAGAAAATGAAGGGAGGATGAGGGCATCATCATACACACAAAATGAAAACAACTAAACAAATCCAACAAAAACCAAAACCACCAAACCCCGATAGGTCAAATTCATGGAAGTCTGATCACTGGCATTAGAGAATAACCACTTATTTTGCCATCTCACATAATGTTTCTGTAGGGTGAAATTCCCTACCACTGCAGGAATGGAGCAGGCAGTGAACTCTATGATAATCCTAAACTAACCATGAAGACCCCCTTGGCAGCATTGTTCTGCTATTTGGAATGACTAAAAAAAGGGGAGGGTACAAAATACAGAATATATATATGTACAATCAGCCCATATTCAAAATTTCCAAGCCAAAGAAATGCTGTTTGGGAAAATAATTCTCAAGCAATTCAGGTTACTAAACTTTACAGGTTTTTGTGGAGGGAACAGTGTTCCTGCTTTAGGCTTGTTGGTCTTACATTTCCATCTCATTACTTCCTTGCAAATTGTGCAAAATTTGCAGTTGCCTACTAGCAGCCAAAAGCTGGTATCAAAGCCTTGCTTTAATTAACAGAAAACTGTACACAGGGCTCAGGGGCTTCACTCATTTTGCTAAATGGAGAAATTGACAGAGGTACTTGTTAATATGAGAAGATAATTATGGAAACTCATATATAAACATACCTTTCACAGAAATTTTCACTTTGTGGCCTTATTAAAAGTGCTCAGCACTATTGCTAGCAAAGACATGCAAAGCCTGAGGGGTGAGTGGAGAGCATCTCTCTGCTGGTTCCATTCAGCACTTCTGGGACTTAACCATGGAATTTTTCAAGGGTTAGAAGAAGCAAATTTAATTTGTATGTTGATAAATAATTTTTTACATTTAATGTAACATATCCAACTTTCACGGTGACCTTAAAATAAGGGAATTTCCATAGGTTTCAGCAATGTCAAGTCCCCCTCATTTATTTTCATGGAGCATGAGAATTCCATATGGGAGTTTTGAAGACACTGGCTCTATAGCTCACTGTCTTGATTCCAAAGGCACAAAAGAGAATTGTGAGAGTTTTCAAAACTAAATTCTGCATGCCATTGAATTCCTTTTAATCATAATCTCTCACCATCTGATTTACTTCCACCTGATGCAGCTTTCATTATGTAATTCTAAACACCTGCATTTGTATTAAACGTTTTTAAGATGAGACTATTAATGTGAATTTAACGTTCCATGCAAGATTGTCTATTAAATGTATGTATTAAATATAACAGTAATTTGAACATATTGTAATGACAGGTAGTACCAAATGCAGCAGCTGCTGGTCATAGGAGTTCACCTTCAGTTGTGAATTATTTACTATAACAAAATAAAACATAATTGTTTGCTTTGCAATTCAGATTCTACTGGCTGCTTGTTTCACAAGAAAATGGAAGTGTTCTCTGATTTTTGGTCTCTACCTTTTTAATGGTTCTAGTCTTAGTGTGGATTTACATACCCCCCCTGCTTCCCCCCAAGCCAATAAACTAATGTTTGTTCTATGCTTCTTGATTAAAATAAGAAAAAAAACACATTGTGCTGATGAACATCTGTTCAAGACAGTTAAATGCAGATTCATGTTTATTGTTTAATTTGCTGGGTGGGCTCAACATCACTGAATTCTCTGCCCATGGGAATTCTACACCTATTGATATTCAAATAGGCTGCATTGTTCACCCCTCACCCAGTCTGCACATCCAAATATTGACAATTTTCTTCTGCCACTGCCACACCTGTAGCTGCCATGAATAAGAATAAGCAACGTCCTTTGGAAAAGAGGCATTGATTATGTCTATAAATAGGGTGAAGAAATGCAAATTTCTTCAAGGATCCATTCTGGAAACAAGGGGCTTTCTGAACATAAAACTTGAAAGATTTGGGTCCAAAGTGCCAGACAATTTTCACTAATATCTTTAAAGAATGCTTAAAATTAGAGCCATCATTTTAAAAAGTCCACATTATTTTGGTCTTGTCCAGTTTTACAACATCATTATTTTTAGTAATAGATTTTTCAGAAGACTTTACAAGATAAACTACTTAATTTTCCATCATTCCTGTGAGGTGAATGCAGAGGTGGTAGCGGTTTTTTTGGGTTTTTTTTGTTTGGTTTTTTTTGGTGGATTTTTTGGGTTTCTTTAAGTTTCTTTAGCTGATGAGAAAACAAAGATGGCAGGGTCACCAGCTCAATATGACAGTCAGTATCCTATGCACTGGAAAATTCTAATTCTTAACAATTTAAGGTTGTGTATACATCTCAGATGACGTAAGACATTCAAAATTACAGATCTCAATGCAATTTTCCAAGGTCTGATGAGTCAAGACAGAAAAGAAAAGAGGATTCATCACTTTCCTCCTCTGTGGCACATTTTATAGTCACCAAACACTCACAATAGCCATACAAGGAATTCCAAGGGTTGTACCATTGCAAAATAAAACGTTCTGCAGAAAAGTAAAGTCCACCTGCTCCTCTTTTAGCTGGAATTTTCCAACCCTCTTTTGTGTATTCAGCAAAAACTGAATTCTGGTTTTAAGGAAGCAAAGGATTGCAGACACCTATCCAATGGGTGGATTTGCTCCAACATTTAAAGAAGTGAAGAACTAACACACAATTTCCCAGCCACAGTCCAGACTCAGGTATAGCAGTGAGGACCCAATTTTCATCCCAAGGAGCACCAGTTTAACAGTGAAGTTTCCAGTAAATGCACTAAACTCTACTGAGGACATTTCTATGCTGATATAGTAAAAATTCCCACATATGACCTTGAGAAGTTAATGATTTCTCTGGAATTTACATCTGGGAAATCCTCACAGTAATGATTTCTGTCTCCCCTACATACACTGCAAACTCTTCAAATCAGGGTCTCTGCCTTCTTATGTTTATTTCACCAAAAATTCCCAATTAGCACCAACCCATCATTTCTCTCTGAGTTTCCCTAATATATAAATACACTAAGAATTATTTGAGTATTCTAAATCATGCAAGTCAATGTCAGGAGACATTTTATCTTGTTAAAGAGAATGTCAGGAGCCTCTTCATCCCACTTATTCTGCAATTGGTGAACATTCATCCACCTCACTGTGGGTAGAAACACCTCTCACTTTCAGAAGATATGATATTTTTATGCACACACTTATATGCAGCTGTTATTAAGAATGCAGTCACATCATTTTTTATTCTAATAGTGGGAGTACATAATCAGTTCAAGTGCTTCACTACTAAGGAGAATTCAAGACAAATTATAAGTCATAGATAATTACTATTAATAGAAAATATGCCTCAAGGAGAATGGAGTTATTAGATAAACATCATTGCAGTGCTTAGTAGCTTGGGAGTGGATAAAAAGAAAGGAGAATGACTTGCTCTGGGATTCCTCCACCCTGTAATAGTTGAAAGGATATTTTTTTAGAATCCTTTCTGTTCCTAGTCACATAAATGCAGATTTCCGTCACGAGGCATGAGGAACTCCAGAGGTGCCATTTTGGAGCAGGGTAGCATTGGGTGCCTGCTGTGGGCGATGTCCAAGCTCCTGAGGACATGTGAGCAAAGGCTCTGACACTGCTGCCCCAAGGGTCACAGCAGCACTGATAGAAACAGGAATTACCCATCAAAACCAAGATTTCATCTATGTGACCTGGCTGCTTTAATTTGAATTTCCATAGAGGTGACACATTTTGCTGCTTTTTGCCCTGTACTGGATGAAATGTTTCCAAGCTCACTCCTCTTCTCTTCTTCTGAAATTTCTTATAAGTTTTTTGTCCCTCCTTTTCTCCCCACCCCAGAGGCAGGACAGGGTGTCTAAGTGGGGCAGTTTAACAGCAGGGAGAGGATCCCTGTGGGATATTGCCCTGCACAAGGCTGCTAGAGGCAGAGAAGGAGCACTTAGGCAGCAGGAACATGAGAGCTGACATTAGCACTGTCCTCTCCGTGTTTTGTGAGTGAAAAACAGCCTCCATGGGAGTCCCAGGAATCACAATCCACATCTCTGAGCCTCTGACACATTCCATGTGCCTTCCCAGACACATTCTCAGCTTTTTTACCAGCACAGCACCACAAGCTCACAGACACAGACCTCCCCCGTTGGACCGAGCAGCAGAGCCCAGCCTGGCACGCTTGGATCCCCCTCTGTGTAAAGATGCCTCAGGACATCTGTGAGCTCAAGGGGGAGGCAATGATGGCCCTGTGCTGCCAGCTGGCTGAGGGGCAGCAGGGATGGCAGTAGGAAACAGCTGCTCCTCCACCTGCAAGAGCCATGGTGGCAGAGCAGCCTCCTGACCAGTGGGGGAAGAGACAAATGTATATTTTCTAATTATGCAATTGCGCTCTCCTGCTTATTTTCCACTTGGGAAAGCAGAGCAAATTGGCACAACTGGAAGTTTTGCTTACTAAGGCACACATGGAATCAGCATCACATACCAGAAACAATAGTCAAACAATTCTCAACCTCTAATCAAAGTAATGACAAGAGTTATGATATCAAGTGATTTGATGCACAGAAACTCAGCAGTGGTGTAATAGCAAA
>JAHXMQ010006307.1:6016229-6030782 GCA_020466415.1 Ammodramus savannarum pratensis | reverse complement strand
TAAAAGTCTGTGACAAGAAAACAGTGGGGAAGAACTTGGCAAAGAAAGAGAAGCCTTGCAGTAATTTGGTGTGAAAACCAGAGAGGATCAATGCAGAACTTATTTTCATTCTTTTACTTACTAAATCTTAACTACAAACCCATAACTTCTGCTAAATTCTATGCATTCTTGATATTTTTCCTCTTTTGATTTACAAAGTCTTCTGCTTTCATAGTTCCATTCTAGACAAAATAGGAGGCTATTTTGCTAGCCTCTAAATTTTATAAGAATATTCATAATTGGAGCTTGAAAGAAATTCATATCCTGCCACTGGGTCCTCAGTACAATAATTACAATGATTCCCTTGATGTGAGAAACATTCATTTTAACTCTGTAAAGTAAGTTGCTTTAAACTTTTATTGCCATCATGCATCTAGTATAGAGGGAATAAAGCATTTTTTGAACACTAGACTATTACAATTTCTAGGAACACTTTATTTCTTAATCAAAAGCTTAGAATTTGTGCAAACCATCAGAAATAGAAATTGTTTGGGTTGGTTTAATGGTGCTGTCTGATAAAGTTACCAGACAAAGAATTTGTTCCAAAGATCCATTTTTTTTAACATTACTACGTAGTTCTTGCTCTTTGTGGTGAAATTAGGCAACAATTTGGGTCTGTGCAATTCACACTTCATAATGCTTTTCTTACCAAAGCTGGTATTATTGTCCAGTCCTGGTCAGAATTTCAGAACAAGTGCTAAGACATGGAACAAAGGAGCAAATCTGACATTTTGAAACCTTTTCACTAATGAAGTTAGCAGCTTTGATGCCCAGTTCTACACAAATACTTCCAACACCTCTAAATGAGAATTATTCTAAATTTCCAATTTTTAATAGAGTGAGCAGAAAACTGCATGTATGTACTTGTTCAATGTTTGCATTTGGTCACGAAAATTTAGGAATTGTAACCTGATATTTTGAAAGCATTTGAGTATTTCTTGAAAGAGTTTTTAAAACTAATTACACAGTAGCTTTTGTGTAGTATATAAATCAGGTTTGTTTTACTTTTTAATTTGGTGTTGGAATACTGTAGGATGCTTTCCCATAAGAATAATAATTTCCCAAATCAGCTGAAATGTGTATGGTGAGCAGAGGGTTTGGGAAAACAGAGCAGAAATAATTAATCTGGATAAAGAGCTTGAACTGTAACACTTGTCCATTTGTGCAGACATCCTTCAAACACTTAAACCAGAGTTAACCTGTTATAAACCCTTTGATGAGAAGGGCTCTAATGACATTTCTTTTAGCAATTAGCAGTACCTCTTCTGAATTCAAATGTGTTTAAACAGGCAGGGCTAAGCTAGAAATCAGGGAACAGAGAAGCACAGAGTTAAAAGACCTATTCGAATGAAATACTCATCTTTAAAGTACCTCCCTATGCACCAAGTCCACCATGTTCCGGTAGCAATTGATAAAAATGGTTTAAATTACTTTCTGAAGCAGAAATTTCTATATGGAATTAGAAATTATCACCATTTTTTATTTGTTCTTTAAGCGACTTTCCACTTCTCTTATAGGAGACTGACACAAATTCACACAACTCACTGGCAAATTATGAAGTTTCATTTGCTCTTGATTGCAGCAGTGTGATTTTCATGACTTCTGGCCAAAAGGGTGATGTGGAGAAATCACACAGCTTTTACCAAAGCCTCTACAGAACCCTCAACAACAGCCACTGTTCTCCTATTCCTAAAGTCACTATCATATGTGGCATTAAGGAAAAAAAGGGGGAAAAAGCCATCTATAATTTATCTCCTATTCAATTCTTTTCCCTGCAGCTTTGATTAACAAAGTTCACTACTGAGGGCATTTTCTGCTTTATTGCTCAATATTACAACCACTGTATTTTTTTCGTTTCAGAAGACATTACAATGTAGCATTTACTATTGAAAATGTCTTAATGACTATCAAGCCAACAAAAGTTTCACCATTCATTTCAATAGGCATCAGCCTTCAAATTCATATTAAGAGATATATTTTGCTGATGTGACAGTAAGCAATGTGATTAGGGGGGTATATTACCCACTGATCATTTCAATGCACAGCTATGGCAATAAAACATTGGCTTTAACTAAAAGCTTTGATGTCATCAGCATCCATGAAAATGGAGCATAACAAATGTGTGAATGGGAGACCTCTCCAATCTGGAAGTTAATTTGCATGACATTATGACCTTGTTTGCATAGCAGAATATTAAAATATTCCTTTTAGCAAACACTGGCATTTTGAATACCCAGGAAATGCCATGCTGAGATCTTAATAGGTTATTAGTTATATTTCAGCTTCCCCAAATTTCTTCCAGATGGGTGTAATAAAAGAAAAGAAATCCTTATTATGAGAGAAAAGGAAGGATTTTTTCCCTTTAAACACCCAGAATAATGTTAACATATATTAAGAGACCAGTATTAATCTATTGTCAGTCCTCCCTGTTAATATTGCACTGTATTTTATAATAACACATGCTATCATTTTCTGTAAGAATGTCTGCTGTTCAGGATAGAATTATTTCCTTTATAAAAAGCTGAATTTCTCTTATTATTATATTTGTTAATGAATGAACAGAAGGAAGTAAGGCAGGAATACATCCATCAGCACAAAATCTTCAGCACTCAAGTAAGCAATAATACCTTATTACCCTCAAAGACAACTGAAAGGGGAGCCTTGCACTGGCCAAGGAGAAGCTGAGCTGCTCCCAACGGTGGCAGCAGCTGCCAACATTCCCAAATGGATCCTGCAGCCTGTCCCACCCCACCTCTGATGGGGACAGACTCGACTTCTCCAACAGGAAAGCCAGCAAAGAGACAGCAGATGTACAACCCCATTCAGTGTTTGAGGTAAAGGGTATTTTTATGTACAAAAGTCTTTGTTATTAATGGAATCTAAGCTTCAGAAATATTTTCAGAAAGTATCGTAAATCTCATCAATCTCTCACTTCTATACATAATGTCACTGCACATGCATATAGAACTTGTACTTGGGATCACATCAGGAGCTTCAGGATCAAAGATATTTTTCCTAAATGCCCAGCTTCCAGACTAGCTCTTTGGAAAGCATTCATTCAAAACACACTGAGAAGGAAAAAAAAAAAGTTCTACGCTTAAGTTAAGCATTCCAAACTGCCTCAAAAAGGGACATAAATATCTCAAAAGCAGGCAAAAGATTATCTAATGGCAGTCCACAGCTAGACTCCTATTCTCATACAGAGCTACCTGCTCCTTCAAAAAGAACCCAAGGACAGCTCTTGTTTTCTAGAAAATGGTACTTAAAAAACAGTCTGTTCTTTTCAAGAATTTAGAGGTGTAGAATATTTCACATGATTGCCAAAATGTTCTTGTTTTTCTATTTATTCTTTTGCTTCTATTCTCTACAATTTATTAGCATGCTGCTATTAATGAAAACGGTTCAAACCACTGTATGATTCTGTGATTAGCAGAACTACAAGATCAGAGACAAGTGGAGTCAAAGACCAGGGGGGTCATTCCCAGTCGTTGGATTGGAGGGGAATTCAGAGTCCCTGTCAGGGACAGCCCAGGCCCAAGGGCAGGCTTAGCCCAACCCCTTTTGAGGAGGATTCACACACGGCTCAGACATGCAGGACACCAAAGGAGTATGGAATCTCTGACATCAGACTTCTATGTCCAACTTATATCCCATGAAATTTTCCAGATATACAGTAATTTCATCTGCAAAATAAATATTAGCTGTATTCAGGGAAGGGGATGAGCATTTCACTCAGAAATGCAGAGGACAGGAATTGGAAGGGAAATCTAAAGCTCCTCTCAGAAAGCAGAGGTTCTGACAATGGGAGGACAGGGGCCCTAGCCATTGTCAGGCTGATGACAGAGCTCCAGGCCCATGCACCAGTCTCTCTGTTTCCCTTTTACTTATTTCCCCTGTTCTTTTTCTGCTGTGTTGTTCTTTCCCTGTGCTTGTTGCCTTTGCTGCTTTCTAGACTGTTTGGACAGTGTCCAATTGCCAAGTGTCAAACCTATTTGAGTGTGAGATCTCCCCTTCCCTGGGGAAGGACAGAGCCTAGGCTTATATGGGCTGGTCCTCTGACCTTGATGTTAGAGAGACCATCTTGTGCTAATTGTATGGAAAAAGTAGTTTTAAAAAGCATTCTTAAGTGACTTCATTTTCCCAAGACTGACAATGCCACAGAATCATCCTGTCCGTGTAGGACATGGAGCTGTCGTTCACAGGCAAAACCCCCTTTTATTCTTCATGGGCATAGAGATAAGTTCTGAAAGTTCTGAAGAAAATGATTGCCTGTAGCACGTGCCAGCAGGTCTGAGTTTCTGTAACAAATGTGATAAATGTGATAAATGCAAAGCCCAGCTCTCCCCAGCACACAGGCACTGCCTTTGAGGAGTGCTGGGAGCACAGCAGGAGTGAGGCAGCGCTGGGGAGCCCTGGCTGGGTCTGAGCAGAACACGAGGTGTGAATCACAGCAAAATCAAAGCCCTGCTTGTTCCCCATCATCTCAGGAGAGCTGGAGACTCCATTGTGCCTGCTGTGTGCAGCACAGGGCACCCAGGTGCCAGTTCCTGCCATGCTCTGGGGACACTGAACAGTGCTCATCTCCCTGAGGGTTTCCTCTGGTGGAGTGTTATTGGGAAAATGCACCTCTGTACCACCTGAAATGAAGGAATGAAAGGTCAAAGAAATGTAAGTGGACTATTTCCCTTAGCAAAGGGGGAAAACCCCACCCTTAAATGGACATGGCATGCCATGGCTGCTTCAAGGCTGCTGTGCTCTGCAGTTCAAGCTCAGGCCACTGGATCCAGCCCAGCAAATGGCATTCAGCTGCTGCTGCATTCATAGTGGTACTGAAAAGGGGACTACTAACACATGCTGCTACTGACTTGTGCAGCAATGTCTGAAAGAAAATAGTGAGACCTTTTTTGTGATTTTTGTGATTTTTAATGGAAGAAGACAGTTTGACTTGAAAAGAAAGGACTAGAGCAAATTTAGCCCAAAGACAATTTGAATAGGGACTACAGAATTTAAAGGTAAACTATACAAAGGTCACTTAGTAAATTTTCAAGATTTGGATACTTCATAAAGCCTCTGAGGTTTTGTAGACTACTGACCCAGCTACTTTCAGAGAAAAACACATTCTGATGGAATGCATGTTGAAAAGATACCTTGAGCAGAGTGCAATGTTATACTCTTTTATCAGTGACCTGAAAATGGAGTCTTGGCTGCTGCTTCCTGCAGTGCTGCTGAAAGCATTATGCCCACTTCTCATCAAAATGGGACAAACTAGATGGGCCATAAGGGCAGAGAAGGCCTGGAGCAGTTTGTGTTTGGTTAGCAGGTATGGCCAGCATGCTTGGCTTAGTAATGTTCTACACAGAGCCCAGGAACTTTACAAATAAAACAGCCTCTTAATCTTTTTTTTGTTTGTTTTTCATTAGAAGAAAATAACGAAATAGTGAAACCAAAAATGCCGCAGAACTACACAAATAATTTGAAAAGTTTTGGCTACATGAATCTGTAAATCAGCAAAATCAGTCACAGACATATGATTTAACTCCATGCAGAAATAGATGTAGATTAAACTTCATGCAGAAATATAATTTCATGCATTTAGAAGGAGAGATTACCATTTTCTCTCAGAAAAACACCCAAAACCTACAGACAGTTCTTTCTGTTTTGATGGTTTTCTGCAGACAGCATCGTCGAGACTGGTAGCAAGGAAGGAATTTGTTTTTCCTTTAGCAGCAGATGAAGGAGTTGCTTGACAGGAGTTTGTTTTAGAGAACAAAATATGAACATCCTTATTTTTCCTGTGCAGATATTTAGTTCATTCTGCTGGGCTATCCAGTCATCCACTTACCCAGTCCTGTCTATAGGTAATCCTCGATCTTGTCTGGGACATGTTTGTTACAGCAAGAAGCCATTGGCTGAAATAATGATAATTTCAGATTTATTTGGTCTGTAGTACACTACTCAGTGCCTAATGATGAACCTAATCATCAGAACATAACAAACTGACCCAATGCTACCACTGCCATTTAGAAGTAGATATGGGATATCAGTAGAGCTGGTGACAGCTCCCATCAACCTCATCTTCTCTTTGAGTCAACAAATATGATTTTATCAATGCATGGCATGCCATGTCCATTATAGGGGTGAGGTTTTTCCCCTTTTCCTAAGGGAAATTCTCCACTTTTCTTTGACCTTCAATTCCTTCATTTCAGACGGCACAGAGGTGCATTTTCCCAATAACATTCCACCAGAGGAAACCTTTAGGGAGATGAACACTGCTGCATCAAGGAACTGTGAACAGAACTCAGCTGGAAGTGCTGTGTGGGGACCAAAGTGAGGTTCTGCACTGAGTCCTGTGGTGACTTAGGACCACTTTACAAGGGAAACTCTACAAATTGGAGATAATTTAGGCTTTGATTCAGAGGCCTTTGTGAAACACCCATTTCCCTTCCCTTTGAAGGGTGCCTGGGCCTGGGGGAGCAGCAGATTCCTCTGGGCCTCAGTCACTGGGCCTGAGCAGGTGCATCTCATTTCAGACATGAATTCTGCCCATGGTTAGATAACACATCTGAAACCCAGAGGCTCTGCTGCCTTGAGATGGCCATTCCCCCTCCCCCCAAGCTTATATATAGCAAGAATATTTGTGTGTTCTGAATCATTATTTTTCTTTGAAACATCTAAAAATACTATTGCTGGAGGAAGCCAGCCATTTGAACTATGTATATTTAGTCTTCTCCAGCTGCTGGAAATGCTGATAGGATTTGAATTTATCAGAAATTTGGTTTAGGCTGCAGGTTTTTTTCTTAGCAACAGTTGCTATGCAAATTATTCAGAGAGTTTCTGCTGCAATTGATGCTGGATAGAGATTTGGAATATCAGATTCTTAAAAATCTTTGCTGCAAGACACCAAGTTCTTAACCTTTCAATTTGCTGAAATTTGACAGCTGTATAAACAGAACCACTTGCCCTTCCTTACTGCTCTTCAGTCATGAAATCTTAATATTTTCTTGATAATACATAGAAAAATTAGTTTATAATCTTCACAGTATTACACAAGAGAGCAGTCAGACAGAGATGAAATGGTCTTTTCTCTACCCTTTGGTTACCACAGAGGGCTCAGTCCTTTGTAAAGGAGAAAACATCATTCCTGCCTTGTGACAGTGCCAGACTTGAGGGAAAAATGGGAAAAAACCAGAACTCCCATCTAGCATTATGTGTATTAACATCTTTTTGAAGTTTGGTTCAATTTTGAATTCACTGTGCAGAGACATAATTCAAGTCATGACTAGGCTGAACCAACTGTTAAAACAGCACAATGGAAGTAGGAATAAAACTATCCCAAATTTCCAACACTCAATGCAAGTCTGCAATAAAGAAATACTGATCAGCCTTTTCAAGTCATCTCTTGAAGGTGTTGAATTTCTATTATCTGCTACTATTTCATTTATGCAAAAGCATTGAATATAAACCCTCTTGTTCTGCCAAGAGTGCCAGTGGGGGAACTGACCTAATGCTACCACTGCCATTCAGAAATAGATATTAGATATGGGATGATTTCTAATCATATTTCAGTCCAGTTTAAAAGCAAGGGTTCAGTGTTTGAGGTTCTGGGTGAGTTAGAGCCATGGGTCAATACTCAGTCAGAAATTGTCTTTCAAAAACCCCATGAAGTTAATACAAGAGCATTAATTACTCAGAGATTTTGTGTTCAGTCTAGGACAAGAAAATTAACCACTCACATGTTGAGCTCATAGACATAAGCATGTTTCTAGAGCTACATATCTCAAAAACCTTGCCTTAATCTAGGAAGAGGATGACTTAAAGAGACTTTGCAGCTCCCTGGGAAATTTTATATGACAAACATCATCCCTTTGCTCATTCTGCTTAAATCAGATCATCACCAGTGACCCATGGATATTTGCTGAGCCACAAACAGGGAAGATATGAGAACTGCAGGTCTGTGGTGATATTTTGCATATTGCTACAACACTGATCAGCTTAGAGGAAGCCTCCAGCATTCAGCTGGAATCAGTGGCAAGTCCAAGCTGCATCCAGAAGAATGACTAAGGCATGGAGATGATAGGGGAAAAAAGCTAACACTGCCAAAGCTAACTAGGAGGTGAAGAGTCACAAATTTACAGAGATCTTCAAAAACTGAACACAAGTTGGGCTGCTTGGAAAATTTCTCCCTTAGTTCCATTTCTGTCCCTGTGCGGGGTGCATTGATATTGTGTAACTGGGAAGTTTGAGCTCAGTCTCTATATGCCCTTCTGTAATCCCTGATTACTTCTGCAAATGTCACACTGATTAGCCAGATTCTTATTGTCAGAGACTTGTGCATTTCTGTTTTGTGTAAACAATCAATGAGCAAAGAGTCCTCGTCCAAGGGCATGACAGGCAAATACATTATGTAATATCTTACATTAAAGAAGTGGAAAGCATAACACTTGGGATCTTCTAAACTCTCCAGCTAAAAATGGTGTAACAGAAAAAAATAATTCTTATTGTGAAGAGAAGGCTGTAGATTTTAATTATTGTGTTGAGCAGCATGCAGTAGAAGCAAATTCACAGTTTAGTTATTCCTGCCCTCAGTGCCATGAGCCATTGTGGCTCAGCAGATGTGGCACTCACTCAACCTTTGTGTCAGCTGGGAAGGTGGGCCTTGGGAGACACAACAATGGGAGCACAGGAGCCTTTTGTATGGGCAGCTCAGGGAGAGGAAAGGGGTAACATCTATTGTAGTGACTCCTTTGTAAGCCATGAGCAATGAATTTACTCACTGAACTGAGCTAACACACAAAATGTTAATAAAAGCTTGCCTTGGGCAACAACTTTTTTTTTAAAAGAAGTTCTGTTGCCATCATCTCTGAGCATTAGAAAATCTTCCTCTGACTATTCAGCAGAAGGTTTTCTCTGTGGCAGGAGGGCTGCAGTGCCACTCTTGGGGTGAGCAGCCTTTCCTGGGCAGAGTTCATTGCCCCTTGTGTCAGACATGCTGTAAAAGCTGCTCCATTTCCCCAGCAGCTTGGGCTCCTTTAGGGACAGGGGAGAACCAGGTCGGGTCTGGGGACAACTTCTCCCACTGTGGGGCAGTTGTCTGAGCCAGCAGACAAAAGTTATCCCCTAGAAAGGAGTCTGTGAGGAAGTCTAGGTGGGCAGCTCAGACAAGGCACCTATTTGGTAGGGAGTTCAAATTAGGTGAGGAAAAATTCCCTAAATTCCCTACCATTCCATTTTCAGTCTCAATCTAGAGCATACCTGAAGCCAAAACATATGGAAGAGGTTATCAGACAGACCAAAAATGGGTGTTTTAATAATTGTTTTTGAACACTGAGTATCACCAGACAGATTCCTTTATTCTGCTAATTCCTAATATCAAGGTAGAAGGTTTCCCTCTGTCTCAAGAATTGTCTGTTCTATTACAGCTCTGGCCATGAACATATTTCTGATAATTTGTTTCTCCCAGGAATAAGCACAGCTCTTTGCAGGCTTTTGCTGTATTTTAGGTACATCATGCTTCACAGTCAGTCACAAAACAGGGCCTCTCACTAATGGGTTCCTTGGATGGGTCATCAAGGAAAAAAAAAAAAAAATATCCAGTTGTATTGTGTCCCTTTATACAATAGTGATTAATTGTGTTCTGTGAGTCAAGAGTAAAGAAAATTACTCCCTGTTTCTTGTCTGGGCATAACCATGCTCATTTAAGACAGGTAAAAAGAACTAGATGAGTTTGAGCATTGAATTTTAAGTACTGGTCTTATATACAATGAGTATTTAATGCCATGGAAAACCAATTTTATCTTCAGGATTATTTCTAGAAGCACAATAAAAAATAATGAAAAACCTACAGGTATATGCTTAAAGTTATAACATGGTGTCCGGAAAGATTGAAGAAAGATAAGCCCAACTTCACATAAAGGTTTCAGCACAACAGGCTATATTTATTTAAATATTTATTCACTTTTCATTTCTTGTAGGAATTAAAGTGAACTATTATCTTATAACTTATTATAAGTGAACAAGTTAGATAAAATATTATATAGATCATTATCACATGGCAAATTTAGTGTTATTTTATTGACTTTGCTGCTGGACTGTAGGTTTCTAAGATTCATAGAGAGATTTGAAAGCTAAAGTTGATTTTCCACAATAAAAGACCCCTTATTCTATCCTTCTCTCAACCCATTGCTTAGATACCTCCTATTTTGTCTTTTTACATAGCCTCAGCAACCCCAGCCTAGGAAAACTAATTGCTTTGCTGTTTTTGAAATGGCTGTGAGCATTCCACTGTAGAGAAGCTGCTTTTCTAAAGCAAACATATATGAGTTTCTGAGATAGAAAGGCTTCAATTGACATCAGAGGGCTTTAGAATTGCTTCTTACTGCTCACATACTTTTTAACAAGGCTGAATTCCCTTTGTAGAAATCATTAGTGCAAAATTCTTTAGCGGACTACATTAACTTCAGTCATTTCAGTTGCTGTTTATTCTGAAATGATTTCACATTCCAAGCAAATGAAGGCCTGCTGCAGTAAAAATACAACTTCTTTCTGTGCCTCCCTGTGCCACTGCATGCAATAAATCCAGAGGAGACAGAACAGAATCAGAGCAAAAGTGATTCAGACCACTGAATCTGATATGTTCATTACTGACCACTGCTGCTTGTTATGCTGATTGAACTGAATGACTTGTGATATTTTGCATCTCTCACTTCCTACCTGTTTCTGTAGAACTCAGATCAATTTATCTGACCTTAATCTCATTGCTCAATAAAATGCCAAAATCCTAAATTAAGGAAGTAAATACATTCTCCAATTAAAAGTTATTCTTTTCCGTGAATCTGTCTCTGGTGAGAATCCTTTCCTTATGATTTTCAACCCTTTCAGGTAGGTTTGGGACAATATTATGTCAGACCTTCTCCAGCTTCCACAGTCCATTGAGCCAGCCTGACTGATGTGGTCCTGACAGCTGCTATAAATTGAGTAACAACCAAATCCTTCCCCAGATCTTCTAACAGAGATCCTTTCTGCCAATGGCAGGGCCAGCCAGCCCTGCCAAGCCCAATGGTGCTACCACTCAGAATTTCACAAACTCAAGGCACAGGAATGGAGGGGGTCAATCTCACATCCTTTACCTTTTTATAAGCACATTTTTGGCAGCCATCAGCTACTGAATTAAGTACAGACCTGAAGAAAGCTTTCATTTCAGAGTAAAATCATAATATATGTGAAAACTAGAAAAAAAAAAGAAACAAAACCCTGTAAAACTTCTCTTACATTATCTTTATTGGATTCCTACTGAAATAATTCTCAGGGACAAGCACAAGCCCACAGAGCAGTGCATTTAATGATTTCAGTATTCGACAACCTACTACTTAAATTATGAGCCAGACTTGGGGAATAAACCAGAGAAGTTTGACATGCAAAGCAAAGAGGGAGCTGAGCACATCCATCTCCATCAGCATTCCTGCAGCACAAGCTTCAGTTACCTGGAAACAACTCCTGTGCTCTGCACAGCCCATTGTGGTGCCAAATGCAGCTGTGGAAAGCATCAGTGCTGTGCTTTGCAGCTGGGAAAAAGGGTGTTGCTTGCAGGGCAGGACAAGATCAAATTGAAAACTAAGAGACCCTCAAACAGCTTGGGATGGAGGGAAAAATCCTTCTCTTCATCTTCAGTTTCTTTAAACAAAAACAGAGGAACTGATAAAAGGACATCTGGCTCTGCCTGGAAATTTTCAGTCTTCAGTAAAGGTGTGTGAGAGACAGAAGAAAATTCCTCTGAACTATTTTTTCAGCATTTCTAAATGCAACATTTCTGTTATTTCTCTGCTCTTTAAACTGCTTTGTCACGAGAGGCTGTCCTACACTTGATAAATTCCACTTTAATCAGCAGGTGCCTTAATTTATGACTCAGAAGAGTAAAAAAAATTGGTTAATCAGTCAAATGTATATAATCAAATAAAGAAAAACTCATAGACCCTCTGGGGCACAGTGTCTGGAGGTGATTAATAATTAAAGTTCCCATTTTCAAAGGGAAGTTTTATTCTTAGATGTGACTAATTTTCCAATCCAAGATTCCATTTTCCTTATTGCTTTAATATCTTCTTGGAGTAAGGAGAAATTTTAGTCACAAAAAACCATAATTCTCAAATAAAATGAAAATGGAAATACGTTTTAGTACCAACACTTGCTTTCCTGAGGTTAATGTGGAAATTGTTTGTCATTTCCCTTGCTTTACGTATTTCAAAGGAGAGGAGGCTGATATGTACAGGAAGAATATATTCAGAAATTAATAAAATTAACTAATAATAAACACTGCAAAAAAATATATTCTTACTTGTTAAAATGGCCTTCATCTTAAAACAATTCCTATAGCATAATATTTGCCCCAATGCCATTCATAGCTTTCTCTATTGTCTCTCACTCCATACAGAGATGTTTAAGAACTGAGATGGATGATTAAAGTCTGTGCTCCCATTGTAATATAAACTCAGATAAAACACAAAAAATAGGTGAGGTAGAATATATTTGATACATAGTAAGGAAATCAAGATACTGCAACATTTTCTCCTGTCTGCAGAACAGATTAGCACAACTGTGATAAACCATCCCTACCTAAAAAGAATCCAGTTAATAGTTTCTAGCAGACCATGGTCAATAGAAATTACTTGTAGTTTTACTATCCAGAACTCTAACACTTAAAACTCTGTGACTTAATGAAAAGCACAGCATAACCTTCAGCAGTAAACCTTTTCCAGAGAGAACTCGTGTGCTTAGACTGCCAAGTGAATTTAAACACCTTCCTAACAGAGAAACAGAACTGCCCTGTGCAGAGGGAGCAGCTCCACCCAGCTCCTGCAGCCCAGCTCCTGCAGCCCAGCTCTGCTCTCAGGGCTCACCAGCCTCCCTTGGAACCCCAGCACCAAACCCAGGGCAGGATTGATTTCCTGTCCCCAGCACAGCACATCCCTTACTGGATACTGCTTCATCATCCCTGCTAGAAATTACTTCTCCCTGGAGCTTAGGGAGAGGTTTCTGCAGAGGAAAATCTCCCTTTTGCAGTGCATCAGGCTGCCCCATATGGCAGGTATTTTCAGAGGACTTGTTCCTGAAGGAGGATAACCTCCCTACAAGGTCTTTACTCCTCTGCTTTACCCATCTCCCCCAGCTGAGCTCTGCACCAGCATATTAGCATGCACAGCATCCCCTTCTGAAAAGCAGCAACATTTCCAGCAAGGGCACTCTCTGAGAGTTGGTCTGCTAAGTGGCTTTGCCTTCTCCTTAAAATATGCTTAAAAGAAAGCGGATCTCAGCAAAATAGGTTCCCTGTTATTCCTCTCCCTGTGCAATGTATTCAGGGCCAGGACATTTTTAGACCCTGAGTTTGCTCCCAGGCCCTGTGCCTGGTTACGCAGGAGATGCTGCTCCAGGCTGAGGCTCCAGCTCAGAGCATGCATCCCAGCCTGGGGAGCAGCTCTGCCATCACCTCCAAGCCAGGACAGAGGATATTGGTGATATTGGTGTGTCATGGCTGCACATGGCATCAGAGTAGGCTCCAGTGGTCCTGCAGGATGCTACTCCCTACCTGGGAGAAATAGCAAGGGGAAATTTATGGGCTCTGTTTAGTCTTTATGTCCTAATTAGCAATCTTCAAGTGCCAAAATAATTTGCCAGATCCTTTCAGATTTTGCCATACAAACTACAGTTTCTGGGTGAGCTCAAAATCACTGCTGACTTTAACTTATCAGAAGTTGTTATACTCTTTTTTCACACCAATTAGGTTCTGCAGCCAAAGCTTTCTTGTCAAGGATAAATTCAACTGTGACCTGCAGCTCTTACTATTAATTTATAATGATTGTTTTTATTTTTCAGTAATCATGGCTACAAATCAGATATTCATATCAGTTTTCTTTCAATCAATAAAAGATATCAAATGAGGCCAACATTTATAAACTTATATTGCTACATTTACATACATATATGTGTTTTGGATGTCTCATCTCTGGACACTCAAAACCCAGCTGGATGAGTTCCTGTGTCACCTGCTCTGGGTGACCCTCCCATGCACTGGACAGTCCCCAGAGGTCCCTTCCAACCCCAAGGATTCTGGATCCTGCAGGTCCACATCTACTTCAATGAGCAGATATTGAACAAGACTATTCTAAATACAATTTTCAATGCACAATTGTACAACAGAATCATGTAATGACACAACTGGATTTGAGCTACTAAAATTTCATCCAAGCAGAAACAGCCATTTCTTACTTTGTCATAGAGTATGGATTATATTCTGTTAGATCTTAACTACAATTTGAAATATTTAAAATCCTTTACACAATCCCTATGAATTTTATATTTGCCATTTATCTTTGACACTGAATAGAGGAGTTGAGAAATTAAAAACATCTATTACATAAATAGAAACAACACAAGAAAATCAAAGACAAAAGGTCCAGGCAGATGCTTCTGTTCAGTAAAATACTCGAGTGTCAGCTCCTCTGAATTAACTGGGACTATTTACAT
>JAHXMQ010006307.1:6003892-6016129 GCA_020466415.1 Ammodramus savannarum pratensis | reverse complement strand
TTCACCTCTCTCAGGTGCTCAGACTTGATTGTGCTGAGCACAGAATAGGAATGAGACTGGCAGAGAATACAATACAAGCCTAATGAAGAATACCTGTTAAAATACTGACGGGTATCTTTTTTAAATTGTTATAAATAGAGACAATACAATCTCTGGCAAAGCCCTCAGACCTTCAAATCTATACTTAGCTCAGCAAGTGAACAGGAGTAGAAACTAAAATGGAAGTGATGGTATGTATTTTAAGAGAGCTAATAAATCATTCATCAGTCTCTAATTATCCTACTCTATAATCAGAGAATCAAGCAATAAGTATTTTGTACCCAAATTGAACACTTCTACCTGGCCATTGACTAAAATTGGGAAGCACTTAAAGACTTCTGTTTTGGTTTAATTATAGACAGCCTAATTTCAATCTATTTATTATGTCATTTGCATCTCATCCTGAAAAACCCATATGCATTTCAGCATCTTTAATTGTCTGATTAGACCAATGACATTAATATCTGCAAGACTTTTTCTTTTATTTTGAATAACATCACTCTGGTATGAGACTTAATCTGAAAGTACTTAGTCACACTTTACTGTATTTTAATAATGTTCTTCAGCACTGCAATGTAAGGGTTCTTATTTTGCTGACCTGCTTAGACATATTCTCAGGGAAACTGGGTTTTCTGGGCATATGGTAAAATTAATATAAAAAAAAATAATATCCATTCCCTACAAACAAAGAAAAAGCCCATTGCCTAAAGACAAGGTCCAGATCTCTTCAAGGTTATGGTAGAAAGTGCCTCCAGCAGTGCTGGGGCTTACCAGCCTCATCTCAGAGATGCTGTTGACAAAACAACTCCAAGTCTTGAAAACTTTCCAACCCATTAGGTCACCAACACAACTGAAACCAAGAGGAAAAATGTCCACTGATATCAAAGGCAGAATGATTTGGCTGATTTATTTTTAACCTGCTTAAAATATGAAGTCCTCCAAGACTGTGTGAGGGCACTGTAATGTAATTGAATCCATTTTGAGAAGATATTGGTAACAAAGGTGCTGGGAAAATATTTTCATATCCATCTTTTTAAATGTTTTTAGACCTTTAGTGAAGGATACTTGTATACACTGGCTAAATATACTGTAGAAATTGTAGCAGATCTGGATGTGATTGTGTAAACTGAACGCCAAAAAGCAGCCTATGGTCATGCTTTAAACAGACTATCAAGATTGCTACTTCATTTAGGCTCTGTTAGAGCCTTTTATGTCTGTTAGACATAACAACTGAAATAAAATGTGAATGCATAATTTTGACTGAGTAAATCTTCAAATGTCTCAGAGATTCTCTGTTATTGTTAAAGTTCCATTAACATAAAAAAATTGCACATATCATTATAGATTATAAGTCCTATTCTGTTTATAAACTTAAAATTTAATGATGAATTTATACATAAACATCTCCTTATAGCACAGAAGAAGCAAAACAATACTAAGTGGAAAAATACCCTTTAAGAGAGTCAAGCCCACATATTTACTAATATATTCTGTTTGTAGATGTTGTGGTTTGACACTGGCCCAACACCAGGCACCCATCAAAGCTGCTTGCTCACCCTGCCCTGCCACAGCTGGGCAGAGGAGAGAGTGAAAAGTTTACAAAGAGTTCATGAATTGAGATAAGGACTGAGACAAACACTGCAAGGGCAAAAGAGCCTCAGCTTGGAGGTGCAAACTGAATTTCTTACTAAGAGAGGTCCTTAAATTTTAGCAAGGGAGGAAGGCTGACATGATTCTCTGCTTATTGAAATCTCATCCATATTATCTTCATAATGTAAGTTTTCATTGAGAAGATGAAAAATAACACCATGAACTAGCAGCTTGACAATCCCTACCAGTTTTATGCCTTGACACACAAATATCTGTTATTGGCAGTTAATGTTCTCATTTTGTATGTGAAGAGTCTTTTCCCTTGAACTTGGGAGAAACAGTCACACAAAAAAATATGGCAAAAACAAAACAAAAACAAAAGTTTTGGCTGGTGTAAAGATGTGATTGTGTGAGGGAAAGGAATAGAAACAAAACTTCACACTTTCTATCAGTTCCTGTGCTTTGTTCTGCCTACTGACTTTATTGACTGGACATGAATGTCAGCAGGTGTCCAGGTACTGATAGGAAGAATAGAAAGAAGAGATTCTTTTAAATTTTTTTTTTTCTTGTTTTGAAAAGAATGAATGCAGGTTACAAAGAATTTGTTTTATAAACTCATGTATTTCCTTTTTGATTGATTTTATTAGGTGTCTGGTCAAAAGCTGTGTTTGTAAAGTGTAGATGCAGAACAATAATTTAGCTGGAAAAAGTAAGGATTGACTTAATGCTGGAGCTTTTCTTGTTTTATATTTATGACTTGAAACCTTGGAGAAACTGCAAATTAGAATATTTTGAGTGCATGTGTTTTTATACTTCTCTTGATAGTCTTACAAAAAAAAATTAAAAAAAAAAAATCACAAAATCTGCAAAGCTACTCCTAAAAGACACACAATTTTCCTGGGAAGGTTAGTTATCTGTCTACTCATGCCTGGTGCTAATCTTCTGAAGGGTTTTGAAAGGGGCTTTGAAGTGGCAGCAAGACAAGTGCCAATATCCCAGCAAGTCAATACATTAATTCCTCTGCAGTCCAACTCAAGGCTTTGGAATGCACATAAAAGGCCGAGGCAGAAATGACACTTACAACTGCATTCATTAAGAGCAAGTTCATACCCATTTTCTGCCTAATGAGCATCCAAGATAAATCAAACTTACTGAGCTCCCCAAGCTTTGATTTAGAGAGATCCTTAATAACCTAGGGCATAAGATATAAGTGCAACTATAGTTACAGCGTCAAAACCAGGCCAAGAATAAGGTCTTGATCCTTTGTAATGGCTAAACATCAATTACCATACACTGACACTGAATTTCAGAAACCTTGATTTACTTCCTGATTTGTGAGTAGTTTCTATTCTAAGCAAACAACTGCAAATTCTGAGTTGATGAAAAATGTTGCAATATAAATAAATGTTTAGAATATTAAATTGCTTCCATAATTCTTCCATGGCATGCACTCACTACATCTCTAGCCCTGTATAAGAACTTATTTAACTAAACATATTAATAGCTGAAGAATGGTGCTGGGAGATTAGGACTAGGAATTGAGCATATAATGCATGTATTAAAATTACATAATGTTAATGCTCTTTTAAAGAGCAATTTCTGTAGAGGAATTTAACAAACATTCTGGCTTAAAAAAATGATGGATGCAAAGTTCAAGACCAGACCCATTAACAGTGCTGCAATATTTTCTTTCAGTACAAATTGGACAGAGTTTCCTAGCTTTGACTTGCAATTCTCCACATTTTGTTACAGCAAGATCCTTAAGGTGTTTTCCTGGTTAGATTTACTCACAGCTTAATTCAGAAGCACATGTGTTATCCCATATTTTCAAAGGAGCAGTAGCTGTATCAGGAGAGTGTTTCACATCTTGCTTCTCCTACTGTGGTGCTACACTTCTGCTGATTCTTTCCTGTGCAAGCCTTGTCTTTAATTCTCTTGCTATACTTTTTACTACCAAATTTCCTTCACGTAGCAAATTTATGTCTCGTGATTGCACATTGAAACATAGATGTCAATGCATGGACACTCTCAGGTGTCACAGGTTGGTTTTGCACTGGTTGTGACCAGCTCAGGGATATAAAGTCCTGCTCCCTTGCTGGAACACAAATGCTTCTGCACAGGCCATGCTGGGACCAAGGCTGCCTGGTGCTGAAGCAAGAAAAACTGAAATAAAACTTTCTATCAGTGCTGGCAGGGCATAAACCACCCCTTTTGTGTGGGACTGTTCTACGCTACAATAGTCTGATAGAATTATCAAGGAGTAGAGAATTCATGTAGATCCTATATTTGAAGGTCAGAGAGGAAAAGGATGACAATTCACCCTTCAGGATCTTTTAAAGATTATAGTTTTCATTGCTTTAATGTTTCTTCCTCCACAGCAGTAAATCTGTGTTAAGACAAGTTGAAGGGAGCTTGCCTGTTGTGCATTTCTATGAATTGCCTGTCCCCATCATTTCACTGGAAAAACTCTTATGTGGTTATAATAATGGAAGAATCCAGTATATTTTCCAGCAAATTTAAAGATTTAAAGAACTTCAACATAAAATTTGTTCTGTGGTGGTTTGTTTCTTGTTTTTTTAATTTTGCTAAATGTAATACAAATTGAGTAGAATTACCTGAAACGCCTGTTCAGTTCTGAATCCTTGCTATTGCTTTAAAGTTTCACTCCTACTGTAAAGCTTCCAAACTACAGCATTTAAAAGCCTTCCAAGTTATTCCTACTGTATGAGTGACATAACAGCATCTGTCATTGATATTTAATTCTTACCATGATGTCATCATTGCCATCAAACAAGAACATCTTACAGTTAAAAAGTATTTGCTTCTTACTCATTATCAGGACTGCTCTGTCTGCATCTTTGCGTTTTTACATTGAATTCTTTAATAGATAATTTTGTGAGGATTGGACATCTCACAAACATATCTCACATTTCTCTGCAGTACCTTCAGACACCTCTCACTTGAATTTCAAGTGCAGTGGTTGCTATATAGTAAATGAACAGACACAATCTGATAAGGACTTCCTTGTTACATTGCCTGACTCTTGCCCTCTGAGAGCTTTAGCTTTCAATTTCTTCCTCCTGTAAAAAACTAATGAGGTCCCTTCTGTGCTGCTCACATTGTCAGTCATTCTTCACTGCAGTGGTCTTTAAAAATCTTTTCTGTCAAAGAAGCTGCTCTGGAGGTGTTATCTTGGCATACTGAAATAAATGCATCCATTCACCCTAATTATAAAAGTTGTCTCTCTTTATAACTCAGTAAAAATCTATTTGGGTAAATAATACTTTAAGTTATAATCCAACTTTAGCACACATTTTTCCAAACAGATTTTTTTCTTTTCATTGTTGAGAGCATTATTTTTTCACTATATAACAGCAATTATATTTAGTTTACACACTTTTTCTTATTTTGTATAAAGAGATCCTGTACACAAATATGGTTTGGGGTTTTGTCCTGAAAAAACAGAGGATATTGTTGTGGCATTACACATTGCTCAGTGTCAAAATATTGTTGTATTGCATATTTGTCCTCAAACTCTCAACTGATGACAAATTTAAAAAGTGTGAAAAGCAAACCCACCAAAGCTGCAACAACACAGAAGCAATATTTTATAGGTCCGACTTTACAGACTTTTATTGCATTTTTACAACTAAGTTTTAGCTAAATATTTATTGGTATTGTGAGGGTACATCTCATTTATTTGTCTATTACAAATGGTGTCTACATGAGGCTTTTAATCTAATTAATCGCAGCTGAAGATGGGTGAGATGAACCCTTCCTTTAATAACCTGCAAAACAGTTTTACTTTGAAAATTAACTGCTTTAGTGGTTACCTTACCACAAAATGAGAAATTCATGAAAACTTTTTTGTCAGACTCTGAAATATTGCTAATAACAACTTTGTGTTGTCCAAAGCCTGTGCAGTTTCATTCTCTCTGCTAAGAGTAGACCATGGCAATCAAGAGGATGGTTCCATAACCATGCCAGCAAAAACTCTCAGAAATACAGATCCCTTTTCCCCACAGCAGAGCACAAGTGAAAAAGTGGCTTTCCTCCCATTCAGACCAGTAACTGTTGGCCCAAATACTCAAATTCTGATTGCTTTGCTGTTGCTGGCAGCAGTAAAAAGAGAAAAGGCTCAATAATCCTTTTTATGGAACCAATACTGACCTAGGAGGCCCAGTTTCTATGCAGACACATTTGTTGATTTCTATAAGCAACAGTTTAAGTTCTAAACCAAAGCCAAATTAATGCTGGGATATGAAATCTCGAAAGGGGTAAAAATGCACACCAACATCCCTGCAGCAAAGACTTGGTAAATATTAAGAGTTTTTATGAAAACAGCAAGTAAAGACCATGGATGCTGAATATGGGTTCATGCGAACTTGGCTCATTTCACACATGACCTGAACAGCCCTCCCTGCTGGAATCAGCTCCCAGGTTGGAACAGGGAGGTGGGCAGGGACCAGACCAAGCTGTAACAACCCAGCTGAACTCAGCTTAGCTAGGCACAGGTACTCAGCACCTAATCCTTACACCTGCAACACTGCTGATACTGTTCAACAGTAAAAAACTATTTGGCTGCATTCAAAAATATCACTTGGATCATCCTGGATTATCAGAGACCTTCAGAAACTGCATTGGTAGAGCTCTCCCTTAGAATAAAGGGCAGAATTACATTGTAAAACAGTTTCAATTCCAACTAATATTTACATTTATTAATAATGTCCAAAAATATTGATTTCAAATTGTTTGGGGGTTTGACTCTATAGCCCAGTGATTATTTTGTGTGCTTCTAGATGAAAACAATCATTTCTCAGTATAACACAAGCATCCATGCAAGCTATTGCAAATGCAGATTTGATGTTGAAAAACTTGCCACATAAATACAGCAACTGTGAGGTATTTTTCTATTAATTAAATAGATGGAATAGAAATTGTATAGAAGTTGAATCAGTGTGGTTCAATGAACAAGAAAAAAAAAAAAAATTCATCAAGCAGCTCTCTAGCTAACATCAAAATTTAAGTTCTGCCTAACACCAGGGGCTCTGCAAGGAAATTCAAAACATATAAATCATGATTTAATCTGTAACAGCAAAAAAAAACAAGCAACACAAATCAGAAAATAAATCAGGAGAAACCCACCTTAGAAGGAGAATGAGTAGAAACAAGGATCCCTGGGCAGAAGAAATGCTTCCATCTACCATGCCCTCCTCTTCTATTGCCTTTAAATGCCTACCACTGACACCTGGAACTTCAATTTCCCAGCACAGCTGTTCTGGGAAAATGACACAGGTTTTGCCCATGTCATTTCAGTACATATAAAGATAAACATAAATAATTTTAAAATAGGAAGACAATGAAGAAGATTTGTCTTTTGGACAAGGACTATAAAAGAGATGAATGCAAAAGCTAAGCTAAAAATCATATAATTACATCTCTTTGTTAATGATTGCCCCAGTGTATTCCCCATCTCCATTTACTATTGCTCACTACACTTTTTAGCACTAAACAGGTCATGCACAAATTAAATTTGAAAATGTGACTATCACTGCAATGTTCATGTGGCTGTTTCTGCAGCAGCCTTGGACCCCTGGAGCAGGACAGTGCAGGGCAGCTGTGACAGGGTGTGCAAGCAGAGCTCCATGCAGGGACACCAGCAGCCAGGGAGTGCATGGGGCTCACAGCTGGAGGACAAATTCACCTTAGGATGAATTGTCCCTGGTCACCATCCCAGGAAGTGAGGGAGGAGCTGGAACAGGAGGAACAGGTGAGGGGAACTCTGTGCCCCAAACTGGGGAGGGATCCACACTGTGCGCCTCACCTCTGCTCCACAACCTTCTGGGGCTTCATTTCTGCAGTAAAGTTCCAGCAAACAATCCAGGAAAGTTCTTAGCACTGCTCCCACTGCAATCTACAGGAATTTGGGCTAATGGAACTCCACAAGCTGCACTCCTCTCAGTCCAGATACAGGCACAGAGACAGGGAGAGAAAGTCAATGTGGCTAAGGTCACCTGAGAAGTCAGCAGGGTATTTGGCTTGCAAAGCAGCAAAGCAGCAAAATTCAGCCTAGAGGGACACATTTAAGTTTAAGAATATTTATGACCCATCGCCTTAAGTGGATTCTGAAATGTCTGGCTGAGAAGGGATGGATTTAAACATGTTTTAAGCATCTATCTGAATATAGATTGAGATATTCTGACTCTACATTTCTAGTTCAATCAAAGGCAAGTATTTATAGAAGGACAGGTGAACTGAAATTTATTCTTAAAGATTTTTTGTTTATTTTTAAAAATATATTTTATTTTTCCCTATTTCTGTAAATATTGATTTCAGTTTACTCCCATTCCTTTGATATTCACTAATTTTCCTTATCCTCAAATAATCAGTATCAAGGCTTCTTAATGCACTAAACGTTGTACGGTTTGGTAATTTTTTTCCAAGAAAAGAAGTGTAGGCATTCAAGAATTTTGAGTAATCTAGAACTTATCCTTTCACAGATTTTTGTCTTATCCAACTTTAGGAAAAAATCATCAATAATGTTACTTAAGAATCTATGAAGATAGAGATGAGTTCATTGGTCCATAGGAACATGAACTTTCATGAAGTATATCAAACTGCAAGTCATCATTCTAAGATCTGAGTCCTAAACACATCTTTTCTTCCATCTGCAGAGCAGGAAGGACAGTAAGCCACAAGATTATTCACTTCTTTTTGAAGTATAACTGATTGACACAGCACAATTCCAGGAGTCCACACCTCCCTTTCTGTGAGGAGAGCTCCTTGCTGTTTAAGGACAGCTGATGCTGTGCTGTGAAAGCTCCAGGGAACTGCAGATCTCTGGTCAGGACATCACCTCAGCAGCAGTGAGAGTGGAGATAACCCCATGTGGTGCTTGAATTCCACTGCAGATAAATCCAAGCCTCCTGACAAAGATCTCAGCAATGATCACCACTGCATTTACAACTTCCTGTAATCCATAAAAGTTCCCAGTTGTGACCTTTGTTCTTTTTGCTGGTTTTTTGTAAATTCCACAATGGAGTTTTTAGAAAATATATTAATTTTTCATTCTTCCTTACTGACATCAAACAAGAAATCCTATTATTATTTAGGGAAGAATCCTCCACGTTTGGCTTTACACATTAAATTTGTGGTGAAGTTTGGCAACAGCATGGCAAGGCATAATTAATTGTTGCCTCTGTGGATTAGAAAATCTGAGGAACTTGTCAGTAACTGGGTTTTCTGTTTGAAATACTGTACTCAAAGACTTTAAAACTCAAGAGACAATCATCATCTCTAAGTTTCTGGGCATCAGCTATTGTTTCTCTTTATTCAATTTTTAATAGATAATGGGTTCAAAGAAGTGCTACTTCCAATTTTCACACAGTTCTAGAAAGAAATGTCTTTAATGGACATTGTAAGTGAGAGTGACACTTTGAAAAGAGTGTAACTTGTTTTCATGAAGATTCTCAGTTGCATGTCCCTGAAAGTTTCTACTCTTTTTTTCTCTGTCTACTAATTTTTTGAAGAGGAAAGAGATGAAAAATAAAACCTTATTATAAAACAGAAGAGGAATAAAAAGAATGAACTTTTTTATATATCATCACTTGCCTTTTACAAAAACAAAACAAAACAAAATTCCACCACTAAGTGACAAGTATATGTCCCATTTTCTTCACTGTGGCTATAAATTGAAGGGGAAAAAAATTAAGCCACTGATTTTTTTTTATGTCTACTAAAAGGTTAACAACTGTGCTTTTGATATATTACTGAAACACATTAAAATAGAAATCAAATTGGAGTCATATATTTTACAAAATATTTCCATTTAATCACACGAGCAGGACTTGTAAATAACAGAGCTCAAAGCTTTGGAGCAGATGGTCTTTCTGTTTTAATTCTTCATCTGATCTGCTGTATGCCAGTAAATCTCTGAGTTTCATTTGCTTTATTCAAATCCCTTGGCTATTCAGGACACATTGTGTCAAAGCGTTCTGCTATGGAATTTCAGTTGTTTTATATATTCCTAAACTAAAATAAAACATATGTATATTTTGCCTACAGAAAGAAAAATATGATAAAAACCACAAGACTGAAAAAATATATTCTTTCCAGGTGACCTATTTAAATACTATATATATGTATATGAATATATACCAAAGGAATAGGCCAGACTTCAAAAAGTGCCAACTAGAAATTTAAAAGCAAAAATCGTTCTAGCTATGCTGAAAATCTTTCTCTATGTCAATTTTAATCCATTATTTAATAAATATATTTTACCAAATTAGGATTCAATTGGTTTAACTTCACTGCTACTAATCACTTGCACTAACATCATCAAAGCATTGCAGAGACCTGTGCCAGGCTGGCTTTGGCTGAGTGTTTATATTTAATAATATTGTTTATAAAGGATATAGTCCTACATTCCCATGTAACATGACAGACATAAACTCTTTCTGAAAACTTTATGGAGTCATAAAGCTGGCTTGAAAAAAACACATCTGCCTGACATGTTCCTTTTCCAAATGTGCCTGCAAAGCTGCAGAGATGCACATCACCTGAGTTTCCTGGAGACGTGTGTTCAAAGGCTCTTTCCTCTCTCATTTGAACAATTTGTTCAGCAATGGAGTCATATGACCCTAAGACTCCCTGGTACTGTGCACATTCCTATATATAGCTTGAGATTTTCAAAGATATTCTCTTAAGTTAGGTGTCTGAAATCCACAGCTGGACTTGTTTGATAAATGCATTACCCCTGGTCATGTTTGGATTAGGTCAGTAGACTTCAGAGGGAAAAGGAAAAAAGTAAGAATTGCAAGACAGTTTTTTCCTTCAAAAGAGCACTTTTGCTGGTAAAAACAATTTGTATTTTCTTTTAGTTTTTTTAAGCAGTTGTTTTGATAACACAACCCATAAACCAGCCTATTTGTTTGATTACATCCAAATATTTTTAGCGTTTACTATGGAATGACATGATAACTGCAATAACAGCTTTTGAAAGGAAAAGATAAAATCTGGGTTACATGTGAGCACTGATGGACAGGAATCTCAGCCATGGAGGAAAAATAGTTTTGTCCTACTTTCTGAGCAGATGCGAATTAGACAGAGAATGAGCAACTTCCAATTTTAGGTCAATATTTTCACCCAGTGAGAACTCAGGAAAACATAAAATCCTTTGGCACACAGCAATTGTGTCCGTGGAGGCAAAAAGGCAAAGAACATCATGTGTAACCCTTGACACTTCAGTAAACTAAAACCAGTTGGCATAATTTATGTTCTAATTAAAATAAGTCAAGAAAACTATAGGATGCAAGGCTGTGTCTCATGGGCTCTGAAACTGCTTCATCTTTCCAGTTGCTCAGGTTTTAGTGCACAGAGGTACATAAATCTCTGTCCATTCAGTCACCCACCTTTCAGCCCATCTCTCTGTCCAGCTGCCTATGACAAACACACAGCAAATATACTTACAACCTCCTCGTTCATGAATAATGGACAAAACGAAATATCAAAGCTATGTTGAATATTTAACTATTTTTGTAAATATAAATTATGAATCTAGAAAAAATAGTTTAGTCATTTTAAGAATGCAATTAATGCCTTATTGACAGGGGAAGGGATCTCAGTGGTTTTACAGCCACAAAATGTCCATGTACTTCAATAAAAATCCATTCTGTTGTTTTTGTAAACTCAGCTGAGTTTGCCTCAGTTTACTTCTTGCTTAAGCAAAGCTCTCTTGTGCTTCAGTGGAAGAACAAAAACAGTAAATTGTGTTAGCTAAGAGCAAATGAAGGTGAAAATGTCGCATATCTGAAAAAAATCCCTCTAGCCACCAAGACTACATCTATGCAATAGTGATTTGAAAAGTTGCTACTTATCATTTCCTTGGGAAGTGGGTAGGTTTTTCTGTTCCCTACTTTTCTGTGCACTGCTAACAGCCTTGAATCAAAATGAGATGAACCACATTGGAAATGCCAAGAAACTAAGAACAAAGTCTATTGCAAGCTTTTGAAATAACCTGTGGCTATTCAGGGCTGATCATAATGACTGGGTAACTTGGTGCACCAGGGGACTTAGATAAACAAAATTTCAGTTTTCCTTGTGCTTAGGGAAATCATTGCAGTGTTTGGACTGTTATATCAGGCACTTATCCAAAATGACTGCCACCTTGGAAATTATTGCCAGCCTTAGCTATGAATGTCATTGGTTTCTTGGGTCAAATCAAAACCTCCTTGTGCTGTTACAAACAGATAATGCATTTCATGAGGATGCACAGAATGTGCAATATTTCATTTAAAAATCTGGATAAAGCTTGCAACAGATAGCTTGACTGTAATATAAGATATCAGCTCAGGTTATCTGTGACAAGATATATGGATTTTGCTCTTCCTTGGAGCAGCATCATAGGAAGGAAGAGAAGCTGAATCAGTGATGGCGTTGAAAGGAGAGAGGGAAAGCAGATGGTATTTCAAATCCAGTAGGTGCATATGATATAAGGAAAAAAATTTCCCCCCCACAGATGCTGGTAGTGCTTTATAAGGAAGAGCTACTGTTGACGAAGGGCTTCATTTTATCTTTCCATTAACCAGAGCAAGGACAGCTGACCACGCC
>JAHXMQ010006307.1:5990166-6003792 GCA_020466415.1 Ammodramus savannarum pratensis | reverse complement strand
GGGCGCTCCGCGGGCTCTGCCGGGGCTGGAATGTCCCGGCTCCGGTGCCCGGCGGGGCCCCGAGAGACAGCGGGACAGCGGGACAGCGGGCAGGGGCTGGCAGCCCCCGAGCACAGCCTGGCCGAGCCCCGGGACCCCGCCGGGTAACGCGGTGCCTGCCCGCTCAAAGCGTGTGGAAGTGGGGGAGAGGCGCCTGCTCCTGCCGCTGATCTCCTATGGGGCTGGCCCAAAATGCGTTACCTGCGTTTAATTAGTATTGCACAGCATCTCTGTGCCCGTCTGCCTAGAGCCGTGGTCTGCCGCCTGGTCCCTATAGGTACACACACAGTCTATAGGCACACGCGAGTAGTGCTGCATCCTCTACACCCCTGGCCAGCCTTCATTCATATTTATGCCGCGACTAAATAGTCGAGCAAAGGTTGCACGCTAACGCGGATCGGTTATATTTTTAATGTACGACCCTTAAAATAGACTGTTTTGTAAACTGCGAGTGTCTAAAGATGCTCAGCGCAGCCTCCCCCGGCCGCGCAGTCTCCCCCCCAGTAATAATAATGCTGCAGATTGTAGAAGGATTTGAGGCTGCAGCCAGAGAGAAAGGGATTAGGGCGAGAGCACTGGAAGTTAAATTGTGCTGCATATAAAAAATGGGCGGATTGGTCTCTAGATGAGAGCTTGGTACCACCTTCCTTTCTAAAATAAAATCTCTCTGGCATGAAGTCACAGCCTATTTCACATCCGGTTTACCCTGGGACGTATTACTACTGTCTTGGTAAAGAGAAAGCTTTTGTTGTATAGCGGCGGTCGGAATATTGGGAAGAGAAATTCGGGTGCCGAGCCCGGAGGAGCGGAGCAGCGGCGGCGATGGCCGAGGCGGAGTGAGCGGCGGAGCCGGAGCCGCGCAGCCTCCGCGCCGGCGGGCGGGCACCCGGCAGGGCAGCGGCGCCGCGGACCCGCGCCCGAGGGCTCCGGTAAGGGCGGCTGCTGGCTCGCACCCCCGGGCACCCCCGGGCACCCCCGGGCACCCCCGGGCGCACACGGACACACACGGGCACACACGGACACACACGGACACACGCCCGCAGCGCTCCGGGCGCTCCCGGCTGCGGGCACCGCGCGCGGGCGGCTCCTCTGCTCTCCGTCCGCAGGTACCGCCGGATCGGGGGGATTTTTTTTTTTTTTTTCCCCCTCTATCTCTCCAGCTTGAAAATCCGCAGCGATCGATGGGCATTGTCAGTTATCTTATTTATTTATTTTTTAGCGCGCACTGATTTCCGCCGGTCCCTCGCAGAAGGGTTTGGGGGTTTGGGTTTGGGTTTTTCCCTCCCGCGGGCGCGGTGGGAGGGGTGGATGCTCCGGGCCGGGGGATGCAAAGTTGAAATGCCGGGAGGAAAACAAGTCTCGATTTAAGCCTCCGAGAGGAGCAGATCTCTCGCAGTGAGTCAAAATGCATCAAATGCCCCCCTTTTACCCCCGATTTTGTTTTGAGTCGTGCCCCCCCCTTTTTTTTTCTTTTTTTTTTTTTTTTCTTATTTTTTTTCCAGTGGGCGCTGCTGAAACGCTCCCAAAGCGTGGCTCTTGCTCCCATTTTGAATGGGAGAACCGGCGCTGGTTTCTTAGGCGGTGCGGGCAGGGGAGGCCGGGGGCTGCTGGGCTCTAACGCTCATTCAAAGCCATAATTAACATTTGCTTTTTCCAGCTGCAAGAAACTTTCCTTCTTCGGGATTTATTGTGCCTGGATGGGTTTATCGAAGCGGGGGGTGGTGTTGGGAGAAGGGGAGCGAGCGTGAAGCTCAACAGATCAAAATAGTTGAGAATAATTCACTTTCCGTTCTTCATCTCGAGGAGCCTTTTGCAAAGGCAGAAGTTGGCAGGACTGGGGAAGGTGATTTTTGGAGCCACAGATGTTGTCTTTCCCTTTGTAAAGGGGCTGATTCCAGGGCAAGTTAGGATGCAGTGTCGTCCCTGAAGATCTTCATCCACACTTTCCTGCCACAGCCAGCTCGTTCCTATCCAGTCAGATTAGCTCAGCCCCATTCAATGCATATCTGCCGATCATCTGGCTATAAACGCATTAATTATATCTCATTGCTCACATACCACTTTGTAACTGTGTTTTATTGATTTAAATTGTCCCCGAGAGTGTGCAGTGAATTGGGGGAGCTTTATTTAAAGCTACAACAACATTTCTATGTACAGTACTTCATTTTCTCAGGCACGTAAAAACCCCTCCAATTCCAATACAGGCTTCATATTTAGTAACCTTATTTATGTAATGAATCCTAAAAATGGATTGTATTCCAGCACACTTTGAATTGCTGTGTAAAGGGACCTGCAACATCTCCTGGGCAGTTAATTGAATCTGCAGCACTGATGCCACAAATATCAGCTAACTTTTTATTTTATAGTTTATTAGAAAGCAGAAGAAACTTTCTGAGTTTGTTACTTCTTACTCAAAGGTAAACTGAGAGTAACTCAGTGAAGTCTGGAGAGAGTACAGGAGATGTTTGGAGAGGAGCAGAAGGCTGCTAATGCAGAAACATTTCCTAGCAGCATTCAGAGACTGGTAGAGATTTAGGAGAGAGACAGTGTGTAGGTTGTCAGCACATGGTTTCATTATGAATTGTGTCCTTTAGCCCTAAAGTGAGCCTATGTAGCAGCAGATCATTGAGTTAGAATCTGCTCATTTTAGTCCTTTTCTGATGCTGTATTTCAGGGAAGAGGTGGATTGTTGTATCTCTAGAAGAAAGTTGCTTCCATCTCATCAAAGCAGAGCAGGGGTTGTGAGGAAAGCACCACTCTCCTCAGTCACACAACCACACTGTGACACCTTCCCAGGGGCTTGGAAGGGCTCAGGCTGGTTCAAGTCAAACAAAAATGGCAATTACACTTGGTTATCTGGAAATGCAATGGAGGTGCCTTGACACACTTTCAACCCAGGGGGAAACTGAATAAGAATTGGCACAGAGCTTGGGGACAGCAGCTTTTACTTGTAACTGTTTCTGCTAAAGTTCAAGAGTACTCCATAAAGAATACACCCTTACCACAAAACAAACCCCATCCTTGGTCTGTGGGTCTAAAAGTAAAAGGTAGCAGCCAAGAGCAGCCAAGGCCATGCACCCTTACTCAGAATGGCATCAGCTCTGCTGTTGTGAGGTCATTGCCTGACATCAAATTATTCTGCAGAAGTTTCCAATGTCAGATTTTTTTACTTAGTACCTGTTTTAATGTGGGGGATGTTAATGGTTGTTTTCCTTCTAGTTCCAGAGTCCACCATGAAGAGATTCCTGGTGCTTTGTGACTGCCTCTGGGCCTGGAGCCTGCTCCTCAATGCACTCACTGAAAGAAGGTGGGGAGATATTTTTTAATGCACCAACATATTTTAGGAGCCTTTAATTTAATGTAGCAGCATAAGACAAATACTGCATGGGCTGCACTACCACTAAGTGTATGGGGGGAAGTTAATTCCTGCTCAAGTCCCACATAAGTGGGACTAATCTAACTGAAGTTCAAAAGAAAACTATGGTTTGTTTGCATGAAACTTCTTTGTTCGATATGGTGAAGAGAACAAGCAAAAGCTTTCTGAAAACAAATTGAAACTAATCTACTTCTTAAACACCTGTGCAATTTTTTCTATTCTTATATATGACTACTCTGAAATACAAGTTTTTTCGGAGGAGAGAAAAGTATAATAAAGGGTTATTTTTAATCTAATTTAAGTGCTTTCAGTAACTTTATTGTGCCTGCAAGCAGAGGCATAATTTAACTTTGTCAGTCAGGACTGTGTGCTAACTTAGTAGTTGTATTGAAAATCTGAAGTAGACCTTCCTGCTGAAGGGAGGCTGCTTGCATGAAGAAGAATTTGTAAGCTGAAAGCCCATGACAGTTATATTTGAAAGACCATTCTGCACTGAGAATTTGTGGAATATCTGGTGAAATCATAATCTAAAAATAATGTTAGTATTAAGAAAAATCTGTAACCATACAACACCTCATCAAACAACTATTAGCAGAGACTATAAAGCAGTTTGGAATATGCTTGAAGTGCTGCCTGCAATTCAAAATTCAGTGAAGACATTTAAGAAGACTCTCAGATGTATTTTTGTATTATAAAAAACATTAATGTGCTTGTCAATGATGTTACCTAATGACCAGAAAGCAGTAGAATATTTTTATTGTCAATAGTGATCTCTAAAAGATCTATTTGTGCCTTGATCTCCACAGTGTCTTCTTATGCATTCACAGTTCTAGAGGAATTTCTTTTCTAACTGCCTTGAAGATTTTAAATTTGTGTGGAGTGGTAATGGACAAAGGTTCATCTGCACAAACATTTCCTTAAAAAAATAATAGTGGGTGATTCATAAAACAGCTGCTCTATCAAATTATTTTTTAGGAAAAAAAAACCCTTTTATTTTTATAATATATTAAGATTTGAAGCATTCCTCAAGTGCTTCATCTGACATAGCTAGAGAATTTTGTGAAAACCCATTTATTCTATAGATATTTGCACATATATTGGTGTACATACATTTGTTGTAGCTGTAATGGGTGCAAGTGCATTGTTAATGTGAGAATTAAAACACATTGGACCAGAGTTTAGAAATCCAATGGTGTGTCAGGAATATAATGACCTGTAGATGGAGTCCGTGCACAGTTTTTTATGAGACTGGGGTTTAATGTGAAAACACAATTGCATGCAGTAATTTTTTCTTCAAAATGTACACACCTTACATGAAGTAGATCTGGGTTTAAAGCCATTTTGTCCTTGTCAGTTGCCTTGCTTTCCCTCTGGAGTGCTGTTAGTGCTTTCTGATAGAAAACAACTAATAAATTAGATAAAGTGTCTTTTTTACAGAAAGACAGTCTTCCCATGTCACTCCTGTTATCATAAAAAAGCCCAGCAATAGGACTATTTTAATATGTGTGTTTTACATGAAAAATCGCAATCCCTCTGGAGTTACAGCTACTCCAGACATGCACAAATGCTCAGAATGTTCCTGTTGTGCCCATGTCAGTTAAACCTCACGGGGCTTTTACCTTGGCTAAGATGGTGGGAAGAGCAGGTGAGGGCACTGAGGAATGGGACTTCCACGTGGGAGTGGGGCACAACTGCACTGCCTCCTGCCCATCTTCCTGCTGCTCCTCACAAACATCCTCATTTATTCCCCATTAACATTTCTGAAGTGGTTTTGTATCCTTTTTCCACCTTAATACTGATGACCTTCTGCTATCCTTGAGATATGTATGAGGAGCAGCTTTTTTCCTGACAATGAGTGTTAATATAAAATTTCATCCACTAAAGGTCGTGTGTTGAAATTCTGGGGAAGGTGTATGAGAAAGATCCTTTAAAAGATAAAATGCTTGCTAGAGACAGCAGGAGAACTTGTTATGTGGTAGCATAGAGGAAGCAAAAAAAATACTGTCTGTGACTTAAAATTCAGTTTTAGGCATGATCAATAAATATAAATCAAACTAACTTTATTAAATGAAGTTGTATGATATTGTTAGAAGAAATTAATACTATTTTTTAAAAACTGTTAGGTATTTTGCTTTTTCATTAGAAATAATGATTTATATGCATTAAAACATCCCACCCTATAGAAATAAACCAAAAATTGTTAGGACTTCTGTGGATGTCAGTCCTGAAACTGATCTAAATTTGTAGTGTTAAATACTCAAACCTGCTCTGCAAAATGAACCTGGAAGCACTTCCAGGTACAATGTACAGGGTATCCTTCTCCTTCCCTCTGTATTTGATCCAAGTGGAACACAAGTGTGGGGTACACAAAGGATGTCTGACTGATGCAGCTCACAGAAAAAGCATTTCCATAGGTATTTTAGCAGAACCTGATCATTTTGTGCATCATATTCCTGCTGAGAGGGTCTTTAGTGGTTGGAGCAGGAAGGGCTGGCAGGGCACCAAGAGCCATGTACCCCAAACAGGAAACAGGCTGCCCAGTGGAAGAGTCACTTCTGTCACTGAACCTGATCCTCAGCAAAGTGTCTGGTGCTGCACTGTTGCTCCAGTTCAGCAGCAATGCGTGCAATAAAATGATGTTTTGAAAAGCAGCACTTCTTCTTTTATCCCTGATAACTCCACGTGTTTTTAAGGGAAGTCTTCCCAGCATCAAATGAAAAACTGCTGCTGGGTTAGGATTTAAGACAAGTGTAATCTATGATTAAGGGAATCATCTGTGACAGGGTATTAGGTAAAGGTCTCAGATTTAAGAAAAAGGTTGATTCTGGTGTCATCTACAGCAGACAGAAACCATTAAGCCTAAGGATTTCATTCTGATTTGTATTGATGGAAGTGAGATTTTGGTAGCTGAGTTCAAAGAGCTTTAATTTCATCCTTCTTCAAGTAAAATTTCAGGACCTTTGACTGAGTTAGAGATATACATAGGGATCTATAAGGAAAGATTTATACACACAAGAGATTTTCATATCAACAGATGGTTTTGTTACGTATTTGAAAGGCAAGGATGGAGATATTCCTCCAAATCTTAACTGCTAGAGGAAAATGAGAAATTAAAGCAAAATTACATCTCGATCTATGAAAATGTACACTCACTCAATCTACTTCTGTATTTAAAAAGAAGATATCTCTATTTTTTCAGTACTTGTCAGTGTTCTAAATTACTGTATCTTTCTTTGTATGCAAACCATTTAGAGCTATTATGAATTAAACACACTACTCTTTGCTGACAAATGAGCATTTTTCTGAGGAAAACACATATTAGCACCTTATAAACATTAAGGAGTAATGAGAGAAACATTAGGAACTGGCATTCTATTTTTTCACCATTTATGGAGGGGCACTGATTTTTTATGATTCTAAAAATCTTACAATTGAAGGAGAAAACAGAAACATGCAAGAACTCTACAAAGCACTAAAATCTTGTTACGCAGAGGAAGTTATATGACCCTAAACCTGTATGAGCGAGATTAAACGGATTTTGGAATTACTTTTTTCTAAGGTTATTGGTGGATTACTGTTTTTCAGTGCTAACTGTTGTATATTTCAGCTATGGACAAACCTCATCACAAGATGAACTTAAAGACAACACCACAGTGTTCACCAGAATATTGGATCGCCTTCTGGATGGCTACGACAACCGCTTGAGACCAGGACTGGGAGGTGTGTTGTATTATGATTTTCAATGTTACATGATAGATAAAAAGTCAGTTTAAACATTATTATTTTTTTGCATAATATCCTTGTTTTAATTCTGTATATATATTCACATAAAGTAATGCTGACATACAGCTTTTTTTCTCCAAAAGCCATGCCTTCCTTGGCTTTTGCATACTTGGTTTTCTCAGACATGAATCCAAAAGAAGAAAATGGTTCACAATTCAAGAAGACCTCTCAATGGGTAATAAAACTTTGAATGTATAAAGAATAGAAGATAAAAAATACAACCTGTGACCTGACAAATGACAAGTTGATGAACGAGGCCTAAATAGGCCTCATATATCTATGACTATTTTCATGAGGATTTGTTTTTTTAAAAGTGAAAGTATCAATCTATCCTAGCAGATTGTCTCAGAGAAGTTTTTAAGATTTTTTCCCTTCCCTATGTAAGGATTTCTTTCTGTAACATTTTTTCTTCACAGTTTGATAAAAATGTCTTTCTTCCTCTGCTCTTGGTGCTGAATCCAGAGAAAGGCAGAAAACCACATAGCAATTATGTCTTTATAAAAGCATTGTTACAAAACCTGGTCTTCATCAACATCTCTGTGTTCAGTCTTTGATTTGTTCTAGTGTGACATGGTCCCAAAATTGGGTCTTAAAAGCTTACTGTTCACAAACACGGAAATTCCAAAAGGACAAGCACAAATCTATTATTTCCAGTGCATGGAAAGGTTGGCTTTCAGACATCCTTTTTCTGTTTTCCTTTTGGACTCTTCAGATAAGATAAAAAAGACCAATCCATCCCACGAAATATAGTTCAGAGTGTTTTCCTGTACTCACTCTCAGAGGAGCTGCAATATAAGGGGATATTACATTAAGAATTCTTCTCTCATCTCCTCTGGATGAAATGGAAGGTAATTAAGTGTAAGGTTATGCTGTGGTTTGAGGCTACCATCCTGCAACTGTTCTTGAATTGTGAACCAGGCCCTTCAATAAACTGACCTCACTGATTTTGAGAAATGGCTAAAGATAAAATTCTGATTAAAAAGTATTAATTACCACATTTAAAAATGTCCTGGTGTATAAATCTTTGTGTGCCACTTCAGGTAATAGACAACAAAATAAGAGTCATTTTTTACTTTTATCTACCAGTATTATTGCCTGCTTTCTTGTGAACCCTTGACCTAGGGTAGATAAATGTTCCTTTATTCTTTGTTTAATGGAACTGTAGAGTTCAGTCAGCTACTCTATCACAGTAAATAAAACACAGAAGGCAATAAATAAATGAGATTGTAAACTGAGTCTGGTGCATGTCTACAGGAAAAATCTGAGCATATGATGATTTCTTATGTGAGTTTTATAGCTATTATGATGATTTCTTATATGAGTTTTATAGCCATTATGATATTTTTAACAGACACTAGAAGGGAAAGCAAAGGGAGATGCAGGGAAAGGATTTTCTCTCACTCTCTGGATTGCAGTTCAGAGAACTAAGCATATCAGTATCAGCTCCTATGTCTGTGTCTTCATATAGGTGTTTCTGAATGCAGGTCTACTCATGAAAGAATCATCCAGTTAAAAGTTACTTCTGACAGAAATGAAATTAACCTCTTCCCAAAGTTAAATGGCAATGTGCGTGGCCTTTGAAAGCAACAATGAGTGACGGGAAATGTGGGATGGAGAGAGGAAGGATTGAGGTAGTTTCTCTAGCTAAGGGTTAGAGAAATTTAAGTAATCTTTGCATCCTTCCTTTTTTGGATTGTGTTGCCTGTTCCTGCCTGTAACCACGAACCTTGAATTAACAATTTTCCTTCTGCAGAGTATACTATATTTTCATGGTGTCAGTTCAGCAAATTTCTCTCTTATGTTTATCAGCTTTGAACACAAGAAAGAAGAGTACCGTGGCTTTAAAAAAATCCCACATCTGATTAAACTGTGAGCAGTAAATTAATGTTTGAAATCAAGTATAGTAAGAATTAGATAAACTCTTCTGACTATTGAATAAGGCATTATTAAAAAGATATATAGATTTCAAAAATAGGGACAAATACCTAGGCTGATGTTTTCAGTCCTGATAGCAACTTATAATAAAAGATGTGGAAATTCACATATTCAAAACCTTTTTTCTAAGGTATCTGAATGTGAGTCAAGAACCTCAGGATGACTCAATTTTGACAGCTAAGTTAGATTCTTGGTATAATGGGGAAATGTATTCTGAAATGTTCCATGCATAAAAATATTCAGTGACAAATCTAAATCAATATATAAAATATAGCTTGGGTTTTGGAGTTGGAAGTTCAGTAGCCTTCCATCATAGCATGATTTGATACTGGAAATTTTAAAATGCATGGAAAAGCAGTGGTTTCATTTTTCTTCCCAACATCAGTGATGGCTTCTTGTTAAATATTTTGATCAGAACACAATTTTTATCCACTCTGAAGCAAAAGTTAAGAAATCTACCAATGTAATAATATTTTTAGATATATAAAATTAGCTCTAAAATTCATTCCTTCCATTTCAGCTGTGATGTAGCTATTGGAGAATTTAAGAGGCCAGAGAACCTCATTATATGTTATGTTGATAAATTTCATGTTGTGAGGCACAGTGTACATCTGTCTATCACTGAGTGCACTATAGCACTCTTCCAATCATCCAAAACTGTCTATTCTATTCTTTCTATGCCTTCTGAGAAGCAGCAGCTCAGGTAAAACAATGCCTGGTGCAGTCTCTTACAGAAAAGGGCACATTGCAGAAAACTCTGGTTATCCCAGTACGACCTCTCCTCCTGTAGGGCAGGTTTTCAAATCTGTACACCCACAGAAACAGAAAATAAACCAATTTCTCCCTTTCTTGCCTATGGAATAAAAGGCAAATGATATTTCCTTCAGTAAGGTTATTTGGTTTACCTTCCTTGCCATTATGTGTATGAAGAATTCAGTGATGAAAAGCTATATTTAGTTACTGAAAAATTGTAATGAATTGTGAAAGGGATTGGATCTTGATCTTGGTTCTACTTATTTAGAGAGGTAAATTAATCCTTTTTGAAATAAACATGATGATATTTCTCAATCCCAAGTTTGCAAACATCCTGTTGGTTTGGTGAACAGTTTTACCATTTGGTAGAAGTGCTCTGGTGTAGCCAATGAGGCACCATGAAGCCAAGAACAACCTACTGGAGAAAACTCATTCCAAAGATTCATTTTGTACATTTCATTGTAGCAGCTATTCTATGTATTCATGGGAAAGCCAGGGTAAAAGGTGGAGCATTAAGATAAGGAAAAATTTAGAGGTGTTGAATTTTGCATCACTCTTTGAGCATGCACAGAATAAGTTCTAGATTACAATTAACTCTGCCCTTGCCTTTTTTCGCATCTTTTTTTGAGGTATTAGTTCAAAAGGGAAAAGTCATATATGCTCCATAAAGACTATGGGAATGGAAATTATCATCAGATAACCCAAGAAGGCCATATCTGAAGCTAAATGAGAACCTCTGAGCAGTTTGCCATTAAACAAGGGAGAAAGAAAGACTTATTTCTCATTAACCAGAATATTATAACCAGAATATTATACAGTGGAGCTGGTGACCCACAGGGAAAAATTATAGTGATTGAATATGCTTGTAATTCAAAAAATAGCATCATTGGTAAAATTAGTCTGATTATTTTTAAAAAGAGCATGCAACACCGTGTTATGCATTAGCACATTTGCACTTCTTATCAATAATTATTGATATAAATTATGTTATTTACTTGTTTTGCCTCCTTCATATGTGGGCTTAGTCACTTAGGCAGACACTGCTAGGAAATAGCATCTGTTGTATCCATCCATAAACATGAACAAATAGTTACATTTAGTTATTTATGCATGGAAAACAGAACTTCCAAAATGAATGTAAAAATGTTTGAATGATACTAGAGGACACCTATTGACTCTATGAGAGGATAATCATTTACAAAAAGCAAGGAGGAGGATTCGCAGAGAGTAACATATTGAAGCTGAAAAGAGGAAATCATGTCAGACATTAGGGGCAAAAACAGAGGGAAGTCAGTGAGGTAATGGCACAATTTTCTGTGGAAACTGCCTGGACTGTAGAACTAGAGGTGATCAAAAATGCCTAAATAATAAAGATGCTGATCTCTATTCAAATACACAGTCCTGAAAAAACCAAAGGATCAAACAGTAATAAGAAGCAAAATTCATTTCAGTGTCTAGTGATCTCTCCTAGTAATGCACTGTGGCTAGAGTGGGAGGTAAAAAAATTGAAGAGCAATAAAAAAGGGTGGAAAAAATAAGTTCTACCAGGTTTGAAGTGCCACAGGGAGATGGGGAAGACTTGCTTAGGGCAGGTTGTATTTGGTGATGAGATTCATTTACATGAAATCAGGGCCAGCTACAGATTTTCTAAGACTTTTACCATTTTCATCTAAAACTAAAGGATGCCACATGCTCTGAGACCTTTGAAATCAGAATAAAGGTAAATATGGCTTATCCCTTTGAAAGGGATTTTGTAGTAGAAAGGTTAATACAGAACAAACAACAGTGAGTTTGATTTGACAGACCAGAATCTTCCTGAATTAAATTTGGTTTTACTGTTGGGTTGAATGCTCAGTAGATCACCCCAAGTAGATTATCAACTTCAGTATTGAACAGAATTATACTTATTTTATCCTGTCAGTAAAAGATATTTGTTGATGGCTCCTGCGTGATGTTTATCAAGATTGAGTGGGGCTGTCCTTAAGTGGAATTGTCAGTCAATCTCAGGCAATTCATTACTTCCACAGAGTGGAAGGGATGAGGAAATGAACCTCATGGTATTATGGGAATTACATTTTAAGTTTCAGCTGTATGAGAACATTATATATAAACATAAATTTCCTCTTGGCTATTGAGGTCCCAATGGAAATTGTTGGATTTTTACATATCTGAGCTAATATAAAGTTTAGGGAAAATAAGGGTTTTGTTTGTATGCATAATAAAAAGTTAAATGATTCTATTCTAAATGAAAAGACCTCACCCCTACACATTATTCTACATATTATACACTTTAGTAAAGGAGGACCAGATGCTACACTTGACTCTGTAAAATTGAGGGGGCTGATTTTGGTCTTTTCTTCCACTCTGTAGGCAACAGATTAATGTAAAGACAATTGTAAAAAGCCTTAAAAAACCCTAGGAAAATAGATTCAATACAAGAGTGGGGAGGTAGGTAGGATGTGAGCAGCTTTGAGCTGATAATTGGCATGTGCAGGTCCCAGTGACCTCAGCACAGACTGCACTGGCTGATCACAGCACAGCTCACTCTTCTCCCTTTTGGTCTCTACTCTTACTAATGCAGCAGCACAAAATTCCTATGAGTGCATTTGTTGTTGTTCTTCAACCAAAACACCTCACAGGACACAGCTGGGCTGATTAGTCTAAGCATACAGGTATCACAGTTCCTTTCATTCAAAGCCAGAGGAAATGTCTCCTCCATATAAATAATTATAGCACAGACAGACATGAGACATACAGGAAGAACAAATGCATTACCAAAAAATGGAATTAACTTCAACCACCAAAATGTGCAATTCAAATAAACCTTGTGCTGAAATACTGGCAGATCATAAAGGGAAATATTTCATGTATGGTCTCTCCTGATAAATAGGCTTATTTCCAGCTGTTAAAATAAACCTGTATTTCTTATTTTGTTCTCAGTTTATAATCCTGTCACAATTCTAGCAATAATGAGATCCCTGGGAGTTTAAATCAAAATATTTATTGTTACTAATTTTGAGTTTATGCTAGTCTAGCATCGTTAGCAAAACACATTATTTGTAAACAGTAAAATTACAGCAGTTGAGGTTGACTAGGGCTTTCATAGCTGTATCTGGATCAATTGCCCAAAGCTGAGTTCCAGTGTCTGGGTGTGGTGCTCTGCTGCTTTTTTGCTGCTCAGTAACTGCTTGGACCCTATGGTTGCCTTATAGTCAAACCAGTAAGTCATTATTAATTTCCTGAGGGCTTTTTACTGAAATTGTTACATGTTCCACAGATATCCCTACATTACTTACTCCTGTTCATGAGACAGATGTCATAGTCAAGAGACAGTTATCCATCTTTAGAGCTGCTGGATTTCTCTTCAGCAATCCAGTCAGCTCCTGACCTGAGCCTGGTTTGGTCTATAAGACTTTTCTCCAGTTCTCAGGGATATTGTGAAGGTTCTGAATACAGCTCAGGATTTGTGGTTCCTAAAAAAAAACATTCTGAGCATTTGAAGCACAATTTGAGCATTCCCATGGTAATCAAGATGCAAATTGAACATGGGTAACCTTGATTCTAAATATATATATAGCTCAACTGTATTAGTAAACACATGTCCTGTGCAGGAGTGACTCAGAACTTCTGAAGCACTTAACTAAGCACAGTTGAATCATCTAATTAATGAAACAGTAAACAAAAATTTCAAAACTTCCATATGGCTTTGGAGTGGCTAATCTTTTTCTGTGCTTTGATAC
>JAHXMQ010006307.1:5959868-5986219 GCA_020466415.1 Ammodramus savannarum pratensis | reverse complement strand
CATTTTTGTGAAAATTTTTGATGTGTATTATTTGGAATAAGAAGTGTTTCAAAATTAACTTCTTCAGAAAGACAGAATTTTTTTCTAGTAAACCTTCATTCCCAGTTTTTCTGTACAGTAAGCTTTTCAGGGAATGATTATTTGCCTTACTGTCTTCCTATACACAGAGTGGTCTACCCTGTGAATAAACAATCTCCAGGGAGAAGTATTGGAAGAGTAAACTAGAGAACATTTAAGTCAAAGTGTTATAAATATTCCATAAAATACCATAAAATTCATTCAAAGTTCAGATAGAAGTCTTGTTTTTAACCTGCATACTGTGGAATGAAGAGTCTGTGCTGTGGAGAATTCATTCCAAATTCCACTTCACTCATGTGTCTGCACACAGCATTGCTATTGTACATAGTCTAGAGAAAATCCCTCTGCTCCCCTGTTCTGTATGCCCCTCTGCTGTAGAAAAAAGCCCTAATCAGAGTATCTGATGGCTCTAAAGATCAGCTGTCTGTCAGGATTCATTTGAGGAGAATTGATGTACATGCTTAAGTGGGCAGTGAAAGCTGAGGAGCTGAGATATCTCAGCCAAAATTAATTCACTGTGGTGTATGGTGCGATGTCCTGGGATAGGGAAAGATTCAGCCTGTGCCAGGCATGACCTCTCAGCTACTTTTTCATTGAATTTTATCTTATGCTGTCAGGACCCTTATCAAATCTTTCTGACTCCTTGTCCTTTTCCAACAAATGAACCTTGTGTTTGTATGAAGTGAAAAACCAGACTCCAACAAATGAACCTTGTGTTTGTATGAAGTGAAAAACCAGACTCTCTTTTCTCAACCTGTACCACCTCCCACTCACCCCTTTGCAGCTGAAAGAGAAAAAGGGAATGGCTTACATGCTGAAATGATGTCACCTTCTGGGCATGTCTTTTACCTTTCCCATGTGTGTAGGAGGATATTTTCTTTGGTGCTAGTAAAACATGGAGGAAATCCAAAATTTTAATGATGGATACTGTCTCCTGCTCCTCCTTCTCTCCTACTCTACTGCACTGCTGGGACAGGATTTGGTAACAATTCAACCTAAAGCCATGACCCAGCAAAATTCTGAAGCAAATAATTGGTTATAAATGCAAACTGCTTTCACTGAAGCTGAATAAACTCAGGCTTCAGCAGTTCACTGAGCAAGTGATTGAGAAAATGGAAATACAACTAAGTATGCACAAAAGTGATTCACAGGTCTGGGATATAAATAAAATTTAATTTAAAAATCCACCAAACGTCCCAAAATTAGAAAAACCCATGTAACTACATTTCCATGTCAAAAAAAAAAAAAAAAAAAATTACTCAGGCATTTCATACCCTAAAAGCAGGAAAAACACACATCAGTAAGAATCACCATTCTTTCTTGCTAATAGTTACACAGGAAATCAACAGCTCAAAAGTGCTCATGTTGTATGGAGTGTTGGTGGTTTTTAAAATGAAAAAACACAAATCTAAAGGAATTTGCTGTGGAGACATTTTGCATGCTCCTTCTAGAATGTCCCCCTTTACTATCATGTTTATCAGGACAGCTCTATTCCTTATAGCTCTGTTTGCCCTCACACACAGGAGCTCTCTCTGTTCAGGATTTGGCACCTCCATCTGAGGAGATCTCAGCAGAGGTTCCATTTCTCAGCCAAAAGAGTTTCATTCAGAGTAACTCAGAACCACTTTTGGATAGCTGCTTTTTATGTTTATCACAGGATCAAAGATGGAAGGGGCAGGGTGATCCCATGATGGGGACGGAATTTTTCCCTGGGAAATGCTGTACTATGCTGCATTCACAGTTTTTCACATTTTCACCCCATCTGTATGCTGGAATATTATACATAAAATATCTCTCCCTCTTAACTTTTTTCCTGTTGCTTTGTCACAAATATTTCTTTCATTTCATAGTGAGTGTTGGTTATTTGGGTTGTCCCCCCCAGCCCAGTCCCTGTGCAGTCAGACTGTGGCTCCTGGCCCAAAGGTGCCCTCAGCTCCTGCTCTGTGTAGCCCAACCATTTCACCCATGAACCATTCCACATTTCACCAGCAGAATTTCAGTGAACTGTGAACTTTCTGCAGGTTGGTTACCAGTTTTTGCTAACGAGACATTTAGCACAGAAGGATGTAGTAAGACCCTGCCTCACAAGGCTTATTTTACTCTGACACACATGTCCTGTGCCACACATACTGACCACCTATCTGCAGCTTCAAATTACAGTTCAAGTGGGAAAAGGGTGAATTATTTTGTTTCCATTTTATTATATCTAACTCACGGGCAACTTTTGAAATATTTCCTGATGTTTATTGTGTTGAACACAGCAATGATGTTGTAACTATTTTATCACCAGCTTCAGGTACATTGTAAGTAATACAGAAAATAAACTTTCTGATAATAACTAATTTCATTAATAGTCATCTTGCTTCTAGGGAATGGTAAGAACATACTTTTCAAGTTCTCATATTGCAACATATGACATCATAAGTGTTTCCCTTCTTTTCTGAATTGATGTAGGAATACACTATAGATGTATTTTTCCGCCAAAGCTGGAAAGATGAGAGATTAAAATTCAAAGGACCTATGACTGTTCTCCGGTTAAACAATTTAATGGCCAGCAAAATTTGGACACCTGATACCTTTTTCCACAATGGAAAGAAGTCAGTGGCTCATAACATGACAATGCCAAATAAACTATTACGAATCACAGAGGATGGGACGTTGCTATACACAATGAGGTGAGCCCTAAAATATTACATCCTTCATTTTGTTTTACAGTTTAACTTGGGAAAGCATGTTTTCCAGATAGGAAACTGGTTCCTTTTTGAGCATAATGTGATTCCTGCTTAATAATTATTTTCACAATAGGCCTTGGGATGATGGACAAACAGAGCTGTTAGCAGTGTTTATTTTTCCTTTCCTGCTGTGCTACCTCTACAGTCCCTGGATGCATCTTAATGCTTGATTTTAAAAAGGTTCTTACAGTATTAGGAACCCATCAGTTTGCAGAGAATCTTGATTTGGCATTGCTTTCAAGGATTCCATCAGCAAGTATAATAAAGCCTGAAAGTTTAGTATAATCTGAACTCCTAAATTGTGTGCAAGGGTCTTTAATCTTTGGATCATATAGAAAGCAGATTCTAAGAACTAACAGATGCACACAGAATTCATTGACCATTCTTAATATTTCTTGTGCTTGGGATTATAAAGCATGACAGCATAAAAATAGACATTTCTTTTTCCATTGATCAAAGCATTCAGAAAGTTAGGAGAAAAAATTATTTTTGTGCTGACAGCATTCATTAGAAATATATTATTCTCTTCATGGGTAACTGAACTTCAGCTGTCCAGTTGTTCGAGGAGTTAAATAAATCCTTTTGAAATAAAGATGATATACAGTCATGCAAACATTCTGGATTAAAAACCTACAAATTAAAAAATAGGAAAAAGGGTATGTTGTGTATATAGTGCTGCACATCCCCCCTTTATGTCTCCCATGGAATCAAAACAAGGTATAAAGGGACTCTGTTGACTTCAAGCCAAGATGGATAACTTAGCACATAGGTGAACACTGAGTTTTCTTTAAAAAATTTAAAGATGTTTTTTAAAATCAGCACAAGTGTTTGGAGAAAACAAATTCTCTAGGCATTTGGGATGTTCAATTTATTGTGCAATATCTTTCAAGACTGGCGAGACTAAAGTAGAATCATCTTGGCTGGTAGCTACACAAGTCCAGGTCGATTTTTCTTGTCTTTCTAAATGCTCAGCTGTTAGGGATTTAATCCACAGGAACACTATCTTGGCAGCACATTGTTCACATGTGTCTCTTCTTTTGATCATAACCATTCCTATTTCCTCACCTTTGCAAGTGCCTTAATGCAATCTTCAGCCTACTCTTCAAGTATTACTGTTCATTCTCTGCTGATGTGTGGTATGTGACTGTTTCTAGCTCATTTAACCTCTTTTATTGAGAAACATGTTTGCACTCAAGCTGATAGCAATAAAATTATTTCAGCAAATGTCTGAGCATCCAGAGTGGGCCAATTTAATGATGGCAGCAAGGAAGCAATTGCAGTTGCTAATAGATTTTAACCCTTACACCAAATGAGAAGCCTGAGCATGTCTCTGATGGACCATGAGGAAGGGCAGAGGGGCAGAACAGTGGCACCCTCAGCCAGACAATTCAGGTCCAGTTGTAACCACTAATTAATCACATAACAGATACTGTGCTGTACTTATGCTATGTGTCTTAATAGAAGTCTATTTGCTATTTCTATGAAACTAGAATAAATGTGTCCTTTTGCTCATTAATCCATTATAGATTGACTGTGAGAGCAGAATGTCCCATGCATTTAGAAGACTTTCCTATGGATGCACATGCTTGCCCCTTGAAATTTGGAAGCTGTAAGTTTATTTTAAATGGAGGTTTCTCCCATTTGTAGGCCACTTGAAAAGAATATTTTGCAATTGAGAAAACCTCAAGGTTTTAATCTTGTGTATTTTTCACGTTTTTGTCAGGGTTGTATCTTTATTCTTTTATATATATATATATATACTTATATTTATATATATATAAAAGTATGATATAATGGACCTTTTTTATGTGTCTTAAATATTCTACAGTGTGATGCCTGGACATTCACCAAAGATGAAAATGACAATGCTCTAAATATCTAGAAAAGTATTTTGTCACATGGAAAATGTTGTTAATCTTGTTGTTTTGTTTCATTAAAACCCAATATCAGTCCTAAAGAAAAGCAATACATGCTATGGATAACTGAATTGGTGAAAACAGTTTTGCTACTGTAGTCTTGGTATGTTTAGATCAGCATTTTTCCTAGGATTAGAAGATACTCTTACACACTCATGGAACGTTTTTGGAAGTAAAAAAATCTCAGAAATCTCCAGATAGAGTCCTACACTTGCAGCATAGATAGCCCTAGATGAGAGAACATATTGAAGTAAGTCATTGAAATATAATTGAAATCTGAATAATTGAAATCAGTGCAATCACTGACAAAGCTTTTGATAAGTTGAGAATTTTCCCCAAAACTTCAGTGTGAATAGCAAGCAGCCTGACACTTAACTAAACGAACTATTTTTGGAAATAAAACATAGAGGGAAAAAAAAGCGACTGTCTAATTTACTCTACTTTGTTTAACACAAACAAGGAAGTTAAAATATATGGAAGATGTAATAGTGTACAAATTGTTTCCTCAATGCTACTTTTTTTCCTAACAGAAATGGGTCATTTCACTGATAATGGTTGCTTAGTGGCTTGATCAATTTTAGAAGTCAACAAACAGAAAACCCAATTCATTCTTCACATGGTACCCGACAGGGTGATAATTTACTTTGGGCTGAATTGCTCTATGTTTGCCATGAGACAGCAGTGATGCTTTGTCTTTAAAGAGCTGCTAATCTCCTAGATAAGGCTTAGAGAACAAAAAGCTCATACAACCTTGGAGTATAACTGACAAGAAGAGTTTGCTCCTTGAATGTTTTCTTAGAGAGCACTTACAATAAATCTCTCCAAATACCTCGTGAAAGAGAGTGGAGTGGGGGAAGCTTTACTCCAGTTTATAACAGGACAGATACTGCGCTGGGTTCTTGATTAATAAGAGAACTGTGCACCCAAGATCCCAGGAGGGGCTGCAGGATCGAATTTCTTGTGATGTGCTGGAGCTGCGGGGCAGGGAGATGGCTGATCCTGCAACAAACCTGCTAATGACACTTTAAACCAGGAGCAGTTTCTGAACAAATCTGATTTACTAGACTGAATTTTATAGACAGGACAAGACACCTATCAGAACATCTGAAGCACATCACTGAAGCACAGCCCAAACGCCAGACCTTCCCTAGCATGAAGAGTATTTCCCATTCTTTCCCTACACTGAGTTCTTCCTGGCTCACTGTGTCCCAGATTAATGTACTCTTTGTTCACACAGTGCACAGCTTTTCAGATTACTGAGGAATTTGCCTCAGTTAAATGACTAACATTTGCAGAAATTATTAAATAAAAGGGATAGATAATGTGGATTTGCATAAAAGTCCAGAACCACACCAGAAGGGAAGACAGAAAAACATGCAAGTGTATCTGCATATTTTGTATCAAAATTGATCTTTTTATCCTTAAAAAATATTTTCATAATACACTTAATTTTCTTAATTGAACAAAAAAAAAATCACTGATATTTCTGATAGAAAGACAACTTCTTACACCACTCAAAGGCAATAACTGACATTCTGTACTCAGAGTACAGCTGTGGAGTGTCATGTTTCACAGGATTTTTTGTTGTTGTTTTGTTTGTTGGTTTGTTTTGTTTGAACACTAATGTTCTATGGCAGCTGTCCTAAAAAAAACAAGTAACTACAAGTGCTTGGAAAGATCATTAGACAGAATCAAGGAGTTCTCAAGGAAACTTTTCATTCACCCACTAAATTCAGGCGAGCTCCTAATTTGGGATCCTCGTGGGGAGGATCCTTCTGTAATGTGGTTTAACTGCAAATACTGCATGAAGAATTCACTGTTGAAAATAGCCCTTAAAGCTGAATCTCTACCTTCCTGCTCATCTGATCATATGCTATAATTATCAAGTTATAGGGTATTTCTCTCAATATTTCATTCTTAAAAATAGAAATTGCTCCAACAGGAGAAATGGCTGAATCCAAGCAAGTTATGAAAGTGGGACTCACAGTTACACATAAAAAAAGAACAGATCTTATAATTAATTTCCACATTTTAAGTGAGAATCATATTTAAATACATTTGGGACATTTTTGTCAAACTAAAGCAATTAATTATAATCATCTTAATGGACTGGAAAATTTACTGGGAATGAATTTAATTGTCGCAAAATCCATGCTTAAAGTGCAGACTACAATCTAACACTTAGCTCCCCAAGGTAGTGTTTGCTTAGCTCCATTTGTTTTAGATTAAATTGGATAAGAGGTTTTTTATGTCCTCCACTGTTACTCATCACTTCTTGGAGCTGGGTTCCTAAAAGCCTCACAGTGAAGGAGCTGCACATCTCCTGTGGACTCTGCCCATGCTGTAGGGACCAACAAATGTTTGACCCAGCTCCAAGGCTAAAGTGATTTGCCAAAGAGCAGCTTAAGCTAGAGGTTATTCCAGTGTAAATTCAATGTGACAAATGCTAAAGAAATTCTGGAACAACAAAATGCCATATGTTGGCAAAACAAAATCAGAAAGGCAGATGCTCTCCTCAACTCTTACCACAAACATCTGATTGTCAGTTTAAAACTGAGGCCACTGGAAACCAGCAGTGATGGGAGCAGATGTCTGCATTGCTGCTTATGCAACGTGAATTGGAAGCTGAGGGGGGCAGCAGAACTGAGCACCAGATCTGGCAGCTCAATTCTGGCACTGCCCAGTGCAGCCCCTTCCCTCTAAACCAATCCCGTCATTCTCAGTAGCTCAGAAAAGCACTCCTCTCTCTTCCAAGCTGTTCTCATATTCCACAATAAATGCTTGAAAATTAATTTTATTACTGTCTTTATGTGACTAGATTAGCAAGTCAATTTCTGTGTTTACTCTGACCATTATTTTTAAAATCACAAGTATTAAGATGTAGATTTGCTTTTGCCATTGACTTGTAAAATGTATTCCAGGATATGTTACAGTGCTCAGGGAATATGAAGCCCAAAGATAAAAGCACTCTTCAGCTTCAATACTGCAGAATCAAATGCCATGCAATTAATTTACCAGCACATTCTACCCAACCAACTCTTCAATTACTAGCTGTTATCTCTTACACTGATAAGGTAAAATTGCTAACTCACAAATGAGGTCAAGTGAATCAGTCACTGCTTGTCAGTCTGAAAAAAGGGAAATTCTCATCTTGTAGGTAGAATCCTTCTGTTATTTTGGATGCCCCATCCTGCTCCAGCTGCCTTTGGTGGGTGCAAGCTTGATGCAGATTCTGGCCACACATTCATTCCCATTCAAGCCTTTGGGAACTTTTTAGGTGTAAAGAATTACATGAGCTGCCTCTGTGTAGTCAATTAACTCCCACCCAACTGCTCCAAGTGGGAGCTGCCAGATTCCAGACCCCACAAAATGACAGCAGAATTTTACTACGGAATTAGGATTAAAAATATTTATGTGCAGCTCAATTCTGGAATGAACATAAATAACAGCACAGTCCCTCAATGGCAGGTGTAGATGCTGCTGAATGATTTGTATAACACACCATGCTGGAGAGCCCACAGTACTTTTCTTCTGCCTTGTTCCAAACTCAACTCTTGAGTGCAAGGACTATTCAGAAATAACCAAAGCCAAACCAAAAAATAAACTAATTGTGATTTAAACTCACTTTCTCCTAGGCAGCCTCAGAAGTGTTTGCTAGGCCCATTTCACAGCAAGCACAGTGTGATGGGGCATGACCAAAATGGAGCTGTAGCCAGGCTGAGGATGAGAGGATCACTGAAGCCACTCTGAGGAGGATTTACAGAGGCCCAGACAACATCACACTATGAAAAATTGAGAAGTTTGGGGCTCATCTTTCTGTACAGTAGCTAGAAGTGAGAAAAAGCATTGGGGTTCTTCCATGCTCATGAAATTCCACTTCTCACTCCACTTCTTTACATAAGCAGGAAATACATGAGAGAAATATTTTCATGCCATGGAGAACCAACCTTAATCCAGCCCCTCAGCAGCTATTTAGCTATTTTGTAAAAATCAGTTGTACTTCCTATAGATAAATTCCATTAAGATAGTTGTGGGTTTCTACAGATAATTAAAGAGAATAAAATATTCAAACTACTGCTCAAAAACATTATTCTGACAAAACCATGAGGCAACAGAAAGTGCAAAGCTGACATGCAATGTATTTGTTTTGCATCAGATGCTTACACCAGAGCAGAGGTTGTGTATGAGTGGACACGGGAGCCAGCCAGGTCGGTGGTGGTGGCTGAAGATGGCTCTCGGCTGAACCAGTACGACCTGCTGGGACAAACTGTGGACTCTGGCATCGTGCAGTCCAGCACAGGTCTGTGACAGATACCTTGGGAGGGTGATATGTAATTGTCAAGATGTAATTCAGAGCATATCTTTGTAAAAATACAAAGACATAAGAGTGAGGGGTAGATTATAATAGATGTACTTCAGATTAGGAAAACATGACTCTGAAAAGATATTACATCCTGGGATTATTTTATTACTTCAGCTGGTGGTAAAAATATTTGAACAATTAAAAAGCTTCCTACAGTGTCAGATCTAGTCAGAAAAAACAATAATTTATGTAATAAAGAAGCACTCCTCATGTTCTTCTCATATTATTTGCTTAATATATAGGCTGATAAAAATAGTATAACAATATGAATCCTCAAAGATCGTATTTCTGGGGACAGTGAAGGTGCTAAAAGCAAGTACATAGTTTCTCAGGGAAGTGTTTAGAGAATGAAAAAAACTGTCATCAAACTCGAAACCATCTGAAACACGATTTCAATGAAAAGAACACGATGTTTTTTTCAAAAACATCCAAACACGATTTCCTTTAATCCTGGCACCAGCCTTAAATCCAAAAATTTAATAAGATGCAGAAATACAGCTGACATTTAGAGTATGACACACCTGAAACCTTGAAGCTGGCTACAGCCCCTTGTTTTTTTAACTTTGCAGTGCTTGTTTTAAGATGCAAATTTTTTAAAGTTTATTTTCTAATAATTTGGATTATCTAAATGCAGTAAGAATCTGAGCACTGGCATGAACAAGAGCTCTCTCAACCAGATTGACTGGTCAGTGGACCAAAAGCAATTTATCTAAGAAGAAATACCTTTCTTTCTAACTTCCTTGGGTAAGAAAAGATAAGAGATAAGAGAATATAAGATGTATAAGCTACAACTTGTGAAAGCCCAGCAATCAGACACTGTGAATATAGGCAATATTTTGCTCAAGAGCTATTTGAAATTTTAGATTGTAGGGAATTTTATGACTGTGTTGCAATGCTTTCAAAACAGAACCCCAGAGGAATTGGAGAGTTATGAGAGTGATCAGCAGCTGTCACAAATATGGTGATGCTATTCAATTAAAGGAAGGCAGAAAAGATGGGAAGCCAAAGCTGCAGTGAATAACTGGAGTGCTTTCATGCCCTGCAGCCAGCTCAATCAATCTTATCAAACATCTACTATCTTCTAATGAGTGGTGCCCAATGAGTGCAGTCCATTGGTGCTGTGCAAACTTCAGAACAAGGTTTTGCCCTGTAACTGAGGTGCAGAGCATCATTGCAGGCTCTGCTTTGCCCAGTTCACTCCCTCAGCATTACCTTTATCTACTCCCAGCTCAGACCTGCTGCAGTGCTTAGCAGATGAGAGTAATCCCTGTCTTTTTAATTGCCTTTATGCTTTGGATCTTGTTCTCATTTTCCAGAGGTTAAAAATACTTTGATAATTTAGGCAGCTAAATAAAGCATCAGAGTACAGTGGTGTGTTCACTCTGTATTCTTAGCTCGCCATCTACAATCAGTGAATTAATTCTGACACACCGTTGTGCACATTCTATATCTGATTGCATTAAAATAGTTTCCCACGTCATATTTTAAGTAGATAAAATTAAATTGTTGGCTCTCCTAGCCAAGACTGGCACCTTTAGAAAGATCATAATCTCTGGTACAGAGGAGAAGGAGTTTGTTTCAGTCAAAGTTAAAGAAAGGTGAGCAAAATTTAAGTAATAATTCCCACTATACTACAGCCATTCAAATTAAAAAAAAAAAAAATCATTGTATATCCTTTGTTTTACCATTCAATTTAAAATTTATTCTCTTTTCCCCCTTAGCTGCTGTCTTTTATGTTGAAAGAGTATTGTCATATCTTATAAATAAGTTTTCCTTGGGGTTAGAAATTGAGCAAGATTGCTCAAATGAATGTTCTTCTGGACTCTGCATTACAGAAATGGGCATTTGACATGCTCTGTGCATAAGCAGTCAATGTCTAGACATAGTTTTTCAATCAAGTTTAAGCTTTTCCTGTACAAAAGCAGTTTTCTCCTTCCATCTGCCTACATTTTAAAATAGAACTACAGTAATTTCACATGTCATCTCTAATCTAGACAGAAGTTTCCACTCAGTTACGTGTCTACTTGCTTCATTCCTAAGACATTCATTGCATAATAAGAAGAATCAGTCTACTAAAAAAACATATATATAAAAAATAAAAACAATAGATTTTTCAGACTTTGGAGAATACACAGTTGTCAAAATCCATTTTAAATTATATAAATAATGATCTGAAAATGAGCAATATTTGCTCTGCTGGCAAGAAAGGTTTATGGAATGACATAAGTGTGTTAGATATATTTATATTTATTATTGGAAGTATAAGTAAAATTCGTTTATATATAAAAAACCAATTAATTTTCATTGCATTTGGAGTACCCAGACCCTACAACATTTTAGCTCCAAAATCATAAGGGCTAATGAAAATATTGTGTGCTATTCTTGTAGTAATCATTTATTTCAGGAGACAATAATAATTTACTAAGGTCCTAAATTAGCAGAGCAGGGACACTTCAGAGTACATAAGTCACCAACAGTGGTGATGCAAACACCATCACATCAACAATTACATCCTAAGCTTGGCCCAACAGAAACATTTTTTGGAGGCTGTCTTGATTCAGTCTTTAGGTTGTGTTTGCATGGTTATGCTGTGGTGGCTTTCCATCCTCTAATGGAATAAGACTTTCTACAAGAGCTTTAAACAGCCACCAGATAATGCAGACTTTCATTCACTACTCAGCAGAGCAAATATGCAAATTTAACTAGCATTTCCCAGAACAGTCTAATTTTGTATTATTAAGGAAAAATTTAAAAACCAACCAGGTTTATTAAGTGTTTTCTTCAGAGCTGACCCATTTTGATTCGAGGATTTCTATTTCATAATAGGGGTGAATGTAATGACAAATACTTCCTGCAAAGAGCTCTGATGTGTATATTTATAAAAGCTTTAATGTTCTTTTTTCTTGGTTTCAGGGGAATATGTTGTTATGACTACACATTTTCATTTGAAGAGGAAGATTGGTTACTTTGTCATCCAGACTTATCTGCCATGCATCATGACAGTGATACTGTCACAGGTGTCCTTCTGGCTTAACAGAGAATCTGTCCCAGCAAGAACTGTGTTTGGTAAGCAAGACCTGCAAACCTCCTGGCAATCATGAGGCAATTGAGTTTCAGAAATGTTATTGTAAATGTAGTTATTGTAACATGGTACTGCAGAACAGTGTGAACCTGGACATGTTGCAGCACACAAGAGCTAACAAATTTCATTGGGAAGACGTAGGTCCAAAGCTTTTAAACTAATTTGGAACTGACTGTAAAAAGAGACCTGAAAATACCTCAAGCCATCCATTACCATTTTAATATTCCAAAACAATGAGATTATGAAAAAAACATCTCTGACAATGGCAATAATGTTAATAATGGGATTATCAAAAAGGCTTTAATCAATGGGTATCTGTCATTTGATATCTTTAGGCCCTCAGAAAATTCTTATTTTATTTTTTTTTCCTTAATCCTTTTTACAGGCTACTGTTAGATCAGCAACAATTTTTTGTGTTACAGCAGTGAATATATGCACTCAAGGAATGCAGTGAGCAGGCAATCTAAAGACCCTCCAGTTTACACAGCTAGTTCCTAGAGTTTAACCACTGCTAGGAAATACTTATCTTAAAAATCTTAGATTCTTGTGTATTCTTTGGTGATATTAACCCACATCGAGTACCTATTAAAAAAATAAAAGGCAATGAATTTTCATTTAGGAAAGCTAGAGCCTGAGATTTCTGCTCTGTGACCTAGTCCTTGGTGATATCCAGATGGGACTGCTGAACACCTTTGGCAGGAGGTGGAAGCATCCCCAGCCAAGCTGGCTTTGACACTCGTTTTGCTGCCTCAGGGCACTGCAAGGACAGGATGCTTTGGGCCCTCTGGCTTTGCCAAAGAGAATTAACCCATTTATTCTGAACGTGGCAAAGCCAGAGAGTCACTGTTGAGAAATGCAGCCTCTGAAGCTCGTGTTCAGCAAGAGCTATTTTTATGGATCTTTTCTTGCACCATTCACAGCTGTGCTTTAGTTTCTCAATTTCTCTGGAAATCAGTCACAACTTGCATAGCCTTAGACCTCATGAACCAAGCAGTGACTTTCTATTGATATACAGATGTGCATTTACAGAACTGTGGTTTAGACTACAGTATAATCAAATTTGATTTACATAATATTGTTTAGATTAGCAACTAAAATTAATCCTGAATTTTTATCATCTTTGCTGATAACTACTCCAGTAGGGAGTTTTATAGCTAAATCCATTGAAATTGTAACCATTTTACCTCTTTTTGCCCATACCATTTAAAAAGAAATGTCTGATCATCAGTTTGAAATGCTGTACTTCACAGTCATTAGATGGAGAACAGAATTTCCTAGTCTCAATGGATAATATATAATACTGCACTGTTTGCAAACTGCTATCTTCACAGGCTTAAGAACTCACAAATTTCTCAGTTTTCACTTTAGAAGACAGTTATTTAGTAAATACTCTTGGGTCTGCTCCATCATTATATATCAAGATAGCTTTTTCATTTCAAAATGGCAGTGAAACAAAGCTTCAGAACATCTTGCATGGATGCATATACACACAGAAGCACAACATTGATCTTTTAGCCCACTCAGTACCACAGATAATAAAAGTTATAAATCTTTCCTCTGCTACTATGTAAGAGAAACATAAGGTCACTAGCAATAAGTCAAAGAACGCATTTGGTTGCATCTCAAGAAAGAGAAATTGCTTCCTCATTAGGCACTAATAATTCAAGCTCTTCACACTACCACGTAAATATGTTGTTCATTAAGTGACCTATTTTAGAACACTGTTCATTTCCACTAACACTCAGTGCAGCAAAGATGAACTTGCCAGACACATTGGAGACATGACAGTGCAGTTGTCAAGGTAACTTGTGGACATGTGATTTGATGTAAATGCCTTGCGTGTGCTCGGAGATTCATTTTTCCAAGCAGCTGCAAGCAGAGTGAATTCAGTGCACTCCTGCTTGATCTCTGGGGCCAGGTGAGAGGAAAGGTTCAGCAGTGAGAAGCTCTGATATCAGAAATGCAAATTATACTGTCACTCTTACATAAAATCTTTGCTATGTTCAGGGTGTCAGTGAATAAAGGGACAGAAATCTGTAAAACCGTCAATTCAAAAAAATGAAATAACACATAAATCTTGGTGCCCTTGAATATATCTTTGAAGTATAATATCCCAAATAAGCTGAAACAAGGTTTTTTTTGTTTTCTAAGTATCTCAGAACCGCTGCAAGAAAGAACTAAAGATGTTAAATTGATACATCTGTAGTATAATTTGCAGCGCATTGATAAAGAACTGCAACGAAATCCTTCAAATATCAAGAAGAGTAAAGTAGTTCATAAATTATTATTTGCACTCCACCTTTAAAAATAGTATTATAACAACATCAAAGAATAAAAGCATAAAAAGTGTTTTGAAAATCCTGCAACTTTCACAGAACTCAAAACCTGACACCCTCATTTAGAAACTGAGCTCAGGTGGGGAACTTTGTAAGAACCAGGGGTGCAGAAAAGGCTTTACCACCTACAGCAGCTGGGAAATGAAGCAAAAATATATCCTGAACACCCAAACTCTGCTTTGCAGGAGTGACAACTGTGCTGACCATGACCACCCTGAGCATCAGTGCCAGGAACTCCCTGCCCAAGGTGGCCTATGCCACGGCCATGGACTGGTTCATCGCCGTCTGCTACGCCTTCGTCTTCTCGGCGCTCATCGAGTTCGCCACCGTCAACTACTTCACCAAGAGGGGCTACGCCTGGGACGGCAAGAGCGTGGTGCCAGAAAAGGTAACCCTGCCCCACTGCCACCCCAAAAGCTCACACACACTCTGCCACACCTGGTCACTCTGTGGGAGAGGGTTTAGCACGTTACAAATTCTTATTATGTACAACAGTTGTTGCTCTGAAAGAGTTTACTGCTGTGTCCACACACAGCATTTCTATGCCATGATTACTTAGACATTTAATACCTTAATACTACTATTACTTAATACTACTATTACTACATCATGCTATTAATAACGAAATGTTCTACTGAGATTTTAACTTTGAGAATTGAGCAGAAAAAACATCAACATGTATTATTTGAAGGGAACGCAATTATGTTTTTTTGTTTGAACAAGAGAAAGTGTGGATGCCTCAGCGTAAATGTAAGAAAAAAATTTTGTAGCTGCAGTTTTTGATAGTTCCCAAGGTATAGTGCTCCCCAGTACAACATTCAGAAGTGCTGCTCTATCATCACGACCAAATAAATCATCACAGGAGTTCTTTTTTCCTTTCTTAGCTATAGGAAAAAAGGGCTTATTTAGAAGGAGGAATTGAGAGCTATGCTGAGAGTGTGCAATCCTGATCTGTACCTCCATGAATGCACCAGAGAAACTCCCAGTGATTATTTAGGTCTGGGATCAGACCTGGTCCATAAACCACAGGTGCATCAAGAAACAGTTGAGGACATTTAGGGGATGAAAGAGAATTTTGCTGTTTCCTATGAATTAGCGTGTCAGCTGCTTCTGTGAGCAAGCTCATTCAGTTGGGTTAAATTCCCCAGCTGGTAATCATAAACACTCACAGACTAGAGATCCAACAGAACAGGTATTTGGAGGACCAGATGTAACTCACTGGTATGCAATGATATATTTTTAAATCAGGATTATATATATATATATTATTTATGTATATTAGTTCTGTAAGTCAGTGAAAAACCCTCCAAAATTAGAGCATTTATACAATGGAAACTACTACAAGAGTATTGCAGAACAAATGAATGAAGTATCAAAAACTTACAATAATGAGCTGCACAACTGCTGCTGAATGATGTGTTTTCAGTTATTGATGACACTTTCACTGAAAATAATTTTTTTTATTCCTTCTGTGTTTTCATTTGTTATAAAATTAACAGCTCTGACAGAACTGTATCCTTAAATATTAAATATTGCCTTGCTAATTTTTTTGCCCTTGTAATGTAGTTACTATAATGACTGTTTCATTTGTTACCAAGAAAATAACATTCTAAAAAAACCCCTACACAATACCAACCACAACAAACATAGTTTAAAACATTGGAAGATTTATGGCTTTGTGCTTGTTAGCAGGTAAGGGGCTTTATGTGTCACTTGCTGGTACCTGTGAGTTTTCTGCAGTGAGGAAAAGAGAGCAAGGCAAGCTCACAATGATCAGAGCATCACAGCTTAATCAAATTTAGAGCTCTAATTAGCTGTCATATTGCTTGTTCATGAAGTTGAATTTGACATGAAATATTAAGACCCAGGCTGGTGTCAGAGTTTTCTGTGGATCAGATTCCTAGTGACATTTAAATCTATTGAAAGGGTTTCCTCTGGGACTTCAGTGAAGCTGCTCGTTGCCTGCTGGATTTATTGCTGCTCACCAGAGTATCTGAATGAGCAGCAAACAAGACTGCCTTTACACTCAGTAACCATGTCAGCAGCCTCCCTACCTGGGAGGGGAAAAAATGGACAGCCAAAACTAAACAAACAAAAAATCAAAAACCCTACAAACCCCAAAACAAACAAAAAAGCCAAACCAAAGGCAAAACAACAAAAAAAGAACAAAATAAACAACAAAACCAAACAAAATAAAACCTGACCTGTCTTTTTTTGTTGGAATATTTTTCACCTGTTTGTTCTGAAGATTCAAAGCTTTTTCTTGGCCTGGAGCTAAGAATTTTATAACCATGAATTAAAGAACCTCTACATCAGAGTCATTAAGTGAATCCCTTTCCTTACTCAGTGGCATAATTTTAACATTTGAGCCTACATTCCCTTCCAGCATGGGGCTCCAAAGCTCTTCCCCCACAAGCCTTGCCCCTCTTGCCCTCAGGCTTCTGCAGCTTCATTTCCTGTTCCCATGTGTGCAGCAGGAGTCTGCTCACTCCCTGAAATGTTCACCTCTTGAACAAGAATTTTTTAATCAAAACTCCATTATTAGAGGGTCAGAGTAGCCATTAACCTATAGTTGATGTGTCATTAAAGGTACTGTGACCACACAAAAGTATTGACTCCCTGGGACAGCTGCTTCCTGAAAACAGAGAATTGTGTTTGCTGTCTTGTAAAATGACATAACAGATCAAATTTCACTGATATTTTCTCTTCAACCATATCTTCCCCCATCCCAAGAGGATAAAGTGGATAACATTTGCCTTTTCTTTTTGTGGCAAATACTGACTGAAGATTTTGCTAAGCTGTTGGAATTGGTTTTTGCTGTATGTTTTGTTGTTGGTTATTTTTTGTCTCATGATTGGAGGAATCCTTACGCCTTCTTAATAACCCACTACCTCTCTCTCCTGTGATTATCCTGAAGAACAGGTTTGCTCTGCCAGAAACTGGACAGTTGAATTCTAACTGGTATGCTCAGACGTCAAAATTCATTTTTTTTCCTACAAGTAGATCTCAAAAATAGAATACTAGAAAATATTAGGAGCTAGGGATAAAATAAGTTTAAATAAGCTCAATACGTCTTCCTCCCGTAAAAGATATTCAATATATTCTTGCTTTAGCAATATAAGTAGGTGGATGAAAAAGTCATACAGACATTAAAGTCTTTGCATATGGAATGTCATTTCAGCCATTATGATCCAATTTTAAGATTCAAAGAAGAACATTAAGTTCCTAATCCATAATTCATGTGCCTCTGGTGTAAACCATTAGTGAGCAGAATACTGACAGCTTTTCATCTTATTGAGTAAACCACTCCTTTAGTGCATGGTTACATGATAATTTAGTGTGTATTTTTGTGTAGAAATTATGTTAAAACTCTTCATATCACAATATTTGCCTTATTGTTGGAAGGCTACATTAAGAATTTGGCATCTTGTAAGTTTTATCCTGATCAAGGGAAACAGATTGTGAGAATATTGAACTATGAGTGCTGTTCCACTGCTATTATCATTAAAGCTGATTTTGCCAGTGAGCCTAGCTATCAGGTCTCATTTTTAGCTATCACCTTATTTGGTTTACCTAATACAAGTAATAGAAATGGACGATTTTGTATTTATTGTCACCTAAGTATTCTGCATGAGTTATACGCCCTGAACTAACTTCTTTCTTACAGCTTATTACACTTTGTGCTATGAATTGGATTAATTGCAAAATGTTACAGTGCTTTTTCATAATTTCATCTGTTGAGAAGGTATTGAGAATGAAATATTTTTCTTCTTTCTTCAGCCAAAGAAAGTGAAGGATCCTCTCATCAAGAAAAACAACACATACACAGCTACAGCTACGAGCTACACCCCTAATATTGCAAGGGACCCTGGGCTGGCAACCATTGCTAAAAGTGCAACAATTGAGCCCAAAGAAGTGAAGCCAGAAACAAAACCTGCAGAGCCCAAGAAAACTTTTAACAGCGTCAGTAAAATTGATCGGCTATCGAGAATAGCCTTCCCTCTGCTTTTTGGAATCTTTAATTTAGTCTACTGGGCCACCTATTTAAACAGGGAGCCCCAGCTAAAGGTTCAAACTCCACATCAATAACCTCATTTATTCAGATAGTTCTGTTTTGTCTTTTGCTCTGGGAATTGCTTCCCTTTTTCACATACAGTAATTCCCATTTGCTTCATTGCCTCTGTCTTAAAGAAAATAAAGGTTTCTTTAGTTAGCAAAAGGTAAAATATAACTGTATATTTAAAAAAAACTGTGTGTGAGGGAGAGAATGTTATAAACTATATACTTTGAAAAAGTGATTTTGGAGATGGAAGAGTCGTAGAGTAATGGGAGGGTGGAAAAAAAAAAAGAAACCATTTGTAGCAAGCTTAGTACTGAATATCCCCAAAAGATAGTGTATATGTATATGAAAAAGATATTTTTATTCAGAAGATTATAGGGATGGGGGAAATATTCTTTATGACATTCCTGATGCACATCTTAGACTGTATCATTTTTTCTGCCACTGTTTATAATCTTTTCAAGGATGTAAAGCTTTCCATTTGCTGAATCCCATAAAATATGTTATTTTCCTAATCCCTTTTTTCTTCTATGTCCCAAACTACCTGACTTATAATATTAAATAGTCTTTAATGAGAAAGGAAATCTGCTCACTCTAGGTACAGTTTGTCACTGTATAGCACATAAGATCTAATGGTAACAAATGCTTTAATCTGCTCTCTTACTGCAAGCTCGTTCCAAGCATTAAGTTGTCACTAGACTAGATTTAAAACCAGTTGCACAACCAAGTGCAGATCCCCAATTTCTACTATCACCTGTGTAATCCAAACAATTCCTGGATGCTTTAAAGATAGCTTTTACTCATCACTATGTTTTAGAGAGTTAAAACAATAAAAAACAAACAACAAAATTTTTGCAAGCTCTAGATATGTTGAATGTATTCTTTTATAAAATGATACATTAAAAGAAGCTTTAGACTGAGATTTATGAATAGCAGAAAGATAAAATATAGTATTTAAATAATATCTGTAAATATGCAGCATGAGATTGTACATTTTTTTACTTTTTTAAAGTTGTGTTCTTAAAACATTGTGTAGGATTCACCTCTTAGCTCTTAATATGTTGTTAAATGCTCAATAAAACATATTTAGAGCCTGAATTAAAGGAAAAAAATTAAATCAATGGTACTGGAAAGCTTACAAAAATAAATAAGCAGAAAGTGCTTGGAATTTATTCCATTTGTAAAGTGGTAAGTGTACAGCAGCTTGCAATTTGACAATGTCATCCAATGTATACTATTAGATTAATGACTGGTCTGCTCAGGTCATGCATAAACACTAAAGTATGGGATTATATTTGGTAGGTAAAAATGATGAAATATTTGTTAAGACAGAAGTTCATCTGTATATTACTGCTATATTTGCTGAAACATAACTGTTACAATAAGCGATGTAATATATGTAGCATTAATACAAAGAAGTCATACATAAAAGAATGTACAGGAAAATAGATTTTATTGAGTAAACTTACTACATTTCATTTCTACTGTAGCAATATATTTGTAGGAACAATATGTAAGGGCTTTAAATACAAGATGTCCATTTTGCAGGTATTGTGCTCCCTTTAAAAAATTCTAGTCAGTATCACTACTGCTAACTCTTAGAAATAAACTTTCAGATAAAGTTTTTTCAAAGAGACTGGAACAATGGTGGATATTTGCAAGAATAAATTAAAAAATGTAATTATGCTATTGAATGGATTTTGAAACAGTGCTACACGAGCCTCTAGAGAAACAGCTACTGAGAGTCAAGTTTAATAGGCAGTGATTTCTAAACTCTTAATAAATCAAAAAGTTGACATTCTCTATCTACAAAAGGAAATATTTAATGTTTGATTTAGAGATTTATTTTTTTTTAATAATTCTTCATTGTCTAACATTTAGTCCTGTCTGAACTTGATAAGTTATCTGATTGGATCTTATTTAAAAGGGGATGTTTCATCTCTGGTATCATGTGTAGATATATGTATAGAAAAAAATAAACTATGGCTCTTTAACTTCTGTGTACTTGTTTATCTTGTTATTTTTGGCGTTAAACTAGTGTGTTCATTTAGGGCATTTTATCTTTCTAGCAATTCATAGCTACCTTTTGGTCTGCATTTTGCACATTAGATGTGAATATTACTTACCTAGTCTGCTTTTTGCTATGCAATGATTGCATTATATCACCTCTTAGTTAGTCTATGCCAATAGTATTATACTGTATAAACTTGACTGCACAGTTTATCAAAGACAAGGTATTCTCTATGTAGCTTTTTTACAATGCTTTGCTAAACCATGTAATAATAGTAAGTCTTCCTTGAAAATAATGATACACTCTTATAGAGGACAGTTTCTGTTTACTCCTGAGATAATTTTAAAAAGATGACATTGAATGTTTATTGCACCTCAGTGCAGTGATGTGGCAATAAAACCTAAATCTAATAGAGGTTGTTTATGGCAGAAGCATGTATTGCTTTACAGAGTTTAGCAAAAGCTCTTTATTTTATGTCAGACTGTAATTCTATTATAATAATAAAGCTAAAAATGTTCAATAATGCAAGTGAATGTTTTACTTTGGTTTTCTTTAGTTACTGCCTTTTATGACACATTGCCTGATTAGCTGCTATTCATTCAAAGCCTTCGTTTCCTTGGATTTGGTAATGAATGCAGTTTTAATAGATGTGCTTTTCTGTCCAGTGTTTTCCAGGGACAAATATAACAGGAATGTTTCCCAAATCTGATTTGACATTCAGAAAAGATAGCTCACTCTGTACCATGTATATCCAGTAAGGCAATTAATTGCATCAGATGAACAATTGTTAAGGTTTTGTACCACAACATTGATTCATACAAGGTAGGAACAAAATAAAATGTATTTTTCTCCCAGATAAAATGGCAGATAAAACAGATACTGAGAGTAAAAGTATGACTGTTTAAGCTAGATATTTAACTGCTTAAATAAACACATAGTTCTAACAAAGACTGTTAGAAAAGAACCTCAGGTGTATAAAATAATATTTTACTTATTAAAATAATGGTAGGAATAGCTTTCAAACGAGCTTGTGTGTACCTTGGAAATTTTAGTTTTCAACTCCTCCTTCTTTCCCAAATAGAAAAAAGGAGACATGAAAAGTCATTCCAGTGCATTCAGCCCCCAAACTCTCTTGGAAATGATCCTGGAAAGCAAGGCTTGTGGTCTTCATGTACAGACACACAGCTTTAGAGGGTCCCAAAGGCAGATTTAAGCGTATATTTTACATAACAATATTCATAGTGTTCTCACGCATGACTCCTAGAGAAGGCTTCTTCAAAATGGAAGGAAAGAACGTAAGGACTCAGTTTCTATTAATTTATGATGCTTTCCTCTGTTTTGAATGAGGATAATGCAGTCTGAATCCCTGCTCCTTGCCTCCTACAAGTGGCTCCAGGGAGATGAATCCCTATGAAAACCCACACGGGCTTTTCTGGAAGAGGATGGTAAAGAAAGTGTTTGAACACCCACCTCCTGTGTTCACATGCCAGATGCAGAGCATACATGGGGATTCTCACATCTTTGTCACTGCTCAGACATTTTTAGGCAGAATTTTACTCAAGTAAAAATGAGTCAAAATGTCTAGAGGCAACAAGATTTGACTCAGAGGGAAAAAAAAAATACAACACTATTCAGTTTCACAGTGTGGAAGAACAGCCTCATCAGGTGGCAGATTCACAGGCACCAGCCAGGCCAGCATGGCACCCTGACATGGGAGTTCTGTGTTTGTTCTGATGTTACATCAACAAAGGCTCCTTCATTTTTCCTTGAATCATCCGTAGAAGCTACTGCAGGACTTTCTTAGTGGTCAAGAACTTTTTTTCAGCACCCATGACTTTTCCAATTAAATTATTTCTCTTGGAACTCTTAAGACCTGAAAAAACTGATTTTCTTTCTATCTCCTTCTATTTTTCATCAATATGATAAATAATAACAGCTTATGAAACACCCTAATGTCTGGAAAATGGGGCACACATGCTTCAAGGAGCAAGAAATAAGATAGCTTCTTTCAGCCACTGCTTTGTATTTGAAAGACTGTCCAAATAAATTAGCATGACTGGGCAAAGTCAAACTTTTTCTTATGGGCTGTAAAAGTATCAGTCATACTTTAAAATATAAAAATGCCAGATCCCCTCTGACTTTCTACAGCAGATCCACTGAAGAAAATATCCTCGTGCTATGCATAAACATGACATAGCTTAAATAAAAATGTGTTTGCAGTGCTAGCACATGAATTTTGCAAGTGAAGTGTATTATCAGCTTGTCAAGCTGTTGCTGTCATGTTCCATCTGATTACAAACTACGTCAAATACAACAAGAGAGGTAAAAGCCTTGAAACAATGATTTTCTGTAGGCTCATTCTCTCTGGCCATAGCCCCATCCAAACTGGCAGGATGACTTCACAGACGCTGATAAATTTATTTGATTAAACTGCTTTAGGGCAATTGAAGTTGCTCTCAGTGGGTTTTGCACTTGCAGCACAGCTGTTATGGGCATCTCACCCAAAGATCAGAGATACTTCCCCTCAGAAACCTGCAGATCAGCCAACACAGGGCACAGCTTTTTTCCATGTGCTGTCAAGGGAGCAAAGATGTGTTTGCTGAGCTCCTTCTTCAGCCATTTGAATGCAAACAGATACAATGAATTTCTTCTGAAGTGTCCTTATAATGCAGTATTTGATCAGCCTCAAGTGGTACAAGCCTAAGGATCTAAACCAGCCCCAAGATGTTCCATTTGTTCAGCAGTGATTTGCTGCTGGCTCCCCAACACACTACCTTTGCTACACTCTTGATTTTACATGCACCATCTGATTAGTATCAGATCCCTGAAAAAATACCTCATAGGAAAAAATATTTCAGCTGCCATAAAGTTAATGAAAGTTACTTAAAGACCTCGCATACTTGGAGATCCTGTTCCATTATGCCCACAGCAGCAGAATCACACTCCAGAGAGACAGCTGGTGAGCTTCTAGGACGGCTCTCCATTGCAGTGATATTTACTAATGTAACAAATTTACTGCAAGGATATAAAAAAATCCAGAAAAAAATTAAAGGGAAAAAATCTTTAATGGTTATCTAAAGCCTAATATTAAACATCAAAATAAAATAGATCTTTTTCCTAAATGAAATTATCTTTTTATGAAATACTTTATAAAAACAGTGAAAAGGACTTGAGACAAGAATCTTTCAAATAAATACACCTTTTGAATCAGAGAAAAAGACAATGGAGGTCGCAGTAAAAGCCACTACTGATTATTAGGACCTGCAGTAGGCACATAAATTTAAGAAAGGAATCTACTATTTCTCAATTAAGTATAAATAAGAGTTAATCTCTTTTTCTTGATGAAATTGTTAATTTTAATAATTCAGGAGGCATTTCAGGCGGGATTTTGCTTTGATTTTTTTTTTAACAAAACCCCACAAATCTCAACTTCTGGTTTAATCTTCTCCCGCCTGAGCAGCTGTGGCAGGCATGAAAAGGTGAGGGACACCATTCTTCAAGGTAGTGATGTATTTCACAGGAAATAGAAGTCTTACATCAAACATTAGCTTTAACATAACCATGTAAAGTGTTTTTGTAGCTGTACATAATGCTTAGCTACACCTCCTGGACATGACAAAACAATACACAGATTAATGTAAAACCATGGACTTGGTAGGGTTTGGTTTCCATTGATGGAAATCCATCCCTACCTTGTCTCACCAGCCCTGATTTGTAGGAACCATGCTAATTTAGACCAAGTAAAATCTGACTTTGGGCTACTAAGGCCTTTACAAATTTGTTGCTGACCAACCTCTCATCTCTGTGGGAGGCAAAGGAAACTTTAATGAAGTTACTGGAGCAATGTTCCCTTTCCACAGTTAAAGGACCGTGTGAGTAATGAATGTATTGATACAATATTTAATGGCTGCAAAGCCAGAATGTTCACACCTCCAAGAACTTCTTTTACATCCATGCCATCTATCCCTCACAAGATAGCCAGACTTGTAGAAAAGGTAAGTATTTTCCAGTTCAGAGGATGCCAGCCATGACTCCACTGGCAGCTTCCTAAAAATTGGAGCTGTGTATTGGAGCTGTGTTCTGATCACTGAATATCAATGCTTATGTTCATCTCTGATCCTAACCCAGGCTTGTTTTTCCAACAAAGTTTTCAGGGCCAAAAGTTCTGCATCCATTTAACAGTTTTTGATCAGACAGATTTTTGGCTTGCAACTCCCAAGCAGAATAGAGAAGAATAATTTCAAGACTACTGAGACAGAAGAGAAAGGTCATTATGGACAATACAAAGAACTGGTAAAGCAGAAAGTCCTTATCATAGCTTTAGTTGATAACTAACCATCCATCATTCCATCCCCTGGTCTGCTCCTCGCAAATGAGTTAATAAAACAACAAAAATGCCTTCAAGTGGATATGAGCAGAATTAAACAGGTGCCTGATGCTTTTGAAATCCTCATTATTTCTATCCATGCACAGAATGACTTTTAAAAGCATACTGGTGAGGCTAAAAAGCAATTATAATACAAAAACCATCAGATTGTGCAGCAAGTTCTACTAACAAAATTTTCTGAGCCTGAATTCTACCAGAGCATGCAGCTGAAAATCTTCTCTTTCAGATAGGTGGACAATGCCATAAACACTTAGGGGGCAAGCCATGGAAACATGGGTTTCAAGATTTTGAGACAGACAAAGAACTCTAAGTTCTATTCACATTGCTGCAACACATTTTCTTAATTATATAACAGAGCTTGAAATTTATATTGAGGGTTTTCATAGATCTGCATGGAACCCTTGATCAGACAAATCTAAGACACAAGTTACTTGTCATGTTCCTATATCAGGCTTTAGTAGTGGCAGTAGGAATAACAATTAGATATCCAAGTCAATTCTGTGAGATATTTTTACTACATAATTCTAAACTGACAGAATTTATCTTTCAATACAACTTTTATTTTCCTTAATACCATCCTTGGCTGACTGAAAAGTAAAAAAGATACAAAAAGCATGAGTATTTATTTTGTTAAAGCCTTAGGTTCAAAAGGAATAAGTAAGCTTCAAGAAAAACAACCTAAAAAAAAGCAATTTTATCTGGCTACTGCAAGAAGTAAATGGAAAGAAGTTTATTTATAAACATGATTCATTTATTTATAAATGTCTAGAGATAAGAAATAATAATAATTCTCTGATGTAACAAAAGCTGACGTATTTATTACTAAACATAATGTACTTAACAACAAGAGCTGTAAGACAACAGGCTGTTTTACTACTGCCTCTTAATGGGAATTACATGAATAATGAGTCTCAGGAGGCACTTACCAGTGATAAAGGTAAATATTGGCTCTAAAAAATGTCAGACAAGCTATTATATCTCTGTATTGCAAACAAGCTACACAGATTATTAGCTATTATTTTGTTTTATTATATCTAGCACTTAATAGCTGGGAATGTATATTTAAAAGATAAAACAGCTGATAATATCTGAAAGCACAGTCAGTGCAAAGTAAATAATAATCGATTTCTTTTCACACCATAACTGTGGCTGGATGGTGTTCAGGAATAAAGGAAAACAAGCTTCCATCAAGGTCAGTGCAGGGAAGGATCTTGAACAGAAACCAGCACAGAACAAACAGAATTGCAACAAATCATGTTAAAATCTCAGATGGAAAATAGAACTTGTTTCTACTACTCTGAGTTTCTTTATAGGAACAGAGAAGAACTTGCCTGAGATCTGAGCTCAGGTACTTGACCCATTACAGAGTGCACTTTGCACAGCTAG
>JAHXMQ010006307.1:5938679-5959768 GCA_020466415.1 Ammodramus savannarum pratensis | reverse complement strand
AAGGATTTCATCAGAAGGCTAGCAAGGAATAGAAAGGAATGGTAATAAAATCTTGTGACTGACCAGCGAGTCAAAAACAGCCAGACTGTGATTGGCCATTAATTACAAACAACCACATGGGACCAATCACAGATGTACCCATGGCATTCCACAGCAGCAGATAATCATTGTTTACAGTTTGTTCCTGAGGCCTCTCAGCTTCTCAGGAGAAAAAAATCCTAAGGAAAGGATTTTTCATAAAACATGTCTGTGACAGTGTGGTGCTGTCTCTGAGGTGCACCGCTGAACAATAAGGTTGAAAAGGACACAAAGTTATCCTTGGGCACTCCTTGCGCCAAAGAGGGACAAATGGCTCTCACAGGAAACACCATTCCTTATCTCTTAATAATTCTTATTTGAATGTATTAATTGTATTAATTTTATTATTTCTAAAAGTGTTTAGAAATATTATTTCAAAGTGTTTCAGAAAGGCCAAGAAACCATTAACACTGGATGTATGCCAACAGTTTTCTGTCCGAGAAACTACAGGCAAAATACCAGGCAGACCAGACCATGACCTGTTAGCTGCAATAACTGGTAACTCAGGATATCTGAGATTTAGGAAACTGTTCATGTGAACATTACTTTCAATCCACTTCTGCACAGTCAAGAGAAAAATATTCACCATGGTCACAATACCATTTTTTTGGTGCTGTAACCCAAAGGTTTAGCTATGGTTTAACTGTCCAAGGACTCAAATTACCAAATCTTTTTCAGTAATGTGAAATGGTAATAATAATGCTGAGCTGCTTATAGATGCTCATGTTTTCATGTTTCCCTCTTTAAATGAATTATGTTTAAGAGGGAGAATAGTTTGCAGTTCAGCAGATTTGAAAACATCCTGCAAGGATCTACTCACTTTGCTCTCCCAAGCTTCTACAATGACCTTTATATTCTGCTGAGAAAAAATGTCAGGTATCAGCTGGTATTATTGCTGTTAGCTCTAACAGCACTGAGGATCTGTGGTGTGCAATGGGACTTTTCAGCAGTCAATGCTGTACAAAGAGCTAAGAGGCAGGTAATTAGAAAAAGGCAGGGAAAGCTGAAAACCTCACCACAGTAATGGTAATGTTCATGTTCATTAGAAGTCTCAGCACTGGAATGTGCTATTAATACTGAAAATTCTAGCCCATACTAGGCAATAGCATACAAGCACATTGTGGCTAAGTCAGTTGTAAAAGAGAATTCTAAATGGAACAGAAATACATTTTGTGGAGAACTTTTTCACCCCAGCCTGTTTCTAGTGAAAAATCAAAGACAAAGATTTTTGAGATAGATGGTTCTCACACAGTTTATGGAATTCTTAGCAGAAACCTAAAATGTCTTGACAACACCTTTGGGTTTTGTGGTTGCAGGGTAGACGCGTTCCCTTTCTTGCAGTGAATTTTCTCATAAAGAAGAAAGTTTGCTAAGTTTGAATGGTCTCTCTGTGGTGAGTGATTCCCAGCTGTAATATATTTCAAAAGAACAATCTTAACTCACTGTACCCATCAATTCTACTCTACAGTTGTCATTTCTGATGTCCCAGACATCACCAGCCTGACTTACATTTCCTTTGCCACTCGTGTCACTCCTGGCCAGTGCAGAGCAACAGAGGTCAAGGGGCAGAGCTGTAAAGATATGCCAGGATGAGGAAAATCAATTCTGGAGCCCAAAAGGCAAAACTACTGATGCAGAAGATTATTAAATACAACCAGTTGCCTTATGGCTCTTGAATCTTCTGAGGAGAACACTGTGAGACTGCTGTTCAATAAATATGAAACATAGTCTAGGGCAATTCAGAAAAAAAATCAGATTCTTCTTTTTCATTGCTCCTAATTACTGTTTGCTTGGCGGGGAGGGAGGGGAGGATGGCAGAATGCTTATCTCTATGAAATACTTTAAAAGTATTTCTATGGCTAACATAACACAAAGAGTGCAAAACCTGCTGACCCTTAGAGAAATTTGCATCAGCTCTGGGACTCTGCCAAGGGCACAAAGTCATTGAAGAAAAATAACTACGTCTTAAATATGTGTATTTAGAGCTTAAATTGTGGTATGATGAGGATGAACTCTCAAACCTAATGAAACACTTCTAAACCGCTAATCAAATTATTAAAATGCTAATAAATTATTTTTAATTTAAACACATAAATATGAATTTTCTCCCCAAGTTTAAGTGATTTTTTTGTCTCCCATAGCTTTAGTGTTAATTTGCACTTCAACTTTGATGTCTAGACACCTGCCACACAACATAATTCATGCACAGAATACCACACGGCATAATTTCTTGAGGAGGATGAACAAACCACGGAACCACAGTTCCTTCTAAATTTTATGGTAAACCAATGGAAAGTTTGGGGTTTGACACTCCAAGCTTTCTTTTTTACTTAAAGCCATATGTACAACATAACCATGGTTTTAAAGGAGCCAGACCAAGCGACTCATGAGTGATGTCATCTCAGAAACCCCCAAAATTTTGTTCTAATTTCCCATGGAGATAAATGGTGAGCTACTCAAATGTGTGAATGGCATTGATGCACATAACCTGCAAGTCTGGTTCTAAGTGGATATTTCAGTATGTGCACAGAGGCAGAACTCTTCACTCATTTGCCACCTTTTCCCCCTCCTTTCTCCACAAATTCTTATTGTGTGGGCATAATTTGCTTTACAATCTTGAAGTTTTCTACAAAGTTCTTCTTCAAGCTGTGTGTAACTAGACAGAATTCTCATGACCCAGGAAAGTTGAGGTGGCCAAATGTGATAAATGAGCACATGATCTATCTCAACCACAGTTAACCACTGAAATGTGGGTGCCTAAACCAGTTGGAGGTCTTGGCCCATGTAGGCTGTAGTGTATTGAATTTCACTCTTGACAGAACTTGGTAAAATAATAAATCATGGAAATATTGTTCTCATTGGTATTAGTGGAACATTTGAGCTAGAAGCTCCTTACAGATTCCCTCAATTTTGCTAAACCTTCAATTGCTTGCCTTTGTTTCGCTCTTGCATTTGCCAGGAGTTGTTAGGGCAAGACATAGGGAAGAGAGTCAGGAAAAAAGTGAGATGACAGATTGTTTCATGCCACAAGGGACTGTGCGATTAAGAAACACAACAAGCTTGTGGAAAGATTTTGTGGCTGCAGGCAACCTATGTCAGAATTAGAGAGCAGGAGTCCTGGGACAGCAGTGCCCCAAAGCTGTGACTTGTAACAACTGTATTTGGCCTAAATACCAAAACAAATCCCCATTTAGTCATCTCCAATCTAGTCAAAGGAGACAGTAAGACACAGAAAGGAATAACTAAGTAGTTGCTGCATTCCAGTCCGTTCTGAGACACTTATCCTGAACTAACACAGCCTTTGTATGTGATAAAAAATTAGCTTCTGGAGCAAAAGTTTATTGTTACTCTCTGTAAGATGCTGAATCATCTGGATCTTTTTCCATGAAAACAAACTCCTTTCTGTTTTATTGGATTTTTTAACATAGTTTTCCTCCATATGATAAATGCATTTGGACTCAAAAAATGGAGAAATGACTTTGACCCTAGTCAGTGTTAAACAAATACTGGAATTTACTTGGATTAGATGATTCTTGATGAGCAGGTAGAGCATCAACCTTTGTGTAGTCCAATCTTAATGAATCAGGAACACACCATTTGAGAAACCTGAATTAGGAAGAGCACTGTGCAGTTGCTGTAGTCTGAACTGTGTTTAGGCTACAATCTGTGCAAGACTGAGCTATCAGTGTAAAAAACAGCCTAGTAAATACTCAAACATAAAACTTTACTGCCTGTGCTCCATAAGGATTTTTTCTTTAAAAGATACATATACTTCCTTTTGAGCAATATATTTTTGCTCTAAAAAAGATTTTGATGAAATGACATTGGAATTTTATTTCTAAGTTAATAGGCAATATAAGATGCTATGAAAAAAATGGGGGTTTATATATGATCACTAAAATGCAAGGTTGATAATGTGGCAATACTGTTATTGTGTTATCAAATGATTCCCATGAAATGCTGGCAGACCAATACAATCCTGCTCAACTTTCATGAGTTAATAAAGTATATTATAAATGTTAGGTATATTCTGCTATATAAAACATTCTTGTATCTGCAGTCTGTGCTGTATTTTATACTGAATAGTATAAAAAATGCATTCTGTACAAAAGACAAGAAGAAAGAGGAAGAAAAAAAGCAGCACAGATGATGGATTTCAGAGATTCAGCTGGAAAGCATTGAGAAGTAAAATAGCCCTATGTACAATACAAGGAAGATTCAAAGAAGAAAACGGTGAAAAAGAAAGAGCAGAAAAAAGGAAAAAGCAAGAGCAGAAAAAACTAAGAGAGAATGAGCTTCCATCCACCAGTAACGAGGTTTGAGAATATTAATGCACATCCCAGTGTGTTAGTTGAATTTGTGTTTCTACATTTTTGATTCATGTTAAGAAAGCAAGACCTAAGTAGTGATTTGACTTAGGACCCTCTCCAGCTCCATCACAAAATTTTGCTACTATAGCTACTGAGCCAATATAAATATAATTACAATGGAATTTAATTCCTTATTAACTTGGAGAATATATATATATATATATATATATATAAAAAGAACAAGAAACACATTCCTGCACCCTCATCAGTATAATTACCATGATAATTTCCTACCTGACCAAAATATCCAGTGAGAAATTAGAAATATCTGTTTGAACCACCCAGCCCTAGACACGCATTCAGAGTTGACAATTAGGGGGGTTTTATCTGTGAGCTTTTTGCACCTCAGCATTAAACAGAGATTTGAAAAATTTGATACAATTTGCAGGTTGTATGGTGCTGAGTCATGTGTGGAAAAAAGCGAGCTCCAGAATCAGGCTGGGATAAAAGAAAAAGGTTATTAATAAAGTAACATGCTCAATTATGTAGAAATAGAGGATTCCAGGGAGATCCAGTGGCCCTATTGACAGCATGGGTGGCAGTTTTTAAGCAAAACTCCATCATCATAATCTTATGAGGTGATTAAAGACAAAGACTCAATTAATAAGGATTGTTATAATGTGATTTGGAGTGGATTATGGTATCATTTCACTTCCTGGGCTTCGCAGATAGAAATAGCAGATGAATGCAGGATCCTATTAGCTAGCAATGAAATAAAAACCTACAAGCCCAAACTGGGAAAATAAAACAGAAAAACAAATTGTGAGCAAAACAAATGTCAGTAAAATTACTGACATGAGGTTTAGGCTTATGCTGCTGCAAACTAACCAGGGAAGGGATTTGAGAGCTGCTGCTGAAAATTTACAAATTCCAACCCAATACAATGCAGTCATGAAGCAGGAAAATGAAAATTGGAATCAAAGCTCCAGAGACTGAAGTGGAAAATAAATAAAAAGAATTAGTGTTGGTATCTACTTATTTTTCATCTACAGTTATAGGATGTTAAATACAGAAATCCTGTTCAATTTTGGATGAGAAAACCGAGCCAAAAATTGAGAAGTAGTGCCTGAGCAACACAACTAATGTACATCATATGACTTAATGCAGATCAGAAAGATTTCTTAAAATATAATAAATTAAAAATTAAAAACTGTCTCTGGTAGAATAGTAGAGATTAAAATATGTGGTATGAGTAAGGAATCTGTGCAGTAGTTTGAAAAACTATACATAAAATGTCATGCTACCTGTTTCATTAAGAAGCAGTAATCAAGCAAGTTGACTAAACCAATTAATATTATGCAGCAAAATCAAATTAATTGCCCCACTGGGATATCCTCTGTAAAGGTAGAATTATTATTTGTCAGAAAAGCCAAATTCCCAATCTGAAGAGAGGAAATTAATCTGCTTCATCACCAAATCCTACTGACATGTCAAGTGAAAGCCTCTAGGGCTAATTCTCCATCACAGCACACCCTGATGAGGAGCTCAGGAGCAGATCAGCCTGGGAGTGCTCCCTGTGTCACCGTGATTGATGACCAGCTCAAAGAGATATTTGTAAATGCTTATTTGGCCCCCCATGAGTTTCAGTCAGCACAACAGACAGCTCAGAGTCCCAGACAATGCTGGGGCTTCCTTGAAAAAGGCACTTTCATATAAATGAGAGCTCTCCAGGAAATGACCATTAGCAGAGGAAGAGAAAGAAAGGTTGATAAGGGAGCCAGACACACAGATAAGAGCAGATTAAGATCAGAAAGAGAAGCAGCTCTTCCAAGTTTTGCCCAGTGTCACCTCCATACTATGCTCTATCTTTATCATGATATAAAAATTCAATGTTAGACTCTTCCCCCTACCCCATCCCAATCACAGATTATTTCCACATCCTTTCAGATACTGAAAAATGCTGAGACAACAGATTGGAGGCTCACTTTCCAGCTCTGCTGGAACCATCATCCAAAGATTTGAGAGAGATTGCATATAACCTCTTTATAAAATTAATCTCCATCCCTGACAGACCTCGCACTCCAATACAAAATCAGTCTCTTCTGAATCCCCAGGATAATCAAAGTGCTATAGCCCTTGTTATAAATAGATTTAAGTGATCTTAGCTCACTTGTTCCATCACTATGCCAGACAATCTTGCCATCACAAAAGGATTATCATAAATGACCTGGAAAATTCTGTTAATCCACAATGGCTTCAGAACAGTTATAGTGCAGGACACCTTAAAGAAGTTATTTCTGCCCTTAACCATTATTCATAAAAGAAAAAAATCTGTACTTGGGAGCATTCTTATTCTTTTATCTACTTTTCTTTCTCCAGATCTGACTTATCATACAGAAAAACATTCTGAAAAAAACAGACAACCAAAAACTTAAACATGTCTTTCCTTATTTTGGCTTTAAGATAAAAGAAGTCAAGGTTAGTTCTAAGGCATTTTCTTCAGCATATAACTGAATCTAAGGTCCTTGCACAGATACACTCCAATTAGCCTGTGACTGACAGCTGTCAGACTGGTTCATAATCAGGATTCTTTACCGCAGATATTCAAAGAGACTAAAGAAAAAATTCATAGAAAATTGAATTTTGCTAACAACCAGACTAGTGCTAGCTCATTGAGATTTTGTTGCTGCACATGCTTCTTTTTTCATTTCAAAGACAGGCATTTAAAGACATAGTTAGCTTTTCCATAGCAGAACATCTAGTGAGGTTTGTAGATGAATGAAGTCATCCAGGAATGAAAAATTAAATGAGTTCACCTACACAGAATAACTCACTTCATGAATACTGGCACAATAGCTTAAACTAATGAACAAACATATGCAAAGAAACCAAGTATATGCAAATATGCAGCAATCATACATACAGTATAATTCTACAAACTATAAAAGGGAACTTACTACTGGGTTGAACATTTCTAAAATTAAGAATGTCTTCCTCTACCAGACTTCTGATAATGTAATATTTTGTTTATTTAAACAGAGGGAAGTTAGCAGGAATGGCCACCTGTCCTTCCTGAATGCCTCATGGTCAATGCCTGAGATTATTCTTTCTCCCTGCCTGTATCATTATTTACATCACAAGCAGGGGCAGTACTGTGTTGTTCCAGGTACTATACGCACATGGGCTAAAGAAATTAGTGTGGTGTTACTGACTTTTCAAAGCAACTTCAAAGCTAGTTTTACTCACCAGCTTTTTGACACACAAAAAATGCTCTCTTGTGTTTAAGGATGGGTATAACTAGAAATCAGCAAATCCATTTTTCTCCTTCTCTCACTCCTTGCCTTCAGATACAGTAATGTTTAAATTGATATATTCTAGGGATTTTGAGCACTGAATTTAACCACCAGTGACTAATCCAGAGAACCAGCTTGGTACTCACAGGAAACAAAAGCAGCCATGAAATTACAATTACAGATATGATCACATTATTTTGGACTGAGAACAATGGCCCTAATTTTAACTCTCTTTGCTATAAAATTACCTCTGTTTCCCCTCTCTCATGTATTCTCATGTGGACCAGAAAAAGAAACTAAGTATTCTGGAATGTGACAACCAGACATAGTGGGAATGGCCTTGTCTCACTGTGCTGATTTCATTGTGCTCCTAATTGTAGCATCAGTGGTCATAATTAAAACGTCACCAAGAAATTAAAAATGTTCCTTCTCTGCAACATAAATAAAGCTCTGTTTATTCATCCAGGAGAAGGATTTGTGACACAAAATACCCTTCTACACTAATTTAATGAGCTCATTTTCTGGGGAGGATTAACTGATAAGATGTTTAGATGGAACTTAATTATTCTTCGTGAGATAAAGTAGCAAATTAGGGTATACTGTGTGGATTAGTAAATAAGTAATTTATTTTTCTATAATTAAGATCCAAGTTCAAGCACCAAGTAAGATGGGTTGTGTTATCAAGGGACTGTATGCTACATTTTCCCAACATTGCTGAGTTTCAGCACATTAGTTTATTACCCAGAATTGAAGGGCATTAAAAAAAAAAAAAAAAAAAAAGGAAGATACAGGGAGAAAATAAGTGGAAAAAAACTACAAGCTTTCATGATAAATATTTACATGTGAAACACATTTTGTATTTAGATTTCAGAAGCATTTGAACTATAGAGTCCAACTATTTTCAGAATCACAAGATGACAAATGGAGTCTTTCATGTCTGTTCTATTGTTTATGTGAGGTTTTTATAGAGTGGTAAGTATGAATTAGCTATATCTATATAATCACAGAAAGATTGTTAATACAGATTGTGTTGTTATTCAGACACTTAACCCTCCAATAGCATTTTACATGATCGTTCAGTTCTCCATTATGAGGATAGAAGCCATAGATAAAAAAATAGATGTTTTTCCATGGCTTTCTTGCTGTGATTTTTGAGCCTGAACTTCCATAAAATGCTTCAGATCAGTGAAAGCTCTTGTTTTAGGTAAGCTACCCACATTCAGCATGTTTCAGCTGCACACCTGTGGCTGGAATACAAAAACCATGGAACCACAGGACAAATGAAAACCACTGTTGAGGTTTTGGGAGTTCTCCTTCTGGCTTTTTTTCTCTTTTAAGATGGGGTTACATTTTCCTGCCTCCCTTAGCAGACACCTGTCTTTCAAAGCAAGACAATCACCTAACAGAAACTATCAATTTTTCAGTTTGGTTTCATTTGAGGTGACATGTGTCCATAATTTAAAGCTTTCTGCTCCATATCATCAGCTGAAGTGACACACCTGGGTCTGTTGAGCAATGCTCTAACCCTGGTTCATTCAGGACTTAAAGCAAACAGGAAGGGCATCAGCATCCAAAGCATCCTCACTGTGCCCTTGCCAGAGAACAAGAGAGACCATGCAGAACAGGCAGACCTAAAGTAAGTCAATAATACAAGTTCATAACCTCCTGAAACTCACTTTGTTCTCCTGTATTAGCATTTGCAATCAAGCTGTTAGCTGCAATTTCTGAAAACAAATGCATAAATAATGAATGATATGTAAATTAGGTCACCTATTAGAATGTCTCATAGAACTCTCATTTAGTGGGTGCAGGTACTCTCTAAAAATATCATAGGGTTCAGTCTACCCATGGCAGGAAAGTGGGGAAGGTCATGCCCTTCCCAGTGCCTTCAGCCATTGGAGTTGGAGCTCTGCAACACTGAGCATGTCCTCCTTTAGTGCCCAACAAGAGCCATGGCAAAGAGAACACCCACTGCCATTTGACCACAGAATTTACTCCAAGGGTTTTCTTGGATTGTCAGGTGTTTCAGCTTCAGATTCCTTCCTTTCTGGTATTTTTCTCAATAAACTCAACATTGCTAGCAACTAACAAACCAGCTGGGTGCAATGATTAACCTGCTAACACACACAAATGGACAGCTACAAATAGTTTAAAGGCAGAATATGTATTTGCCTTCTACCTTTTCCACCAAATATGTAAAAGACCACAAAACATAAATGCTACTTCTCCAATATTTTTCTACTCTGTCTCTAATGCTTTTCTGGGTTTGCTCAACCTTATATGTTTTGCTCCCTACAAGGTACCCAGGTTTCCAGTCTGTTTGATTCTTCCAGGAGATGGCACAAAACTGGCTTTCAGATATCTTGTGCTCATATTAAACAAACTACTGGGCAATTTATTCACAGCACAGAGGCAGAAAGGGAGGCAAATTACTCCAGCCTGGCTTCACACTGCTACCTTCCCTTCCACAGGCAAAGAAATCTTACATGTTGTTAGTTATTTAGCTTAAGTAAATGAGAATATTTTAGTCATATTTGGATCTGTCCAACTGCAATTTTTCTTTCTTTATTATTCCTTTCCTACAAGACAAACATTTATCTTCTGGTGAAATACAGCTCCCCTACCACAAAATTTCATTTCAACAGCTGTTATTTTACACATGTCTGCTGCTTTTTTGCCCCAAAGCGTTAATACTCTTTCCTCAGACTTAACTTCAGACACTCAGAACACCCCAATGTTTATACCCAGACATCTTGCTTTGTTTCTGTTGTTCCACAGTTGCCAACAGGAACAACAAATAAAGAGAGAGAGTACAATCTGGTAACCATGTGAAAAATACATTACTTTTTTTCTGGCTACTGTGTTACCCTATTCCGTTTATCAACTACCTCAACCCTTGAGCCACCTCTTCTCAGAGACAGTCCCCCATTCTTTTAAAATTTAACACATTGTGGTATTGGCTAAATAATAATTGACTAAATTGCTTGTTGCTCTTTTGTAACATTCACCAAAAGAATTCAGGTGATTCTGTATTGGTGAACTTTCCTTTTCCTTCATTTGCTATCTGCAATTATGGTTTCACTAAAAACAAAACAGAACTTCATCTAGGGTAACAAATGACGTAACAGTGTCAGTGCAGTGAGAACACAACTTTATAAAACTTATACAGTTCAATGCTTGGCAATGCCCTCAGTCTCATGGTGGGATTCTTGGGGTTTCCCTGTGCAGGGCCAGGAGCTGGATTTCAATGATCCCTGTGGGTCACAGTCCATGATTCCCTGCAAAATGTGCAGTTTTCCCTGAGATAAAAACAAGTACAAGTTGCATGGCAGTAATGGTCATGAGAACTACTTCAAAAATATCTTCTGCTCCATTGGAAAATGGGACAGAGAAGGCAAAGGAGCTGTTTCAATCCAATTCATAAATAATCTGTCATCATCTATTCTGTTCAATCCCAAACAGTGTCACCATGTCCCTGTTTATTTTGAACTTGTCACTTAAGGCAACCAGACAAATTATTGATCTCTTCATCAAGCATCTCAGTGTAAACTTTGATTAATTGCTTATGTTTCTTTCTGGGAGTGAAGAAATTGCTGAACTGCAGTGGCAGATGAGAGGAAGCTGAGAGGCTGCTCCCAAAATCACGAGTGCTCACCTGAAAGCCCTCAGAGCATGAACTCTGGGCTTGGGCACACTTGTACTTCATTTGAAACAGGAGCAGCTACTACAGCATTCAGCTCAAAGTCAACCCAAGGTCAAAAAAGCAAAGCTTTGAGAATGCTTGTAGATTTCAAAAGAAAGCACAGCTGAGGCAAAGCTTCCCACATCTCACTCATTGAACTAAAACAAAGGTCCTGGAAAAGATTTCGCCAAAACAAGGTTTTATTCACAGAAAAAAGTTCAGAAAGAATGAACAGAAATTTTTTGCTGCTGGTTTTAGAAAAGTTTTTGTTAATATACACAGAAATTTGCAGTAAGACTTTTCTTTAACAAAAGGAATTGCACCCCCTTAAAAGACCAGGATCCATAAGGAAAAATGAGAAACTCAGCTTGATGGAAGAGGACACAAGGCACCAGCCTCCCCTCAGAGGCCACTGTATTTTTGTGAAAAGGTGAGAAGGAGTGTTATCAAGAAATACCCTCAGTTTCCTTTTTATCATAATGAAAGGTCTGCTCTTCTCTGGGAGATGTTCTAAGATATAACTTTTTTTTTTGCCTTTTCCCTTTTTTTACCTCTTTTTGTTCTAGCCACTATTGTTTCTCTGCAGAAGGAATTGCTCTCTTTCCACTTTTACTTAGCTGCATGTCATGGAACAAAGTTATCAATGATAAGTGAATTGAAATAAATGCAGTGCTTCAGTGTGCAATTCACTAAGGGCTCCTGTGCCTGGGAGCCAGCTCTGTGCCCACTGAACATTAAATTTCACAGAAAGTTCACAAAACCATGGCAGGCTCAGAAGTGGAAGACTGAAAGATCTGAGGCTGAGTGGGTGGAGGTCAATGACCAAAAGGAAGAAACCTCAACTAATACTTGAAACTTGTTTGAGTATCAAATAGCTACACAGGAGACAGATTGAAGAAAAATGAAGAACTGGAATATCACTTTTAGCTTGGCTATACTTTTAGGACAGCACTGTGTGTGTATATATATGTAGGCTTTTAATGATTGGATCTCAAAGTAATGTTGCACATTATTTCTGTACTTCCATTCTTTGGAGAGGAGAGGAAATAATAAAAATTAATTTAGTGAGTGTGGAAAAGGTTGAGATATATTCAAGGCTATCTCTTGTGATCTCTCCCTGTCCAAAAGCCCTGAAGTAATTGATGCCCATAGTTTCAAGAGTTTAATGTGGAAAGTAGAATAATCTGAAGTAGAATCCATCAGAAAAAGCTGAGCAACCAGGGACCCCTTTCAAACTGCTTTTTACTCTCTGCTGATACTTGTCTGTTCCCTGCAAATTCCAATGCAGGAGAAGTTTCATTGACTTGAAAGCCCTATTCAGCCTTATCTCTTGAATTAATATAGCTGCACTCTGATTTTTCCATGAAAGGAACTTTCAAAACATGATTTATTGTCAGCTCCACTCAGGATGGAGGGACTTCACTGTATCTCCTTTCCAGCTTGCAAGGTCATGTTGAACCTCACAATTACTGTCTCTGCTCTCTCTGATGGGCAGAGAGTGAGAGAGGCGTTAACCCATGGTGGGGATAAGATGAACTGGAAAATGGTGGGAAACAGTGTGAGAGAAGGATAAGGAACTTCCAAAAAATGTATTTGCCAATAATTAATAAGTCACTTGATTAGGTAACATTGCTAAGGTGAAACTCCTCAGAAGGGGAGAAAAATCCTGTAAGATGACTGTGGTTTTTGCTACTTTTACCATTTTCCAACCAGAGGTGACCTTTTCCAAAATGTGTATTTTCCTTTAACTGATTTTGTCTTGTGATATTGCAAACATGGAGCAGAAAGAAGCTTCTTTCTGTGATATTATCTTGTGATATTACAAACACACAGCAGAAAGAACCAGTTCCCTTCAAGAGCAATGTACTAGAGAAGAGATCCAGCACGGCAATCCTATGGAATTCAGCAGCTCACAAACATCATCAGCAAAATACCTTTTCAGTTTTAGTCATTTTCAGCAAATGTAGATAGCTCATCATTACAGAAAGACCAAAGCAGCCAAGGTTCTAAACCATGCTGGGTTTTATCTAGTACTTAAACAATTATTTAAGTAGTTCATCTTTAGTATAAAGTACTGCTGGGTGCTTTTATTCCCCCATAGAGAATCGAGTGGGCTTTCCCTTACTCTCCCCATTTCATGGACTTTTTTCAACTAGAAAGTTCATCAAGTGGATCAAATTGGGATTCTGTCGAAGTCAGCTACAAATTATCATTGACTTTGAGAGGATTTCAAGTTTCAAAGATGATTAAATGCATATATGTAACATTATCCCTGAATTTCCTGTATCTCTATAGGACTAGGTATAAACAGGTAGACTGATCTCCACATTTCTCAGATGGTCCTTCTTTAAAGATTCTTATATCTTTGAATTTTTAACTTTGAAGTCCTTAGATTCAAGGCAGCAAATATGATTATTCTCTGGGAGACTTTAACCATCTTAAGATTTTTTTTTTCTTGAAGTGTTCTACTTATAGCAGTAAACTAATTATATGCAATTAGAACACAGCAAAAGTCTCAGAAAATGAGAAGCTGATAGAAAGCTACAAAATCATAATAAAATGAAAGCATAACTATTTTTGAATACAGAGTTCCATCTTTCAGGCTTAATCTTTTAAATCCTACATTGTATAAAACAATTATATAATTTAACTTTGCCAAGTGAACATAAATGAAAATACATGTATATTCTAAATTAATTAGCTGACAACTTTGTGTTTGCTTTTCATGAATATTTTAGTAAATGGCCTAAAATAATAAAAATTGCAGAAGCTGCAATATTAATATCAAAGTTACAAAGTATTTACAAAAATGCACTCATGAAAGCAAAGGCATATATATGAATATCTATTAAAATAAATTCTTTGTATTTTCCCCATTGAAAGAGAAACATCTATAAGTATCTGAGGTTAAATCAGTCAGGTTACAAAGTAAGCAGAACTCAAGTGACTTCAGCATGTTTGTGTAATTTTTTAGAAAATCACTATTCTTGTTATTTTAAAATCAATTCTAACACAATTTCATCTGAGGTACTAAATACTGTGTGAGAGACCCAACTGACCTAGTAAAGTGGCCAACATTGAAATCCTGAAAATTAATAAGGGTATTAATCCACAAGCCATATTCAAGCCATTCACTTAGCACCCAAAGCCTCATGATGTTTGCTGTGCAAACACAAATATTGTCAGCCTCCCTCAAAAAACTACAAAATACTTTACCAACATTCACACAAGAGTAAAAAAAATTCCATTTGTATAGTTTCACTGATTTCAAAGAAGCAAAACTCATTTACTCACTCCTATCTCTACTCCATCACTCTGTATCAAATAATGATAGGAATGGAACAGGAGAGGAGGAAATGACAGTAGCACCCATTAGTTTGGCTGGTCATGATGGTTTTCAGCATTGCATTTACAACTAATAATGTTCCTTAAAGTTTCTACAACATATAATTATAGAAACACAATTTTTATTTTCCCATTAAGGAAGAACCCTGGGAAACAAAACCAAGACCCTGCTGTTGGCAGAGAATGTCTCTGCTGCTGCTCCCTCCTTGATGCAAGAGCTGGTATTGAAAAATGAAAACAGTAGCCTGGAGGCTGGAAACGTCATCTGTCTTCATTAACCACCATCTCCAGTGCTATGGACTCAGAGATAGCCTGAGGGGAAACAATGTGCCACAGAAAAATCTCCTCCAAATAAATCACATTTTTAAAGAAACAAGTCAAGCACTCAAACAAATGGCAGCCAGCTGCTAGTGTTAAAAAAAGAAATCCAGCCTTTACTTTTTATATACACTTCCCTAAGCTTGTAATGGCAAATTATTGCCATTTGGAAGGAAAAAGAAACCAGCAACAGCCCTATTTGGCACCATCCTACATTATATCACAAATCAGACTTTCTGGGGACAGGTATATACTTCAATATTCTCATCCTAAATTTTAGACATGATAGGTGTGTGTGATAAAAGGACCTGATATAAATCTTGGTACAGTGACTGCATTTTTGCCATGTCAATATTAGGTGTCCAACCCCAGTGAAGTGCCAAATCAAAGTCCAAATGCTTCTGTCTGCTCATGACACTGAACAAACCTCTAGGATCCCTTTAGGTCACTTCACTGATATTTCCACATTTGAGTGCTCTTTCTACACTTTGGGGGAGCCATGGTAAAGGCCAGAACACACCTGAATTAGAACTCCTCTATTTATAGAAGTGTTGACATGTTGCTCACGGTGAAAAATTATTATTCTTAGGACTTTCTGTTCCCTGGCTTCCAGCAGGAGCATAGCTCGCCTTGAACAACAAACACCTGTTGTCTCACAGACTGAGAAAAGAGTGAGCTGTGCTAAAAACCCAGCAGTGACTAATGCTGATTTTGTGGGTTTTAGCTGATGTGACAGTCACCTCCATATGACTGTTAGAGTGCTCTGCACAGACACAGCACCTGCTCCCACGCCCAGCGTGACTGGGGGTGCTGCCCACGGCCCTCCGCAGCTCATCCCCCCTGCACTGCCGATGGGCTGGGAGCTATCACCACCTTCAGACACACAGCAAAGTCACCACTCTTGCTGCTCTAATTTGTCTCTTTGAAGTATCTGAAATGCCAAGAGCCAGCAGTTTCTTTTGCTGAATGCAGTCTCAGAGTTAATTTTTAAAACAAGACTGGCTCACCTTCCTTAGCTTAGTGCAATGAAAGCAGAACCTGACAAAAATGCAGAATTTGGCAGGAAGGGGAAGTTTTTACTTATGCAAAAGAATAGATGAGCTTCTAAAATATCATTCTTTTTGGATCACATACTCCAAACCCCCTAGATTAAACCAGGAATCTTACAGTGTGGCACTCCAGAACTAGCTATTGCTATAGCTTGCCAATGATTTCCAAGACGTACTTTTCTGTATGCATACCTGGCTCTTGTGTAAACATGTTGTTTCTAAAACTAAGGAATCTGGTCTGAGAAGGGGTAAATTGATATAATTTGATCATATCCGCATTTATTTTACAAATAGAAGTATTTGCTCAATCTAATGTGAGCTGCTAACTGGGATGAGAAACAGGTTTGCCCTGGCAGTGGTGCTGCACAGAAGTGTTGGGAATGCCCAAGAACAGGATCAAGTCACAAATGATTAGAATTTATTTCAAAATTATATTTCATATTTTAATATAAGTTGTACTTAATATATAACCTTGCTTTGCAAATCATAGTTTTTCTTCTAGTTTTATTGCTATACTTATTTAAAATAAGTATGCACAGATATTTAAAGAAAATTCTTCACAATATTTAAGTACAACAACAAACCAGAATTTTTATATGGCATAGCCCAAATCATCATGCATGGCACTGCATGATGAGGAGCCTGCATATTGCAGGCCATGCTTGTTCTTCAGCTACAAATTGCTGCTGTGTTTAGAGCAAACTGGCACACCATGATCTGCCTCCCAGCCAAGCTGTGGGACGGGTGTGGGACTGGCTCTAAGTCAGCTTGGTGCTGCTTTCAGCTCTCCAGACTCAGAAAAAAGGCTCAGTGAGCTCAAAAGCTCAAAGTGTGCCATGGAAAGAAAAGAACAGACACGTGGCCTACCTTTAAAGGGTTAGAATTTCCCTGGAGACCTAAGAGCAGACTGAGAGAATTGCTTTAACCAAGAAAACCACTGATTTAGCAGTGTGAGTGTGATGATGACATTTAAAGGAAACACAAGGGAGGATGTGTGCAAAAAAGGATGTGCCATGCCTTACTCCAAGCTCTCAGTTTCCAAAACAGCTATTCAGTATTCATAAATCCCTCTTTTGAAGCCTACACACCTTTTTGGACATTCCAAATTTCTCACTGCAAAAGAAAGTCTAGGGACTCCCACTCAAGCTCTGCCCAAACTGAATTTTAGCACAGACACTTTCATCACAAAAATAAGGCAATCGTGTAAAATTTAATGTTCATGAAACTTTCTGCTGTGGGATAACTGAGATCTATCTATGGAAATATGGGGACATGTCATGCTTATGAAAGCACACCACAAACATCTAGAGAATAAATTAACTCCTAAAAAGTGAAGCATACTGGAATAACACACTACTTGCTAGTTAATCATATGGTTAAAGAATTCCAGCTTCAGACTGTCTAAATAAGTAGGAGCAATGGGTGTATCTGAGCAGAAAACTGAGATATCTGGACAGGTCTCAGTATATCAAGTGACAAGTGAGAATTCAGTGTGTGGTGTCTTTATCACCATCCACTGCTCTTTAAACTATGCTGCCTTTTACACTATGGGCAAAAACCAGCAGCAAAACCATGAAGTCTGACAGGCTGTCTCAAGCAACAACTTCAGCAGATTCCTTGTATTCTTTTAATTCTCTATTTTTGGCATTTTCTGCTAGGGATAAATAAAAAAAATATTCAGCTGACAGTTCTGTAAAAATCTCTGTCCTGTACATTTCACTTTTAAAAAATTTTGGGTGAAGCAAAACAGGGCCAGAGTGTGAGGAGGGGTCATCTGCAAAAGTAAAAGAATTAGAACAAATAGGATATGAAATAGTGCAAATGAATGTATATGATATGAGTATATGGTAAACTGCATACTCATGAAAAGAGTTGCTAACACAGACCTGGAGTCTTTAAAAGGCTCACTGGTTTAGTCAAGCTAATGACACACATTTTAAATAAAGGTGTTTTTAATAGCAATGAAACTTGCAATTGCATTAATCAGCTTATGGGATTTTGAGAATCAATCAGATAATTTGATCTTTTTCATATATCTAAACCAGTGTAATTGCACTGCTCTTTATGAACCAACCTCACCTCAATTAATTATTGCAGAAATTTCTACTAAATTAAATGAGGAAAAAGAAGGCATTTGATAGAAACCACACTGCACAGAATCCTTTGGCAAAGATCCTCTGAGTCAAAATTTGAAGCTTTATTTCAACTGTATTGAAAACTGAGACAATGACCAGCCTGATTCAGGCCACTATTTATAAAATGGCACAGCAGTGACTTTTAGACTTTGAATGTTGTTTATTGTCATGCAGGAAGTTATTATGCAGCACACCTTGTCTTGACACTGCTTGTGGGAATTGAAAGATTTTGCTTGTCCTTTCCAGTGGAATTCTATTCTTTAAAGAGCAGAAAAGCCTAAAGCCAGTTCCTCTGCAATTAGGACACCAGTTGAGAAAAGACACCATCACCTACAGGCTGCACTGGAAATGATCTTATTTTGCTTCCAGAATGTTAGATGCTGTTGGAACAGTCATCAACTGTTTTCTCTTGATTATGCAGTTCTTAATGCGAAGTCTGGAGTGACATTTGCAGAAAATCAAACACTTTTCCCCAAAATTATGCTGCAAGGGTCTAAGAATCAGTTGTTCTAGTGCTTGGAAAATGGGAAGGTATAATTAATGTTTGATGAAGATGAACATGACAAAGGGAGAACAAAGACACAAGCAAGTGAAAAGAGCAGACTAGAAAAAGGCCCTTTGCCCAAATAGAGAACAGAATAGCATAAAGTAAACTGTCCTAACAGGAAATCATAAAAAAACCAACACCCTTTAATGTTCATGCTGCTCAGTAGAAGATATCAAGTTCATAGGATAAACTGGCAAGAGAGAAGCACATAGTAATTAAGTATTGATGGAAGCATGTAATTATTAAGTCCTACTATATATATGATTAGTTTAGAAATCAAAATAAGTCATCTATTGCATCATTCTTGAATTTAAGTGACCCTTTTCATACTAGAATTGGACAAGTTAATTGTAGCAAACATTAGTTTAATTCATTCTTTTAAACTATTTTAACAGACTAATTAGTTGAACTGACTTCTAAGCTATGCAAATTTGCTCATTTAAAATTATTTAGTGAATGATTTATGCACCATAATTATCCTGGATAAAGGTAAATATTTAAGTTCATCATCTAGATACCTTGAACATATTGACTGTGTAAACAGAATGACACAAATGTACCCTGATTGTTGGAAGTGGCCTTCTCCTACAATTACTGAAGAGGAAGATCATATATTTTTCAAACTGAGATAATTCGATAAATGAATTCTACTCTAAGAATACTCTACCCTCTCTTCATGAATGGAGATTGAAGAATGAAGAGTCTTTTTCTTTATAGACAGCAGGTATGAGATCTAACAAATTGTAAGACCTAAAATTTGTTATGAATAAGCATCCAGGAAATTAGTTGTAACACACCCTTGTTCAACGCCAGAAAAATGATACTTCATGACTACCCTTTAACCCATTTCTGACTTAGATTGTGAAGAATGTTTTACCATCTCTTCTCAGAGACACAGAAGCATGGCTGCTGAGCAGCCACATTCAAATGCAGTGCTCTAGTCTGCCTGGTCTGGATTTAGTCCCTTTCTCACCTTGTCCACTAATTTATTTATTTAAATATTAGACCATTAGAGATCCTTTTACACTGCTCTAGCTCAGCCAGTGCTTTGGATTTCAAAGAAGACTGAAAATAGAATTGGGCCTACTGTGATTTAGCTCAAAACCACCAGCTGTCTTCAAACTCTGACGTTAGGAACATATGCCATTTTTATTTATCACAGTCACCCTTCTGGAATATGTAAGAACCAAACATATGTACACATTTTGGCCAGGAAACTAAAAACACTCATGGAAGAACTTAGTGAACAGATTTGGCTTGTTTTAGACCTGCTTTTTACCTTGCACTCCTCTCACTATGCAAATTAGATAGTGATTATCTAAATAATGATAAACATCACAGGATTCCAAAGGGTGGAGAAACTCAATATAAAGCCATACACGCTTCTTTTGACAGCTTTCAGCAGAAAGACATCAGGTATGAGCAGGCTTGTGATGGTGTCCATCTGTTAAATAGCCCCTCAGAGATTATCACAGCTGGATGTGAAACAGCAGTCACCAGGGAGCTCTTATTTACACCTGTGATTGAAGTGCCCAGCAGTAACATTGTGATAGAAAACTGCCTTTGCCATAACTGCCATCTGTTTCTTTGCCAAATGTAGTCCCACTGATTCAAATGGCCCTAAAACTCACCACACTTCTGTACAAAATATGAGTCTTTAGTCACAGCTTGTAGAAATCACTTAATCATAATTCATTAGATTACAATAACTATTTATTTTAACAAGATGTGATTATTTCAAATTTGTTTCAAGGTGACTCTGCTCTAGGTTAAAAATAAATAAAGCAAAGAAATAGAAGAGAAGCCCAACAGTCTCTCCCTATCAACCTGCTCCAGGCTGTTGTACCCAGCCAGCCCATTCTTTTACTGGTGACAGCTTGAATTAAAACATGTTCTCCATGTTTGTGGAGAACATTTTGTCATCTTAAATTAAGATTCTGTTTTGTCCTCCTTAGCCAGACCAGTGAGTAGAGACACACACTCAGCTGAAGTGAAAAAGCACTGGGATCTATATGACTGGAATCTAGAAGTCTTTATTATAAGCCAATCATTCGATTTAGTCCAGCCATCTTCTCATTGTGTGAATGCTCCCTGCATACAGATTTGACTTTGCAGGAAGAGCAGCTTTGCACACAAGTTCCTGCATGCTAATGCAGGCAGAGAGAGGATGCATTTGTGAGCAGCTTAGGATGGCACTCAGTGCTTCCAGAGACACTCCCTCAAAAGAAAAATGCTCCTCCTAATGGCATGCACCTAAAGAGTATTAGAGCACTTTTTTCCAGTATCTAAGTATGGATTTCACTGTAAAATAATCTGCAGAAGAAATGTGTGC